>OX104064.1:27887826-27918937 GCA_944474145.2 Dicrocoelium dendriticum
TCTTCTCCACCATTTGGTTTTCAATCAGTGTACTTCCACGCAGTCTCTCAGTTGCTGCTATCTTTGTGCCCATAGTTCTTTTCCCGAACTGAAGTTGGAAAGTGTTGACGTTCACAATACCTCTTCCTTTATAGCATTTTATTTCTCAGATGGTCTAGCAGAAGTGCAGTTGACGTTATCCCGAGTTGCAACTGAAACTTAGCTGCTGGCTCCAAACGTGTTTTCCTTGCGGAACAAACTATGGTCAAGTAGTCACCTTGTCTGTATGCACTTCAGAGGAGTTGGACGTAGGGACTAAATTGCGGGTGCAGAAGCAAATATCCGAAAACACGTACACAATTCCGCGTGGCTTAACCTAAGTTTACAAATGATAGGCTCTGGTACGAGATAGAGGCACTCACACGAATTTACATACGCACCTCGTGCATGTGTGACCACGGAATAATCGTGCTTTGCATTCGCACGCCATTTAGATGCAATTCACCACGTTTACATTAAACTTGATCCTGCAGTCCATTGGCGTGCCGAGGACTCCAAAACCCAAATGTGAGTCAACACCCGAAATCCATAGCCCAGAGGTAGCATGTACCGGCAAATTACAACGTCGCGAGTGCGATTTTCAGCTTTGCCTGCAGTTCCATAAGAGGACGACATCGGCCGTGGCCTGTACTACGGGAAACATGCATCACGGAAGCGATCGTTTCATATTTCGCCTGACTGGGAAGGAAGGTACAGTTAGCGCTAGACACCATGGCAATAATTAGCTGATCGGAGTAAAATGTCTACGGCATGTTTTAGGTCCACCAACACTAATGTGATTCATCGATTTCTGGGCCAGCAGATCCATTCAGAAGGAACACTCACAGGCCGTGGTAATCGCTCCAGCTCCTCACAGATTTGAATGCTACTACCGCAATAAGTAAACACAAGTTGGTTTCTTGATTAGTTCGGGTTGACTTGATGATGTTTCATCGGTTCTAGAGAACTCGGTGTTATGCAGTGAAACTCGGGCGTTATCGACTTGAAATACCGGCTCGCAACAACCATCAGAAGGCTCACGTTAGTTTATATTCCTAGTTAAATGGATTAATTATTGTAATGCCCTTCTTTAGTTCGTAGCTCGTGGTCTCATACCCACTGGCTTCATCAAGCTACTAGAGAATGCAGCCTCAACATGTAGCGCCACGTCTTCCACGGGAGTTTCAAATCACTGGAATATAACGCTGGCAGTTGGTGGAATGGTTCCATAGACCGTTTATTAGAACATATTAGATTCATTGATGCAACACAATTGCAATTATCAATCCGATCGACCGACAATACCCCATGACCGACCCGTGGCTGAAAGGGTAAGGCGTCTGCCTTGGAACCCCGCGGGTCTCGGGTTCGAGCCTGCATAGGGGCCGGAGAACCCTCAAACTATTCTTGGCTCATATGCAAACGGAGGCGCTGGCGTGGTATTTAGACATCGTACGGCATATCGGCGTACTTTAAGGTCTTTTTTCTCCATCGGCATCATCGGATACTCAACTGCCAGTATAGGGGACTAAAACCAGACAGTCGGCCTTCGTTAGTTACGGAGGGATATCATAACAACATTGTTTTAATACGTCTTTATATTTGTTGTTGAAATGTATCAACGCATCATTCCTCATAAATTTTGGCACCGGGAACATTCATTTACTGATCGATGCCATTTGTGTAAATCTTTCATCTCTCTAATTCACTTCGGCCCACTACTTATAGCAATTGCCTGGCTTCAAATTATATCGGACATTCTACTAGCCTAGGTCAAATGCTATATTGTGTAAACTGCTGAAGACTCCGATGAGATGTTACCTGTGTACGTAGGAGGTGTTGTGTAGCCGGAATTATGCGTACGCATCATCATCGCTATGCAGTATAATGAGCTTAGCCGATTTATGTTTCAAATACACTTGTGCACAAGCACTACTATAGCTGTGAACTTGTTTCTCGCGGGTACCTTTTCAATACTTTAGAAAATTCACCCTGATTGACCTACGGGACCTATTAGGGTTTAGCTTTTTACCCGTATTAAACCACTGTTCCTTACTTGCGGACGAAATCCGGTGACAATGTGAAACAATGACGGGCAAAAATACAGTTTTAACATGTCACGTAGGTTAGTTATAGAAGGAATTAGGAATCCGAGTACGGCATAAGTGGACTAAACAAAATACGTAATTATGAAGTGATAGAGTGAGACGGTACCATGAAAAACGAATAAATAAGTTGTTATGCTTGATGCTTACTGCAAATAACAGTCGGATTACACCCGTCTGCATAGATTCATGTGACTCACCTTAGGTTATAATTTCAATGAAGCTAGTTAACCTGAGTATATTTCGCAATATCCGTTCGTGTGACAAGTGTAAAAAATTCAGTGTGAAATCCAATCGTCTTTTGAAAACGACTAACATGGGACACAGACAACAGAGTTTAGAAGATCGTGCCAGTGTTGGTAGACGCGGAAACAAGAAGTTCGTCGACAATCTAGACGACTGCATTGTCGATATTATGAGTAAGGGAAACCGAAAACAGTCAAAGTATTACATTCCCTTGTTTAGATGCAGCAACCTTTTCCGCACTAAAAACATTTTAGATGATAATATCTACAATTCCCGACGAACAAGTGACTCATGTAAATTTGTGCAGATGGGTGAACATTCCGATTGCCATTTGCAATAAACATTAACCATAACAAATATTTATTCTGTTAGGCGTGGTGCCATCTCACTCTCACAACTCTACTGCTTTATGTAAATATTCTGTCGCTTTACCGACTTGCATTTTAGTTGGTATACGTGTATGGCATTCGAATTTCCAATTCCATCCATTACCAACCTACAGGACATGTTAAAGCAATGCTATTTTTCTACGTCATAGATCATTATTTCACAATTATTTGTAAACAGCCGGTTGGTATAGTTTGCGGGCAACGTTTCGCTTTTGACACAAAGCTTAGTCAAGCCGAGTAAACCAGTCGGGGATTGGTATAGCACTTATAGCGAACTAGGATGACAATCGCGACGAATGGGATGCAGGCAGACCAATCGCTTTACAGGTCAAGACATCAATCCAACTAGTGCATGGAACGGTCACAAGTGGTCCGCGTTACAAGCTCACACAAGTAAGCCCTGTTAACCATGGGTGGGGGGATGACGTAGTGTTCATTATCTGTCCTGGATCCTTCCGCGGCGCTGCTCAGACTGATCGGGTTAAAACTGCTCGCCACACGCTCGAAAGCTCTACCCCGTCTATCCTGTTAACACAGCTGTTCACCTTGCTACTCTCAACCGTCTCAGCAGTCGGCCTCTGGAGAGTTGATCGCAATCCCTTTCTAATGATTTCGACGTTATTCAAGTGGATCTCTTGACCTGTAACTATCGTTTGCATCGCTTCTGCAGAACTACTTATTAGGGCCAAATACTCAAGCTCTTTTCTCGGTGGCGGTGTAATGCGTCTCTTGTGTAGTGCTATCTTTGTGCGTAGCGCTATCGCACTCAAGCCGATGTACACGTGTGAGCATTCTTTGCAACCAATTTGTATAAGCAATTGGTTGTCCTATCTGCGGGAAGTGGGTCTTTCAACTGAACCAATGTAAAGCGGAGCGTTTGGCCTTTCCGGAAAAGTACCATTATGTTTTTTTATTTAGGATCCATCGAATAACCTCCATCTTTATAAGAAATACCTACCGTCCCAATCCACTCTGTAGGAAGCGGTGGGTGGGGATTTGAAATTCACTGCAACTGGCGTTTCACTAACCGCCTTGGGCATACACTACCAAACCATTGGTACCTTGCTTCTTTCCGGGCGGCCTACCTATCTCCTTACTTTGTGCATATTGCCTGGGCTCTGTGAAACAGAGATGAGGCGATTCCAGCATACGTTGCCCACAAACTATACCAACCGGTTGTTCTCAAGCCTTTCTGAAATCATGAATTATCGATCGGTTCCAAGTATTTTCCAAGACTTTGAGTCATAGACTACTGTTCCGTATTCGTACACAAGCTTCTTTGAATGCCCACTGCGCTACTTTGACTGTTAAACTCCATTCTTCGTTATACGCTTTTTGTGAGCTACAAAGCTACCAATTTGTGAACAGACGTCGGGTTGCGGCTACCAAACTGCACCTAAATCAGAAGGGCAACAGAAGAAGATTCTGACTGCAGCTGTAAGCTCACACTGGTAGTACTACTGTTTGGTCGTCTGGGATTTCATCTAAGACTGTTTTGGTTTATTCAGCAATGCTGTATGTTTGTATAAATAAATGAATAAGCAAATTACTAAATAAATGGACACGTTGCTCGACGGGCGAGCTACTTTCCCTTTTGTGGAATGATCATTTGTACTGCGGGTCTCATCAACATTTCATGTACAAACTTGTGTTTAATACGGATAGGTAAGACAATGGTTTGTGGAATACGTAATAAGTAACAAATCGGTTGTAGGTCCTTTTCACTATCTGCTATTTGAACCAGATTCCATGAGTGCACTCGTAGAGTACTGAAAGCCGAAAACTTTTACCAAAGTTGGCGTGGAAGGAAAAGTTTTTAGATGAAATCCAATTGTATACTGGCTCTCTGGTCCTTAATTGCAACAATAGCTTATCCCGCAGATTGGCGTACCTCACCAAGAAGCAATTTAAGTGATTATTTTGCTTGGTCATCTGTAAGAATAGTGAGTATTTTCCGTTATGGTTGGGAGAGGTTGAGCTATTCTGTAAATTTACAGCAATACTGGTTGAGACGACTCGAAATTATCTTATACTAGAGAAAAGTGCGATTATTTTTAGTTAGTTAAAGCCAGAATGGTTCAAACTGGAGGTAAGGACATTGTTCTTCACAGGTACTCGTTGACGGGTGCCCCTTGAGCATCCTAGTAAATGAGCGCTAGAGGTTTTCCAAAACTGTCCTATCTGTTTTATGTAGGCGGCAATGTATGATGGCTCCCATCCACATACCTCCCGGTCTTATTCCTTCGGATTTACACTGGATATGGGGTACGTGGATGGAGCTGTGGGTGGTGCAGCGCAAGCCACCTATGATCCCTTTGTAGGCGCAGGCGTCCAGTGGCTGGCCACAGTGACAGGTAAATCCGAACCGGATGCCGCCAACCATGTATGATGGTACAGTAGTCTAGCGGGGGTTTCACTATGAGGTTTCACGATTCAAGCAATGTCTGGCATCGTGAAAATAACCTAATGATGTAGTTTGTTAATTGTTTAACTTTCACCACCTAATGAAGGATTTGCTCAGAAAAGTTGGTTGCTAGGGTATCGGATTCCAAGTCCCGAACAGAGTACGCGGCTGGGATGGGAATACTAGTAAGAGTGATAGCTCCTTTTGGTATGCTGCATCTGTGCGACAGACTAATTGAGATTTGCTTTCTGAATACCTGCTAGACATGCTTTCACTCAATTTGCTTATGGTCAATGGTATATTGCAAAAGAAAGCCGAAGCTTGACATGTCCCGCTGGATGATCGGTTAAAGGTGAGCAATATAAAGACAAAAATGGCAATAGGAAATAGTGAACAACCACAAATGGCGAAGTTGTCGATTACAGCTATTCCGTCCGTTTTATGTACTGTCCAAGGTTATCGTCTGTGGTTTCCGGAAAAATGAAGATGGGTTGGTTTGTTTTTGTTTTTCTGCTGTTTGTGTGGGTCACTTGGATTACGTGATATGGTGTAGTATGGCCAGTGCACTGTCGACACGTACTTTGAACACGGCTAATGTGGGGGCTGAACTAACAGCTTCTGAAAGGCTATTCCACCTGTGGCAAACACGCAGCGAGAAGTTGCTTCGAAACTCCAACCGACTGTATTGTTCTGCCAATTTGAGATGAGGACGTCTCAGTTGGCTGTTGTGACTCAGCTTCAGTAGGTGATGGCAAGGGTGATTAGTGTTGTTCAATATTTGGTAAGTCATGATTAGCTCACCACGCAAACGTCCGCTGAAAATGCCAAGCCCTGAGGCGCTGTTCACTTGGCAAGTTGTACAGCCCCTTGACGTTTTTGCTCGCCCTACGTAGTGGAAGCTCCAAGTCCGTGAGATCCCGCTTTAACAATGGGTGCCATACTTGAAGTTCATAGTCAGCATGAGGGCGTATATAGACAGGAAGTATTTGGCGAAAAATCGACGGTTCGAATTGCCCGAAAGCTCTCCGTCAAAGCCCCACAATTTGGATCCCCTTCTTTGGTGCCTTTTTTGGACTGCTCCGAGCAGCTGAGGTCTTTCTGGACCAGCACACCAAGATCCTTTTAGAGAGAAAAGTGTTGCAGATCCTGGTCACCCAGCTTATATGTGTGAACCATTCGGTGTCTTAAATGGAGCACCCGACATTTGGCTACATTGAAGGCAATGCGCTTTTTGACTGATCATCCACAGATCTTATTAAGGTCGATTTGTAGCTGGATACGGCCCTCTGGAGCTCTAATCACTCGCCAAACTCTGATGTGGTCAGCGTAGAGTAAACAGATTGACGCAATTTGACTTACTAGATCGCTTATGAAGACCAAGAATAGACGGGCCCCAGTGCTGAACTGTGTGTGCACTCGACGGGAATTGGGTCTGATATGAATTCACGTACTCTCATCTTCAGAAGCCTGTGCGAGAGAAAAATGCAGATTCACCTGAAGAGCATCCCCAATACCACATCTTTGAAGTTTGGCGAGAAGGATAAGATGGTCCAACTGGTCGAATACCTTAGAGAAATCAAGGTAAGCCACAGCAACTCATGCACTAGCGTCCACAGTTTTGCTTCAGCTGTCGCTTGCTAACAATAGGTTGGTGGTGCACCGCCGATTCTGGCGGAAGCCGTGTTGCTGCTGAGCAATGTAACCAAAGCCGTCTAGATAAGACATGGTAGCCATAGTTTTTGTAAGAACTGGCAGTGGAGTCACTGGTCGATAAGTAGCTGGGTCGGAACGACTACACTCTTTGTAAATGGATTATTAATCCGTATTTCCACATTGCAGCAACGTGCTGCTCGTTAAGGCAATGCTGGAACAGTCACACCAAAGGTTCAGCCATAATAGTAGCCGCCACAGCAAGCGTCTTTGGGCGGATGTCGTCAATTCCTAGGCAGCTGTACAGGCGCATGGATAGCAGCTTTCTCATCCCGATGTCTGCGGTAACATTTAGATGTGAGTCATTGTGTGGGCACCATAGATTCCAAAGATCCAGGAGACCACGGGATGCAATGTAATGTTGGTGCATATTATTGCTGCAGAACATTCGACGCTTCTTTAGCAGTCCGAGTTAGACCACCCACTGTTTGAAGAGGAGCAAATGCACTTTTCACTTTACGGAGGCTGTTCAAGTACTTGTACAGAAGCTTAGAATTTGCAATTAATGGCGTGGATGAAGCACGTTGATAAGCTACTTTGTCCTCGTGCACTAATTGGGTACAGTGGTTACGGTGGACAACATATGCCTCCCAGGTACTCGGACTTGGATCGCTTTTGTAGATATACTAATCCGCGTTGCACATCATCATGCGTTTGCGTGCCCTACTCTGTATTAAAGGCGCCATGTTTCTCGCACTGATAGTCATGGTTTCCGATGCTCTATTAATCAGTGTGTTAAACTTACTGACGAGACGTTCCCAGACAATATCGGGTGCATCCTAGGTTAGGAACCTCTAGTCGGTCTCTTCAACTAGTCGGGTTAAGGTATCGTAAATAGTTATGATTGGCGTCGTTTGAGTTCTGTCCTCGGGATATTCAGCATAGCAAGTGTACATAAACTGTAAAGTCGCATGATCACTGCGGCCTAGAGGAGTATCGATTATCACCCTCTCGATCATCAGTTCTTCATTAGTGAATATTCGGTCCAGTATGGATGGCCTGTTATTTCCCTTGAATCTGGTGGGCGGAGTGATGTGATCACAAAGCGAAAGACCTGAAACAAGATCTTGCAGGTCCGCACTGAATTACTCTCGTGGTGTAGCCTGGGATTCTAGAGCATGTAAGTTGAAGTCATCGGAGACTAGAACGTGAGTGTACTTCCTGTTTATCACCTGCCTCAATACAGTCACCAAGTTGCGGCCCACCTCAGGTGTAGACGATGGTGATCGGTAAACAACAACCACTAGGTCAAGATCGTTCCCTCGCAGCCGGAAGCTGTACCAAATGGAGTTAGGTACATGGTTTTCCGAATCGTGTATGGGTTCGCACTGCACTTTACCACGAAAGTAAAACGCTACCCTACCACTTTTTCTGGCTCGATCATGCCGGACAAAGGACATGCCTGTTAGCGCGATTTCGGCATCCGTTATCTGACAGCGCAGCCATGTTTCCGCGATAGCGACGAGATCTCAAGCTGCTGACTCGTGCAGAAGTCAGCTAATTTGCTGAGTAGACCTTGGGCACTTGTACACATGTATCAGAGCTTCTCGGAGACCAAGTGTGTTGGGTGGAAGCAAGTGAGTTTACGCCGACTGGTGTAAGGTTGGTGGCTAATCGATTTTTGATTGGGTTGTAGGCTATCGAGACGAATCTTGTATATATTCAAATATCAGGTGCCCGGATCCCGGTGTTCGCCTGTGCTTTGTTGTGTCCCTCCGGATGTTAGAGCTACTGAGGAAACCATCACCGAATCTGGTCTTACTGTTGATGTTTTCACTGAGAGTTGCGCCTCCACTGAGTTATCATTAGAAGGTGGTGGTGTTCCTGGTGCTTTCAGACGAATTTCTGTTGGCGAACCGCCACGGAATTTAGTCTAGATCTCTAGTAGTGTTCGTGTCGTTAGTTCTGATTACAACACCAGTTTCAGCAGCCTGGGACAACACCTCTTATAGTCCGGTGATACGGAGGTCCTTGTCAACGAGGTGGCTACGACATTTTTGTGAGAAAGAGCCTCACGGATGTTGTGCCATTGCTGCCGGTCGTGTATTTGCGCATCGTCGGAAGAGGAATCAGTAAGCTCAGGAACACGGTGAACAATCACATTTTTCTTAGCTTTAGTATTTCTGTTCCTCTCTCTGTTAGTTAGATCCGCTGCACGTTCTTTCCACGGGATTTTAGCTAGTATGCGCACTCCACTTGATGCGTTGGGGAGTCGAATCGCAGACAGTAGAACATTCTCTGTCTCATCCACCGAGTTTAGTGTTACCCGAAGTAACCGGGGTTTACCATAGTGCAATGCTTTTTGGTGATGCGAGATGCGTTTTAATATGGTGGGAGTGGCATGGACACCGATTGTCGTACAGATGGAACTCCATTGATTTGGAGAGTCAGTAAGCCTACCCTTAATTGTATTGGATTTTGATTCGGGGACCTTAGTGCACACAAGGCTTAAGAGCACCATGGTTGCGCCCGGTGGTTACTGGTTTTGGAGCCTTAGTTTCTGGTGCTTGTGGTTATTTTGTGAACGGCACTAATGGAGGCCATCCGTGCTGCGACATTTTAGTTTTCTCTAGTCCGGCCACCAAGGTTACCGGTACTGTTTCGGGTGTTGGCTTGGCGGCAACCGATGTGTATGTTACCTGGTTCCTCACTACAGTTGGTAGGCTGCAGCTCAGAGTCTCCTGTATAGCGAGCAAACTACTAGGTGTGACACACTGTACAGAAGTTGAGACAGGCACACTGCAGACAATATTTTTACTTATGGGAGAAAGAATGGAGTAGGTACTGATTGGGACTGAGTTGTTGGGGTAAGGTTGGGACGCCTGACCCTCTTCTTCGGCCTGAATGAGGAATTCGGCGTGTTTTTTCACATATAAGTGGAGACTCGTTTCTTCCCATATGTCTAAGCCTGGTGCACTCCAGTTGCTCGACTGCTTCTGTTAGTCTCTCACAATTCTTAAGTAGCACAGTTAGACAAAGAACAACTGGGATAGCACTGCATACTGGGCAGAACCAAAACGCCTCTCTCGTGTTATTGTACCGTCTGGTTTTTCACGGCTTCGTCCCAAGGCATTTTGCGTGATAAGTTCTCAAGCAACCGCTGCAAACTTCACCAATTTAATACACAACTCACACTTGCTCTTAACGTGAGACATGTTCGCCCAGGGCGTGAAGTTTTGAGGTCACGCGTCTGTCGGATGATCAGTTAGTGCAGCTTTCCGCGTCAGTGATAAGCGTGTCTGCTTGGCACACACGTTTCAGTGTTGGTCGGTTGATCGATCGATGTTGGGCCCGGTTGGTTTGGGACCTAGTAAATGAATCAAAACACAACGCTGAACGCCGATTGAGAGATCACATATTCCTTCACAGATGCGTTGAGAAACGCCGGACTGGAATAAGCTTAAGCTTTTCGGACTGCCTCGAGAATTCTGCACCGAATGGTGTCACACAGGATGGCAGTGGACACAAAGTGAATGAGTTATCCGCTTGTATTCAATCACGGACCACAAACAAATCCGTTAGTTATGATTAGGACTTTAGTGGTAAATATAGTTCCACGTATGCTGGATCCTGGGTAGAGCTGGTGAATCCGGTTCGAATGAGCGTACGGTGACTAGGCTGCGAGAAGATATAAAGGATAGAGAGGACTATTCCAAATGACTTGGGAGCACGCACATCAAGCGCGTTGCGTAGTTGGCCACAACGTGATCATTGATCTTCACATATATTTCTCATGTACAGCTCCATGTAGTCAGGTGGAGATGATTAACCCTTTTGATGTCATTTGCAAATAAAATGGGCGCCCTGTCGTATCGTCTATGTAAATCGGGAAAAGTAATGGACTTAATACATTACTCCTGAACGACGCGACTACCGACATTTCTTGGAGCAGAACAGTGTTGATCTATCTGTACTCTTTGCGTTCGGTCGTTCAGGTATGAGTCGAACCAGCTAAATAGTGGGTTGTGGATTCCGTAGAATTTAAGTAAGACCAACAGTGGTTTGTGCAGTACGCAGCCAGACGCTTTTTGCATCTCCAATATGATGATGATGGTCCTACTACCATTATTTTTTGCTGCTACGTGATCAAGTGACTGTAATTGGTATGTGGAACAAGAACCCTTTGTACGGAACCCGTGATTTTGACTGCTGAGGTTTTGTTTTGTTACAAAGCGAGTGAAACGACGTTTGACGATTCTTCCTAAGACCTTAGCGGCGACGGAAGCTTGATTTATCGACCGATAGTTTGACATCGGAGCTCATAACTTACCGGAAAACACGTTTTTTCAACATTGGATTTTACCGTTCTTTTAACCCTCAAAACGTCCAGTTGTTTTACTGACAGCACATCCGTTGACACAAAATGTTTTGGTGAGTACCATGCTGCACCGTTTCTTGCGCTGGTTAATTTACTTCCTATTTTTGTAGCCTGCGCAATATACGTTGGGTTCAGTCGCCTCCAACTTCTATACTGTCCCGTATTTGACACGTCTCTTACGTGTCATTGATTACCGACTAGTATCCCAGGCGCCACCCAACAATTGGTGACCCCGGTTCAAAACACGCCGCCCGCCATTTTGAGTTTTCATTCTGGTGAGCTCATTCCAGTGGTTTTGTGATTCATTACTCGCTATCGTTTTGTTTTCTCGCCTGCCGCATATACTTATTCATTTCTCACGATGAATAGTTCGGATGATAAACCATCTGCGTACTTGGTTAGTGCCGTAGAGCTAGCCTCCTCACCTTTTTGGGAGAATGACCCGTTGTTATGGTTTGCGCATTTAGAATCCACTTTTTACAACTTTAGAATTTCTTCTGATAACGCTAAATATCATCAACTTATGTCTCGGCTTCCGCAAAGTGTATCCTTCCAGGTGAGAGACATCACAACTTGCCCCCTCCCGATGCGAAATGTGAACTTTAAAGCAGGCGATTATCCAGCGAATCACGTCCTCCGACAAGGTCCGACTGCAGCAACTGTTTAGGGATCTGCAGCTAAGGGACAGAATGCCTTCAGCCTTGTTGCGACAGATGCAACAGCTCCTAGGCACATCCAGAGTGGACGCTGGGATTCTCCGAGAAATGTGGATGCAACGTCTCCCGGAAAACACACAGGCCATCCTTGCCGTGGCAAGCGTCCTGCCTCTCGTAGCAGTTGCAGAACTAGCAGACCGTGTCATCGAACGACATCAGCCAACGAACGAATCTAGAACATTCACTCGACTTAGCCCCGTCGCAGCCCCAGCGACATACGCGAGTAGTGATCCGTCAGCAATCGACGCTTTATCATCGCAAATTGCGTCATTACGATGCCAAGTCGAGCAATTCTCCCTCGACCCTTACCATCGCAGCCGCTCTACCTCATCACCCCGTCGCACGAAGCGTAACAATTCAGGATTTTGCTTTTACCACTCGCGTTTTGGTAACAAAGTCTGTAAGTGCGAGCAACCATGCAGTTTCTCCGTTGCGAAGCAGGGAAACTTTCAGGCCGGCCCGTAATGGCGACTAATAGTGTCGGCAAAGCCCATAGTCGTCTCATCTACATTAGGGATTATGATTCCGAGACCCAGTTCTTAGTTGATACAGGGGCGGAAGTCAGCATCATTCCCCTATGCCAGATGAGCCTATCGCTTCTTTGTCGACAAGCTTAAGTGCCGCCAATGGCACGCCAATAGCCACCTACGGTCATCGGTCGCTTACCATGGACCTAGGTCTTCGGTGCACGTTCCGCTGGGTATTCACCGTCGCTGCAGTCCCCTTTGCCATCATCGGCATCGTTCTTCTCAGGCATTTCGACCGCTTGGTAGATACGAAACGCCAGACGATAGTCGACACCATAACAAAACTCAGTGTAAGTGGAATGACCGCCGAAATCGCATCTATAACACCGGTCTACGCCTTCCTCCAGACCTTGCCAGACTACGTCAACCTCTTTTCCCAGTATTCCAAGCTCCTTCAGCCAATGAACACAGCTTTGCCCGTGGCATCCAAAGTCACGCACCACATACAGACGAAAGGCCCACCCATTTCATTCCGTCCACTCCGAGTATCGCCCGAGAAACTAAAGGTAGCTAGGGCGGAGTTTGAGCATATGCTCGAACTTGGAATAATCCGCCCTTCCGACAGCTCTTGGTCCTCTCCCCTGCAGGTGGTACCCAAGAACTCTGGTGGCTGGCGTCCTTACAGTGATTACATCGCACTCAACCGGCTAACCGTCCGAGATAGATACCCCATTCCACACATGCAGGAACTTACCTCATGCCTCACAGGTAAGGCGATCTACAGCAAGATCGACCTGGTTCGCGCCTATCACCAGATACCTGTAGAAGAAAAGCACAGTAATAAAACAGCAGTTATTACTCCTTTCGACATGTTTGAGTTTTCAGAATGCCATTTGGACTGTGCAACGCCGCACAAACCTTCCAACGCTTCATCCACGATGTTAATCGTGGCCTAGAATTCGCCTATTCCTACCTCGATGATATTTTAGTAGCCAGTTCATCGGAACAAGAGCACCTCGAACATCTTCGAACTCTCTTCCAGCGTTTGACCCAACACGGTGTCACAGTCAACCCGACTAAGTGCGAACTCAGCAAATCAACGGTAGAATTCCTAGGCCACCTCGTTTTATCGTCTGATATCGAAGTCCTTCCTAATAAGATCCAGACAATCAAAGACTTCCCAGCTCCGACTTCGTCCAAGCACCTCCGTCGATTTTGTGGCTTGGTCAACTACTATCGACGCTACATTCCGCGCTGCGCTCAGCTCATGCAGCCTCTAACTAACCTACTCAGATGGAAGAAGGTAAGTTCGTTTTCCCTGACACAGCACAGACCACCCTTCTTGCGCATTGCGAATCGACTGCAGCCCTTTCTATTACGACTGATGCCAGACGTCGCGCTAGGAGCCGTCCTCCAACAACACGTTGGTAGGCAATGGCAACCCTTTGGGTTCTTCTCTAAGCGCATGCAGCCAGCGGAATCGCGCTACAGCACGTTTGGCAGAGAACTTGCTTGCCATTTACCTAGCCATTCGTCACTTCCACCGCACACTCGAAGGCCGCGCTTTCACGGTCTACACTGAACACAAGCCTCTCCTCTTCGCCTTTAACTCTGCTTGCGACAAATATTCACCTAGGGAAACAAGACACCTAGACTTTGTCACGCAGTTCACTGCTGACATACGTCATGTCTCAAGTGTCGACAATCCCGTCGCCGATGTTCTCTCACACGTCAACCTCATTCTTCAGTCTTTGCCTACCGTCGACCTTGCCGCCATGGTATCGGCACAGACTCAAGATGAAGACATACAACGCACTCTGCAGTCCACTTCGCTGCATGTGCAACCTCTTCCTCTCCAACCCACGGAAGAAACCGTTCTCTGTGACACATTAACAGATTGGCCTGGACTACTCGTGCTCGTCTTCTTCAGACGCACAGTCTTTCATGCATTGCACTCACTATCACATCCCGGTATCCGTCCATCTTTGAAACTGGCCACCGAATGTTCCGTTTGGCCACATGTAAACAAACATGTTCGTACCTGGCCTCTCGTCTGCATTCACTACCAGCGCTCCAAACTACATCGTCACACCCACAGTCTTCTTGGTTCATTTCCTGCCCCGGACTCTCGGTTCTGGCATGTACATTTAGACCTGGTAGGTCCATTACCTCCCTCATGCGGATTCGCATACATTCTTACATGTGTCGACCGCTTCACCAGATGGCCAGAAGCCATTCCCGTAACAGACTACACAACTGAGACTGTTATCCGGCCCTTCTTAGATCGGTAAGTTTCACACTACGGATGCCCATCCACCATTACAACTGACCGAGGAACGCCTTCCGAATCTTCACAATTCGATACGTTCTGCAACTTTTTTAGGCTGTCGTCGCATTCATACTACAGCGTAGTACCCAGCAACCAACGGGTTAGTTGAACGGTTCCATAGACAGCTTGAAGCTTCGGTCTGCGCCTCATCCGACCCTAGGTGGAGCGAAAGCATTTCGCTCGTACTCTTAGACAATCGCAGCAGCACCAAAGCTGACTTGCAATGTGCACCAGCAGAGCTGGTTTACGGCAAAACGCTAAAGTTGCCAGGAGAATTCGTTTCATCTCCCGCATCGTCGGGTATGCCTCCGCCTAACTTTGCGTCCTCCCTAGCTCAACACATGCGTTCACTACGCCCGACTCCGCTTTGTGAGCAGATTAAAAATGTGCGAATGCACAGCGGACTCCCTGCACTCACATGTTCTTGCGCACCGATGCAGTGCGGCGCCCCCTCCAGCCTCCCTACACTGGCCCTTTCAGCCCTGCAGTGGACTCCGAAACATTTCACTTTGGACCAGAATGGTCACTGAACAACCGTGTCCATCGACCGCCTCGAAGTGGCTTTCTTTGAGGAACCACTTGCAACCCATCCTGATGCTATGGTACAAGCACCCGCACCTGTGGTGACTTCCCGAGCACTGCATATCCCGAAACCCTCCGTTCCGCATGACCCTCAACCTACGCCGCCTCAACCTCAGGCAACCGACCGACGCGGTAGACAGGTCAAACGTCCGGTGCGCATTTTAGGTTTTGTAAACGCTTGTTATTTCCACTAACACGCTTGTTTCATCTTTAGTGATAATCGTGCGTCTTGTTTACGTTTTGCAAACTTGACCAAAAAATCCAAAACATTTTAGAAATCTAAAAAGCGTATTTGCTTTTATCATGCATGCCGTGTATCCTCTCCGGTGTCACCCCACTTCTCCCAACCCTTGCCCACCCCCTCTGAGGTCTAGGTTCCGGAAACACAACCGCCGGAATTGCCAAGACAATCCTCGAATGACTCGGCAACCGGCTCAACACAACCCCCGACTGACTCGCCAGCCGACCCAAGGCCCCCTTCCTTACTCAAGGAACAGCCAGTCGCCATCGGCCGGAGACAGCCACAACGGGGTTGGTCCCCAAACACCTGGCTATCAGCTGCCGACGAGGACGCCGGATTTTTTCGTGGCGTCAGGACAGTGGACTGGAGTGTGATGGGGGGAGTGACACCACACAAGCTCACCGTGGGGTCTGCAGCTACGAGAATGTCCTGTCGCCCATTTTTCTGGACTAGCCAGTGTTTTGCAGTTCGACCAGCCCGCCCCGACGGCCCACCGATTATGCACTCTGGTCCACACGATCTTCATAAACAATTAATAACAAAAGCCTGTACCCAGCAGACTCTGCTACACACACCAACTTGGAAGCCCTTGTTCAAGTTCATGTACCTATTCGCATCCATCCTCACCTTCCGTTTTCTTCCCATTAACAGCTCTATCGAAGGCTTCCATCCTAGAGCCTTCTAGGTAGAGGCCCTTGTAGTGTACCGGAAAACACATCCTTTCAGTATTTTGCCACATTGGTTTTGATCGTTGTTTTAACCTTCCAAACGTCCACTTGTTTTGCTGACGGCATGTCAGTTGACACAAATTGTTTTGGTGAGTATCTTGCTGCACCGTTTCTCCTTCTGGTTGATTCGCTTCCTATTTTTGTAGTCTGCATAATACACGTTGGGTTCAGTCGCCTCCAACTTCTATACTGTCCCGTATTTGACACGGCTCTTACGTGTCCCTGATTACCGCTTAGTATCCCAGGCGCAACCCAACAATCTCATGAACCGCCTTCCTGTTTCGGCAAAATTAGGGAAATTTTTCATTAAGACGGGAAGCAGCCAGTGTTTAATGACAGGGTAACAATGATTAATAAGTTATATTTTTCCATTGAGGTTTTTGACAGCTGGGGTGAAGCCATCTGGTGCCGGAAGAGTTGACCGTTTTATGGGTATGATGACCTTCTGAAGCACTTTAATTTCATAGGAACATTGCAACGTAGATATTTCGTCCTTCTTGTGAGTGCGGGAGGGGGAGGGTGACAGCTGAGTGTAAAGGACAAAGAAGGAAGAGGAGGAGTCAAACTTTGGGTAACTCAACTCACATGTACAGATGTCACGCGTTAATGAGCTATCATTTAACATCAGCATTTCAATTTCCTGATGCGTTTTAAGGTTTCTCCTTTTTAATAACCGCATCAGTGTGCGCAGTTTTCCTAGGATTTCTAAGTGCACAGGTTTTTCATTGATTTTGCCTGCCTTTGTTGAAGGTTGTAGCTGCAATGGTGCCTTATGTATCTGTGGCAATGTAGCGAAGTCGTTGCTCCTTCAATATACTGCTTCAAATTTCTTCAGTTTGGTTGCGGCTTTGTTGAGAAGTTTAACTTGATCACTATGCTTATAGGTATTACTCCATACAACAGGTGCCAGGCGGGTGCAAGGCGTTGCCGTTTTCATTGATCCTCGTTGTTACAATATGGTTGCGGATACATTAGTTTTTTGGAATATTTCAACATTAATTTTGCGAAAAACGCAAGCTACTGTGCACAAGAAAACGGACCAACCTGGTTGGAAATCAAGCTTGCAGAAAAGTCCTATCGACGTACTTCAACTTTAGAATATTCTGTCCAGGAAGGTTTACTTGTTGCTAGTTTATACTGATGATTTATTCAAGTGACACCTGTAGCAGTCTTGAGATTTCCCCGTTTGCTTGTGTAAAACTCTAACTAAAATTCTTATTTCATTGCACACTTAGGCAACCGATGCGGATCGTTGAACTGGTTGTTGAGATCGATTAGTTGACTTCACCATCGCCATTCTGCTTGGCGCTAGTTTCGGTTGAAACACGTGACTGTTCCATGTGCTGTGCATTTTGTGACCCCTAGCTACGAGCATTCATCGGTGTCGTTTTTTATAGCTAGGCAAAAGGGAACCTTTTCTGTACCAATAAAGTTTCCTTGCTTTTCGTTCTGACTTCTGAAATCGCTATTCGGGCTCCCGCTAAACACCTGTACGCGGTGTTCTTTTTCCATTCATCGAAGTTTACAGTTCTAATACTGTAATCTTAGCCCATACCTGGTCGATATTGTAAAGTACTGGTAGTGAACATGCAACATTTACGCATGCAGCATTTTGTGACATTGGGCTTTATTCTCGTTTGTGTGTTCTAATTGTCCATCGGTTTTACTGACGCCACATTTGGATCACTTTAGAATACCATTTTAGTGGCGCGCTACTGTGCTCTTGCAAATTTGCTTCCAGTTCGTTACAGCTCTGTACTATGCACGTTGGGTCCGGTAATGTTCTCACTTTTGAATAATGGCTATCCGCATTAGTTCCTACTGGTTCTCGTTGCAACCAGTACCTGAATTCCGCTCCACAACTAGTGACCTTGGTTGTAAATTCCATCGCAGCCATGTTGAATTCCGCACCCCGGTGAGGCCAAACCATGTCATTTTTCTGGTTTTTGCCATTTGCTTCCTATGATAACCTTTTACAATGCCTCATCACTAAATCACATTTTTCAAATCCGTTTTTAATGCCGGTACGATCCCAGTTACGCCGCCTATAAGCAGTGATCCACACTTTTGGTTTGTATTGTTGGAGTCGGAATGTACTCCCTATAGGATCACCTGTGATTCACCAAACTTTGATCAGTTACTTGCTTGCATCCGCAGTAATGTAAACCTGCAACTCAGAGACCTCTTGTTGCAAGCTGTTTCCGAGCAACGTTATGGTACTTCTAAACGAGCAGTGATTAGCAGACTTACGCCTTCTGATCGGACCCGCATTCAACAGCTCTTTCAAGGTCTGTTATTGGGCTACAAGAAATCTTCTCCACTGTCATGCGAGATGCGTCAGATGTTGGATATATCATCCATGGACGAATGATTATTGCGCGAACTCTGGTTACGCCTACCAGAAACAGCGCTTTACTCACAGCGATTCAACTGCGATCGCCAGGCGACGCTGCTCAGATACTGGACGCAGTGGTTGATCGTCTTCGCCTTCAGCTTAATTACCCACTCAACCGTTGCCACAACTATCCAGTAATCGTAGTGCTGCTCCACCGTGCTGTTCACACCCCACCTCGTCTGCCAAGCTTTGCAGAAATTAACAACAGTTTTTCGCAACTAGCTGTTCTGCGCCACGAAGTTAGCAACAGACCTGTCAATCCTGACGCACGCCGCTCTAGTCATGACGTAAAGGCGACTAACGTCACTGGCCCAAAGGATCACAGTCACCTCGTATAGGTTAAGAACAGCAACTAAAAGATCGCAGTTCTGGTTGACACCGGGGATGAAGTAAGCGTGGTTCCATCTGCTTTTCTGGAGGCGACCCAGCCGGCTACTCTCAGTCTTCGTACCGCCAATACACACTCATCCCTACTTACGAGCAACGCACTTTCAATCTTAACCTAGGTATCCGCAGAACATTTCGCTGGATGTTCAGGAATGCCGCTGTTTTTTTGTCATCATTGGTATAGGCTTCCACAGACATCTCGGGCTCCTTGTCGATGTGAAACAACCGAGGTTAGTTAACCACGCAACGACGCTCAGCTTTGCTGGCACAAACGCCGGAGTCCTTCCCATCAACCTAGTCTATGTAATCCCACAGACCTCTTACGCATACGCCCAAGTTTTCTCCCATTACCCTGAGCTCGTTCAGCCAATGAACACAGCACTGTCCCGGGACATCTGAAGTCCCATATCATATCCAGACTCATAGCTCACCCGTCTCATCACGCTCACACCGACTTTCGCTAGAGAAACTGAAGCTAGCTAAGGCGAAGTTTGAGCACATGCTCGAACTTGGAATAATCCGTCCTTAAGATAACCCTTGGTTCTCCCAACTCTACATGATCCAAACAATCTGGAGACTAAGATCCTTGAGGCTACTACCTCGCACTAAAATAATGGTCACCGATAGGTATCCTATTCCACACATTCGAGATCAGACTGCATACCTGACAGGTAAGCCGGCCTACAGCAAGATTGCTCTTGTTCGTGCCTCTCACTAGATACCAGTCGATGAAAAAGACATATCTAAAACAACCGTCATCACACCCTTCGGCTTGTTTGAATTTTTACGAATGTCTTTCGGATTGTGCAACACTGCAGACATTTCAACGCCTCATCCAGGATGTCACCTGTGGCCTAGAATTTGCCTATCCCTATATCGACGACATTCTTGTAGCCAGTCCGTCCGATGAAGAGCACCTAGCTCACCTTCAGTCGCTCTTCCAGCAGTTGACACAAAGCACCGTCACCGTCAATCCTACCAAGTGCGAATTTGACAAGTCCACTGTAGAATTCTTAGACTACCTCGTCTCATCGTCTGGTGTCGAGGTCCTTGCGGAAACGGTCCAAGTCATCAAAGGCTTCACAGCCCCGACTTTAAACACCTGCGTCTATTTTGTGGTCTAGTCAAATACTACTGATGCTTCATCCCCCGCTGCGCTCAACTCATGCAGCCTCAGACCGACCTACTCAGAGGAAACGAACGTAAGTTTGCTTTCCTCGACCCAGCATACACGGATTTCATCAAGCTTAAGGATGCTGTCTCCAACATAACTCCTCTCACTCACTCCGGACCGCCTGCTCCACTTTTTCTGACAAATGACACTTCAGACGTTATGGTAGAATGTGTTCTCCAACAATACGTTGATGGACAGTTGCAACCTCTTGGTTTCTTCTCCAAACACCGGCAACAAGCGGAATCCCTCTACAACACGTTCGGTAGGGAACTGCTTGCCATATACTTAGCGATTCGACAATTCCGACACACATTAGACTGCCGGGCTTTCACGGTATACACTGGCCACAAACCTCTCATCTTCGTCTTCAATTCATTTTCCGACAAATATTCACCATTGGAAACCAGGCACCTAGTCTTTGGCATGCGGTTCACTGCTGACTTACGTCATGTCTCGGGTGTCGCCAACCACATCGTTGATGTTCTCTCTCACGTTAACATCACTCTTTGCCTACTTTCGACCTCGCCGTCATGGCATCGGCTCATACCCAAGACGAAGACCTCCAATGCACCCTGCCGTCCACTTCGCTGCATGTGCACGCAGTTCCTCTCCAAACTACGGACTGAACTATCCTTTGTGACACATCAACAGGTTGTCCTAGACCCCTCGTGCCCGCCTCTTTCAGACACAAAGTCTTTGACACTCTGCACTCACTGTCTCACCCTAGTATTTGGACACCTTTCAAACTAGTCGCCGAGCGTTTCGTTTGGCCTAGCTGGAACAAAGATGTTCGGAACTGGGCTCGAGCTTGCCTTCACTGTCAACGCTCCAAGGTGAATCGACACCCGTAGTCCTCTTGGCTCATTCTCTGTGACGGATTCGCGGTTTTCTCACTTACACTTAGACTTGGTAGGACCCTTGCCTCCATCTTGCGGATACGTGTACATACTAACATGTGTTGACCGTTTCAATAGATGGTCAGAAGCCATACCTGTACCAGACTGCACAGCCGCAACAGTCATTCGTGCATTTTTGGAGCGTTGGGTGTATCACTACAGATGCCCATCCACCATCACGACCGAGCGTGGAACGCCTTTCGAATCTTCGCTATTCTATACGTTCTGCAACTTCTTGGGCTGCCGCAGTATGCACGCGATGGCATTGTGACGGGGCCATTAAATCGGCCGTTGCCTTTCCGCCGAACATCATTTTTTACATTATCTGTCTTACACATCTCAGTTTTGAAAGATCAAACTCACGGATATTTTGTTCAATCAACTTCAAACGTAACTGAGACCCTCTTCTCCATCCACTTTTGAACATGAAAGGGACATATCGCGCACGATCCCCCATCTACTGTTTTTGGACAAAACATTTTGCGTCATTGGAAACGAATGCTGAAGAAAAATGTTAATGAAGTTTTGCCGTTTTGGATAGATACCAATCCCGAAAAGTTCGCTCAGTTTTTTTTTGGATCGTTGCTCGATCAATCTATGACAGTGCATCCTTCTCATTTTTCTACTCATTTTTAAACTTCGCATTTTTATGGTAACCCTTCAGTACATTTACAGTTGATAATGTAATATGCTGAAAATGCACCCATCTGGGTACGTAAAGCTTATGCTTTGACTTGACTTGACTTGATATCACCTTGCTGCGAACGGCCTAGTGGAACGCTTTCATCGATAGCTTAACTCATCTCTCTGTGTCACTTCTGACCTTCATTGGAGCGGAAACATTTCGCCAGTACTTCTAGGTATCCACAGCAGCATTAAAGCTAAGCTGCAGTGTGCACCAGCAGAGCTTGTCTACGCACAACATTTAACCTGTCAGGAGAGTTCATTTCGCCTCTCTCGCCATGGTGTTTGTCACCGTCAAGTTCACAGCCCCCCTTTATCAACGCATGCGTTTGCTGCGCCCGTCCCCCCCCCCCGAGCATCCAAGAGATGTGCAAATCCACAGTGGACTCTCTAGCTGCACTTACGTTTTCCTCTGCACAGACGCAGTGAGTAGTTCCCTTCGTACCTCCTTACACCGGCCCCTTCAGAGTTCTCCAACGAACTCATAAACACTTCACCTTAGAGTAGAATGGTCACCGAACAAAGGTGTCAATCGATCGTCTCAAGGTTGCATTCTTCGAAGACTCGCTTTCAACGTCACCTGGCCAAGCCACAAGTGTAAACCCACCCGCAGTTGCATCTTTCGCACCGAACACCCTAGACCCTCTCTATTACTTTTGACCCACCGCCAACCCAGCCCCAGCCCCAGGCAACTGACCCACGCGGTAGACAGGTCAAACGTCCGATCTACTTTCAGATTTTGTTAAAGTTTTCTATTTCATTGACATGTGTACTTTCCATTTTTATTATAATTGTGTGTTATATTCACGAACGTTTTACAGAACGACAAAAACCTCAAACCACTAAGAAAAACGGAAAGTTATGCACCTTTTTATTTCATATACATGCCTCATTTCCATACGGCCTCATCCGCCGGTTTCGACCACGTCCCACCCTCCGCCATTTTGGATTCCAGAACTCAAGCCCCCTGGTAAACCGCGGAATCTCCTGGCCCACCTACCCAAAGCCTCCGACCCCACCGTGCTGGGTCCAAGGGACCGCCACTCCACATTACCAGTGCGACAACAACTAGCCTGGCCCGCGAGTTCTGAGAAATCGCTCCCCAAAGAGAACGTCCGAGATTCTTCGTGTAACGAGGATCGTGCTCGCAGTGGCCTGAAGTGTGGTGGGGGAGGAAGACCTCACAAGCGCACTGTCGGGTCTGCAGCGGAGAAAATGTCCGGTCGGCCATTTTTCTAGACTAGTCACTTTTCTTGCAGTCCGACCAGCCCGCCCCGAGCGCCCACCGACGATGCACTCCAGTCCACACCCAAATAATAAATAAAAATGACAAAAAGCTGGAACCCAGTCAACTCAACGAGCTCCCACTATCCGCCTGCGTCCACTACAACTGCTATTCTATTTTCCCATCCTCACTTTGTCCACTCACCTGACATCCCTATCGAAGACTCCCCATATTCAGCCATTTAAGAGGAAACGCCTGTAGTGAACGTGAAACATTTAGGCATGCAGCATTTTGTGACATTGGATTTTATTCTTGTTTGTATCTTCCAGTTGTCTATCTGTTTTACTGACGCCACATTTGGATCACTTTAGAATACCATGTTAGTGGCGCGCTACCTGTGCTCTTGCAAATTTGCTTCCAGTTCGTTACAGCTCTGTACTATACACCTTGGGTCCGGTAACTTTCTCACTTCTGAATACCGGGTATTTTCACGTGCGCACTTGAGGATCGGTCCGTGAACACAAGCCCTCACATGGTTGGTTGAGAATGACCTTGACTTGCTTTATTCCATTGGTTTTCCTTCCCGGATTTTCTAGCCACTGTAACAGGATGCTTTTAGTAAATCGGTTCCATACTACGCGTGCGCGTTCTATTCCGTTTATCGGCTAAGAGCCATACTTAACAGGTATCCGCATTAGTTCCTACTGGTTCTCGTCGCAACCGGTACCTGAGTTCCGCTCTACATGCTAAACATGTGCCCATAGAGACACAACTTTTATTTCGATTTGACTTGAAAAGTATTGCCGATGAATTCATTTGCACCTACAGCAGAATCGTGGGTTGGGAATGAGGTGCTACAGCATATGGAATTGATAAGTTCATCACGTCTTCCAGTCAGGTCGGTGTAACGGTTGAACGGGTATTAACATTATACTTAATAGATTTGGAGATTCAACACTCAAATTGCGAAGTACCGTGTTGCAAGAGAAATTTGCTAGTGCATTATCAACGAATACAGGAACGGAAGGGATCCATATGGGGAATGGAAAATCTAGGACGGTGGGATCTCTAGCATGCTAGATCTAGTCATTGAAGTGGATACAGGTTATTTCCCCAAGCCCCGCGGTGACCCTGAGTGTAAGTAACAACCAGTTAATTTGTGGTAGGTTGAAATCTCCGTACAAAAGTTTGGGCCTGTAAGTAGTACTGGAGACAATATTGATCACGAAATTAGCCTTTGGATTCTACAGAATTGATCGAGCCGGCTAACAAATACTGTCCACTAGAAGATCAACAAATGGCATCCGCAGCCATAGTGTGCCTTCTAGGTCACTGAGCATAGGTTGGTCAGCAGGGATCACAGCGTCGCCATTACAAAGGCAATTGCCACCGCCACCGCCACGTTTGTGTGGTGATAGCCTAGTCTCTAATGTCTGGTGTATACCCCGTTTCAGTAATAAAGGTAATATCAGCGAATTTCATACACAAGCGTTGAAAGTAAATCCAGTTTGGGTAAAAGGAGAGTGGGTGTTGATAATGACAGACTTCAGAGAAACTGTTAGATTGGAATAAAATGGGTGGGCTATATCTGATTCTGCTTTACTGTATCTGTGTGCTGTGAGGTGATTGAATCACACTGAGCTTTCCTTGCACTGGGTTACATTAAGTAGTTACTCAAGTAACTGGATAATTCTCTGACTCATCATGATATGTGATGATGGCTCGATTGGTGGTGGAAGGCCTGGAGAAATACGATAGTGTACAGAGGATGTACATGCATACTAAACAGAGATAAGGATACTAAGTCCTAAAAGGGGGTTTCGTTCAGTTTATACTGTTACCGGTCAAGTAATGAAGATAGTGATGGGCGGTGAGTTATTATTTTAGGTGGATAGAGGTTGTGCCCTGGCATGATTTCGTAAGTTACACCGCCATTCTGTTGTTAACTTGGGCGTTGCACATACAGGCGTTTTCCAAATTTAGAACCACGGGATTTGAATTTATAATTAGGTGTACTGTGCCGGCTTTCTGCTATTCAACCCGATATCGGTATCAGATTTGTACGCAGAAACCTGAAATGATACACTTTGTCTCAACTGGTTTAGTCGGATAGCTCTACATTCTTGTAGTGGTCACTTCAGAGTTGCTGACTGGTTTTACCGGAGGAAGTGCTGAGAGGGTGCTTCCGGCTACATCCGCCTACTCTTCGGCTAAGCAGCGACATATCACTTACTTCATTTGAGACGAATTCAGATTTCTTTAGTGTTGAGAGTACGACGGTCTGAGTTTCTGTTGTGAGCTACACTGGTCGCAGGTCCGGCTACTGCCAAATTTCGTATAGGCTCGTGATTAGTAGAACTGCCACAGGAGGTGAATTTGTAATCTGCTGGTGTCTCGTGACTTGCCATGTTATCAACTTGGTTGGCGTTGACAGGAAGGTTTACATCACTACTGCGGTTTGGAAGCTATGAGGCCGATGAGGACTGAAACGCAGGCCATAAGCTATTCTTAATGATGCTTCCAATGTCGCCATTACTGATCTCTGCATAATTACTGGTTCATTGTAGGAACACGGGAAGTTCGAGGGGCTGAGTTGCTTTGTTTCTGGAATAATCACCTATGAATATGTGTTTGGTTATCTTTGATCATATGCTTTTGGAGTTAGTTCTGGCGACTATTAGTATTGTATTGCCTACGAATTGTGATACCTTTGAATCGTCTGAAAAATTCGGCACTATTGAGCGTGAGGTCATGTTTTCCTCCTTTCTCAATCTGAGGCACTGACAGGCGACCCCATTCATATCGTATACTATTAGAAGAGCATTTTCGGTACTGTCTATATTTAACTTATCAGGTACGTTGAAGATAATAACATTTCGCGATCTACATAAGCGTTCTTGCTGCCCTGAGAAACCCCAACCACCCATGCCATTCCCTTCTGATACTCAGTCAAAACACCTCGCTAAGAGGTTGCCAGATTAAGCTGGTCACGCAGTACGGCCGACTAGAATGTTGGCGAAACTTTTTCTCCCTTCGACTGTTATACCCTTGGAACGCGTTCCCGGAACATGTTATTAATGCTCCCACCCTATCCCTTTTTCAAAAACGCCTTGACGATAATCCGTCAAATTTACACTACGCGCTATGGCCCATGACCACCAGATGCTGGCACTAATGCACAACAGACAGTGGACAGTGTCATAATCCTACTCGAGAATGAGTCACTCCAAACCCTTGCACACAATTTGATAAAGGCTACTACTGTAGAAACTGGAATTCTCTATCCCGTCGGCCCGTGATAGCTGCCCACGAGTAAGCGCTGTCCTTGCTATTTCTTATATTATTATTATTACCTGATCAATAAACATTCCCTTTATTGGTTTGTGTTCGCACATTCCAATTTCAAACTCCCTTATACGGCAGTGCAGTTAAATCTGTAATCCCTCGAACCGACGATTCCATTATCCCTTGATCTATCTTTTCTCACTCTAACCACCCTACGGGACTTGTCAAGCACCCACTTTTTTATCCGTTATAAATCACTGTTCATTGACATCATCTTTCTGATTCTCTCCTGGTGAGGCAAGAGAACCAATTATAAATCGTATTATAGGCGAACAGTGGGAGGTGCATGCAACAATATTGTCCAGTTGTGATACATCAGGTCTTCCTCTCAGTTGACATTTCGTGCCACGCCATGAGATCACTTACAGCTTCCGTTTGTGGGACCGTCGCTCGTGAAGGGTTTCCTTATAACTCAGCCAGATTTTGGCCACTGATGGGTCTTTGCCTGGTGGAAGCAAAACAGCACGTTACTACCACTTCTAGTGGGAAATCCTATGGCGGACAATGAGAAACAGATCCAAACTCAAACAGAGATGTCCTTAGCAGTGGTACTATCTTATCAGTTAAAAATGTGGACGAGTTTCTTGTAACCAGCTGAAGGCTGGAATGCGTCACTCATTCAGAGTTACCGTGTACTCTGTACTACAGATCGATGCACACAATCAGAGTTTGAGTTGTGCCTCATCTAAACAATTGTGTGAGTTACCTGTTTGTTGCTGTCTGCGAACGCCAGGCCACATTTTAAGGATCACATCGGGTCACAGGAATGTGCAGTACTGGGCAGTCCGGATGCGACTGAATTGTTGTCCTGTGCTTTTCACGGGCGCATGTTTGGTTAAGTGTGGCTGTGATAATTTCTGCACACACTGAAGTACGTCCCAGCGGATACCAACAGCATTCTAGTCCACCTTACTCGAAGTGACTATGTGAGGTACCATTTGATCCATTTGCAATGCATAGTTTGCACCATAGTTATTCTATGTTCTAGCCGGTTTCCAGTTTGTGGCATCTATTGCCTGAAAGCTACCTGCGTGGATCATTGACACATGGTTGGACATTTGGGGTGCAGGTGTGTATCGATTGTGATCAGAACAAGGCTAACATCACTGGCGTGTCCTCTTGTTTGCACTCAGTGACGGTGTTTTATTTCAACATGCGTCTTATGAATATGCACATGTGTATCCTCAGTGGTAAATGGTCATAAAGATGTATCATAAAAAGAAGTACCCCAGTGATCTCGTATCCCTGTTCAACAGCGTAGAAAGGACGGGTGCAGCGATAGTTGTCACATAAAGCGCTGTACAAGATGAAATGGCGTCATAATTCCCACCGGATTTTGCTTCGGCACACTCAGAAACAATCAGAACTAGCGCAGTTATCTTGAAATTATATTACTGTTACATTAAGTTGGTCACTTACTGATCAAAGGATGCCTCCTGGGGCTACATTGGGACGACTGTTTAATGCGAACTATGTAGACTGGTTGTACCATACCCTCTGTAAAATTGTTGCTCCACTATCCCGGGACACATTGATTGAGGTTGTCACGATTAGTAGTGTAAGACTGCGGGTGCCCATCCGAAGACGTGGTAGGTAAGCATAAAAATGTTGCCTCAGGGGACTGATCGCGCTGACAAGCACAGATTTTCTGTGTGAGGGTCTCGTGTCCAGCTGCATTGGTGGTTGGAGACCCTCTCCGACACGGTGTGGTAGGAGTCGGTAGCGCTTCTGTTTTCCATGTCCTGCATCTGCGTGTTGACAACCCAGCCAGATGAATATAATTTGTTGTTTCCTAACATCTTTTTCGTTATAGTTCAGCAGCCTGAACTCCGTTTTCCTCAACAGTGTCAAGCAATACTATTAGCTTGTCAACACATGTCATGGCACTGGGATTTACTGCACGTCGGTGCTGTGATGAAAAGCAATTGAATAAGCTGCTCTGAACTGTAACACAGAAGTTGGTGACACGTTTGACCAACAAGCCACCTCGATATATCCGTTCGTTAACTTCCTTTTGAGGCCATGAGGTGGTTTCTTTGACTCCGTTAAACAACTCCCCAATGTACCGCTAAATTACAGCTAACAAGTGAGGCTGCGTAGACGGACGATGTCTGCTGTATTCTGTGACCGAATCCAACATTTTCGATTTCATCTGCCGGCCTGGTTCGTTCCTTTTGCTCACTCCAATTGTATATTCCCATCACAACCGTAATGGTAAGTTTTACCAGAACTGTTTTCAACCGTGAACTTGATACACCGCACTGAACTCAATATTAAGCACCTACTTGCCTAATGAACAAATTTCGACTTCGACTTAGGAATCCATTTGATGGGCTGCCTAGACGGCAAGATATTATATTTCATAAGTTCCAAAGTTTTAGAATACAAATCAGTTTTTCTATAGGCATTTTATAGCCATGAAATGCCAAGCCAAATCTGTACTAGTTCACCTGACCTGAAGAATCTCTTGTGTCAAGGGTAAAAGGTTGTCACAATACAAGCCTATGGAAAACCGATTTATATTCTAAAACTTTGGAAATTATGATATCCCAACCGGTTCCAAGTTCATTCCAAGGTATTGAATATAATCTTTCAGTTCAGTTTCGGTAGCAGGCGGATGGTGGGTTTGAGGCTATGTAGAATCAGTTATGGTATTGTTCAGCTACAGCTCGCTTGCTGGAATCCCCAGTATTTCTTCGGAGCTTTCGATAATTAAACGTGCGGAGGATGGCACAATGTAAAGTTACGCTTTGCAAAGCGCTGTAAAGTCGACATATCTCGGGATGAAACTTATTACTTAGTGTTCGGCCCTCAACAGCCGGCACGACATGAGGGCATACATCCACACCGGAGATTGTGCGAGAAAAGAATTGATGCTGGTGACTTCTTTACACATAGAAAGAGAATGGTGCTTACTAAGTGTGATGATGACTGAGACCTGGGGCGAATGGAATCGTTGCCGTACCGATAGACCGGAAGTTAGTCGAACGTCAGCTGTGAGAGATGAGCGCGCATGACAGGTCCGGGCTAACGCAAAGGAGAGACAGTGTGCCTTCGCACAGCTGCGAAGTTGAGTGGACCGCCGAGTGGCGATCAGATGACATACGTCTGAGTCCAGGTCAACAGTGCGGTCTGCTGTCGCACCTGGTCAGCTGATGGGGCATCGACAAAGTAAACGGATGGCCAGTCAGACTCCACCCATGACAGCCGATCGTGCGGTCTGCCCGGGGTGGCTTCAATGAGGCCCAAGATAACTCTATGCACAGAATGCGTGGACTGGCCCGTCTGGAGAGTGAGAACGCATCAATGCAATCTAGTCAACGGTACAGACCAGTTAACAAAGGTCAGAATGATGTGTGTGCTTTATAAATAACCCCTAATCTTCTCAATAATGGTTGTGCTCGCCGTCCCGATTTCTTTCTTGATTCCCGAAAGACTGCTCAACAGCACAGCAGTTTGTTTGAGAATGGTACAACTAAATTCATTCCGAGACACCTTGAAATCCCATCCTCGAGTCCAGTAGATCTGGACTTTCGCTCCAACATAACTGATAGCAGGATTTCTCCAGAAATGCACTCCTGTGTCTGACAAATCACAGTCTTAGCTGTTTACGTTTGCTCCAGTCCCTGATTCCGTTTAGTGCTATTAGTAGAAACATCGTTGCTCAAAAGCGCAAGAAAACCCAGCAACGCACGGTACCCACTACCGTAGTGTAGGTGACTTTGTGGTATCATACACAACCATGCCGACCTCGGCCTATATCTAGCGGCCTCCTTTCCTTGCTCTTTTCTCACACCTACGCACAAACCAACAGACGGACCCATGCACGCTCACCAAAAACAATAATATCAAGGGACTGGCACAGCTTATCGACGAAAACACAGCAACAATATGATGAAAGTCGTATAGGTGTATACAGAGTGGTAGGGTTTAACAAGGTTACAACCAGTGGGTGCGAGTGTTCGCTATGCCCGAGGGTGTTTCTAGTCAGACGTTTGTGGTCGTTCGGTCGCCTGCGTGGGAGCTGTGAACGACTAATCACGGCTGACAGAGGTTTGCACCTTCACACTTTAGGCCTAAGCCACCAGTTAACCAGCTTGACGTCATTTCTAACCGATATCAGGAGAAGAAAATACGGTACCTTGAGCTAACCGCCAAGCAGATATGCACAAGCAAACTATGAAAGCACACACAGTAAGATTGTGCACCCCAGCGGTTGACAGAGTCTGTCTGGTATGGAAATCCGTCAACCATATCACGACCAGTGTTATAATCCCATCATACACTAGTAGTAGTGCTTCTAAGACAGCAGTAGTCAAAAGCAGACAGCCATAGAACATCATTTGCGCCAACAGGTCAAGTTTCGCAAACCTAGGTCAGAACAGATCGTACCGTAGGGTTGTAGACTCTGCCCCTGAGAGATTGCGTAAACACCAGGGATGGCGGATAATAATAGAAGCCAAGCAAGCTTTAAAAGAACCCAAAGAGACCTCTTCCATTAAGTTGTCAACGCTAAGGATGTTCACGTGGCAACTGTAATTGTCGACTATTTACAAATACGAATTCGAGAAATAGAGAGTAAGAGCAGCTCCTGACCATCCCTAAAGAAAGGCTTACACTTGGAGGGGGCAGACTTGAGTTTGGACCTATTTAGTCTGCTGTGTCCCATGGCCAAACATCCCCGGTGCGTTCGGTTTCCACGTTGTTACAATCTTGACCAATCGCAAACAATGACCCCAGTTACGGATCGGG
>OX104064.1:27919289-27943214 GCA_944474145.2 Dicrocoelium dendriticum
TGATAATTAGCTTGATATAGTTTCAGCCGATGAATTGGAGGAGCCACGCCTTCGATTTTGAGCAGAGGTAATTGAAGGTGACGGCATTGGAACATTGTATTTGATGGGAATAAAAGCTCGAGCTTTATATGACCCATAGGGTAAAAAGAGTTGGGTCGGGTCTAGTGAAAGGCCAAGCAACCTTATAGCGGGTTGGACTCGCGTGTTAGCCGTAGCTTCATTGGGCTTATGTGGCATTTAAACAGAATGCACGCCGGCTGAAAACATGACATCCCACCACGCCCTCCGAAACGGCTTTGGAAAGGAAGTAGGTGGAAGAAAAAAAAGAAAGAAATTCCATCTAGTAGAAGGTAGTTATATTAGGGAATATCGCGGTGTAACTCGGCCAGATGACAGTCCAAGCGGGTCTTAAAGTCCGCCACAGTGGATGCCAAGACTAACTCGGCAGGCAGAGCATTCCACGGTCGGCAGATTCGCAAAGCGAAGTAGTGTCCCCTGCAGTTCATCCGACTGTGCTGATGTGTGAGCCTCAGTGGGTGGCCACGTAGGTGGGAGCCCGACTGGTGCAGTGTGAGTAGGTGGCGACAGGGATGTCCAGGGTTGGATAAGATCATGAATGCAAGGATCAAGTCGCACCGTGGACGTCGGTACTCAAGCGGGTAGAGGCCCAGGCACGGAAGTTGTTGTGGATAACCTAGGTGCTTGAGACCTCGGACCAGTTTGGTTGCTCGACGTTGTGGGCTTCGAGTATGCGTTGGTCCTTCAACAACCAAGGGCTCCAAGCCTGAATAGCGAACTCCAAGTGGGGTCGAAGAAAAGCGTTGAGGAGGAGGCGGAAATTGCTGGGGTCAATTTAACCGTAGGCTCGTTTCAGCAATCCCACCATGCGGTTAGCAGCAGCAGCTGCTTTCCGGCAGGAAGCGGATACGGAAAGACTCGTCTGGGTAATGATATCCAAGTCTCTTTCGGCTGAAGAGATCTGGAGGATAGACGCTCCCAGGTAATATATAGGAGAAAAAGCGGAAGGGCGGGTAGAAAGGACGCGACATTTCGAAGCGTTAAATGGAAGGTTGTTTTCTATGGACCACTGATGTAGACGATCGAGGTCCGTCTGAAGTGCGTGGGCATTGTCCGGAAGGTTAGTTGTGCACCACAGCTTCGCATCATCCGCGTATAGCAGCAACGAAGACTCCACTTGTGGTGTGACGTCGTCAATGAAGGCTAGGAAGAGGTGTGGTCCGAGAACAGATCCTTGTGGAACTCTGCTTGTGGCAAGGATGCGGGGAGACAACGCTCCGTCGACGCGTACTTGGAAGGTCCGGTTTTGAAGGTAGTTCCGGATCCAGTCCATCAAGGCCCCTGAAACGCCGTAAGACAACAGTTTCTGCAGTAGGATCTTGTGGTCGACCTTGTCGAAGGCTTTGGCGGAATCCAGGAATATAACATGAGTTTCTAGGCCAGAGTCAGCAGCAGTCGTCCAGCTGTCCCTGGCAAGTAGCAGGTTACTCAGGCATGACCGTTGACGCCGGAAACCGTGCTGGCAATCAGAGAGCAGTTTCTGGGCCTCTATGTAGTCCATTAAAGCGTTTGCGACGATCGATTCCATCACTTTGGAGATCGTAGATAGGAGAGTTATCGGTCGGTAATTGGCCGGATCTTTGCGAATACCACCTTTGTAGATTGGTGTAATAGTCACACATTTCCAATCATTGGGAACTTTGCCTTGCGAGAAGAAGTGGGTGAACAGCTCCGCTAGGGGTAAAGCTAGAGGTGTAGTGCACGCTCGCAAGAGCCGTGGGTGAAACCATCAGCGCCAGGAGAGGCCGTTAGCCGCAGGGATTTGAGTTTCGCCAGGACCTTCTCCGGAGTGAAATGAACAGTCGTCAGGGAAGTTGAGGGTGAAACCGAAGAAGGTACCGTCGTTGTGTGCATTGATGGAACGGAGAATGTGGATGCGTACTACTGGCACAGGACTTCTGCTGCTTCGTTCGCTGATTTCGTGAGCCCTGTGGGGGTCGTCAATGCGGTGACACCGTGCTTGACTTGTCAAAGTCAGTTGACGTGACTATACAAGGCTTTGGGATTGGATGAGAATTTGCGCATAAGCTGACGCTGATGCTCACTCTTATCTTCTCGTACAAGATGGACGCATTGGTTACGGATGAATCGGTAATATTCCCATTGAGTGGCCGTTGGATGGGAGCGATAGTTTCTCCATGCCGTGTTCCTGGAGGCAATCCATTTCCGTGTATGACTTCGGATGAGGGCTGGGCGTCTCTTCCCTATGGAAACTTCTTTGCACGTCGTCGTAGTGGAGCAGAGTTCACGTAGGGTAAGGCAAAAGCTTGACCACACGCTGTCGGCACTCGATTGGGCGTCGGGTGACCAGTTGTTAGCGGAAATGAGAAGGTTCAACTTGCCGTAATCAGTCCAGCGTTTGGTATAAGTTGGCGTGCTGACGAGTTTTTTGGCGAAGCATATGAAATCGAAACGGAGGACGCAGTGGTCGCTAAGACCCAAAGGGGCATCATAACGTGCTCAACCATCAGTTCTTCGTTAGTGAGGACAAGATCTAGTAGGGATGGTTAGTTGTTGGATCGGAATCTGGTCGGCTGATACGTGTGGTTGTACAACGGGGCCGTGTGAAGAAGATCAATGACGTCTGATGCAAAGGAGTTAGTAGACGGGACAGAGTGAAACAGACGGGGCAAGTTGAAATCACCCATGATAAGAAAGTGTGTGCGCTTGTGGGATAACGTAAGGTGGACGTCGTGCGTCCTTCTCGGGAGAGTTGTTTGGTGGGCGGTAAATGATACCAAGACAGCTGGAGTGTTTGGCGGTTTGTACGACCTCGCACCACATGGTGTCTGGAGGGCAGCGTTTGTTAACATTCTGCAACTGAGGGAGATGTCATAGTACAGTGCGACACCGCCATCTGGGGTTGCGCGGTCAGAGCGGAGAACTGACATGTGAGGAAGTTGGATTTCACCGTCGGTTATGTCGCCGGAGAGCCACGTTTCTGCTATGGCTATTAGGTCCGTTGATGTTGACAGAAGTCGGGATTGGAGCTCCGGAATTTTGGACATGAGGCCCTGTGCGTTCGTGTAGATACAGGTGAGCCTCGTTTGAGTGATGAGCGCGGGAGTAACTAGAGCGCTGCCGGTCAGCAGATGACCGGCATTGCACCGTTTTTTTGGTTTAGAGGGGTGGAGTCGCTAAGGTTTGTAGTTGGGGAAGCAAGGTGTGGGTCGTCGGAGCACAGATGGGTGCTGGCGGCTGGGTCGTCGAAAGACTGAAGGTTGGAAGGTGTAGGTGAGTTAATTACTCCAGGCTGTGAGGCAGATGGTTCGGTGATAGACCGTCTGAGGACGATTTGTTCAGAGTGTGTCGGTACCGAGTTGGCTGCTGGTAAAGGTCTGTGGGAAGCTGTGCGCCTCAGCACCGGGTGCCCATCTGGACGCAGACGGATATCTGGTGGTGCTCGTCTTTTATTAGCATACCAGATGGTGAGTGCATCGGTTGCCATGCTAACGGTGAGGAATGTCACTTTCAGGAGATGGGGGGTTGTTCCTGTATAACTTGCTGGACGAGGTAGGCGGTGAACCTCCGTTGTGATTACGTTGACAATGTTTAGTGTCTGCTGAAGGAACCGCCATTGATTACAGTCATGCTGTTGTCGTTGTTGTAAGGTTGCGTCAATGGCATGCAGTTCTGGGACGCCATGCACGATGATGAAGCATGGTTGAGTGGGTGGCATCAGTTGCTGTCTGCGCGCAGCGCGCTTAGTCCAAGGGATGTCGGGGAAGATACGAATTTGGTAAATGCCGAGAGACGCATTGTTTCGGAGTAGGTGTGCTGACAACAGAACATCCTCCATAGCCGGGCCTGGCTGCAAGTCAACACGCAGAAGTCTTGGCTTACCGGCGTTCGGAGATGAAGTGGCGAGTCAGTCTTGTGAGACTAATGGGTTTCGTTTCAGGGAGGTTTAACGCGGTACAGATTGAGCTCCACATAGTGGAATCATGAGAATGTCGATTCTGAAGTTGCGGGTCGTTGGACTCGGGCACGTTTGTACATATGACAGAATTAGGAGCAGGGCTACTCGTTATTCGCTTAGACGAACGCGGATGTGGAGCGGTAGCAAGCTTACTTGGTGGGAGGGCCTCTGTCGGAAGCGTTGGTCGTCGGCGAGTGTTGGGCAAACCAGCAGTTGGTAACGGAGAGACGGTACGAGATTCAGGACGGTTGGGTGGTTGCTGTCGTTGTTTGGCTAGACCGTCGACTTTCCGCAGTAGGTTCTGTAGCTGTTATTCCAGATTAAGTAAGCGCACTTCTGATCGGGTATTGTTGCTAGGCGGCTCCACGAATCGTGGTGACCGGGGCGACTGCGTCTGCGACTTCTTGTTACGGTGTGGAGGGCGGGTTATTAGGAGACGAGATTACAGAACCAAGCATAGCGCAAGTCGTGGAGGAAAGATCGCAAGAAATATCCCGCATGTAGTTCGCAATCCTGGGAATGCAAAGCGGGCAAATGTACCACAAGACCGTCTGTGGATGCGAGCGACAGAATTCGATGTCAGTTGCATGGAGCGAACTGTCACAGGGAGCGTGAACACGGTGAAGACAGATCGAGCAGGTGATGGCTTTGGAACGAGGTCCAACACGCTGAGTGCAGATAGAGCAGGTGTTCGGTGGCCGCATTGGCGTAGTGGGCGGGACCGGGATGATCGGCATGGTCAAACGGATGACGTACAGCTGACACAAATATCTGCAAATAAACGTAGTGGACTACCTGTCTCAGGAGAACAGAACGCCCAGGAGGTCGCTATCCACAGAGCAAGTAGAAGCTGCAGCAATTTAATCAGGAACGGAATCCGATTGTGCTGACGTCAAACGCAAGTTATATGGATTGAGATTAGCTAAAACAGACTTGTGGTTCACCGGATCTCGACAGACATCACAGTGAACAATGATAACCAAGGATTCAGTCCGTTTCAATCATTCCTATAGGTCAGCTCCAATCTTACATCACGTTATGTGTAGCCATCCATCGCACCGATTGTACTGCACCGTCTTTGATCGATTGGAGACCCGTTTGCCGCACTTGGAAGCCATAAATGCGCTTTCTCACAGCAACTAATCGAAGAAGAGACATGAATGACCCAGAGGGGTTCGCTGTTCACAGTTCTCTTAGGTACTTTGCGCCCATCGTTGCTGATGCAGCTGCCAAGGTAAGTAAATCGATCAACTACCTCTAGTTCCTCATTATCAATGCTCAAGGAGTAATCAAGTGGCTGGTGGTCTTGCACTTTGAAGCTGCGAAGTGCATACCAAACAATGGAACCACTCTAGATAGGCTATGGAGGTCTGATTATGCCGCCGCAACATCATCAAAAAGCAAGCGATATCATCCGCATGATTAAAGTCAACTAGCCTTTCACCAGGCATGATTTCAACACCTACATCGTGAGAGTCCGTAAGGGGACACATGATGGAATACACGACCAAATTAAACAAAAACGGGGACCTCGGATAACCCTGACGCCACCTGTTGTCGGAAAGCTATCAGAGAGGCCACCGTAGACCCTGACGTGGCCTGTAGTGTTTGAATATAGAGCATGTAAAATGTTTTCATATGTCGTTGAAATACCTTTCCTCGCAAGGATTTCGAACAGAATGCATCGATCGACTGAATCGAAGGCACTCTTGAAATCGAGGACCACAGCTATTGTCGGTCTGCGGTACGCGTGACGCAGCTCTATCACCTGTCACAGTGAATATATGGTCTATGCAGCCATGTCCTGTGCGGAAACTCACGTGCTCTTCCCAAATCCGAGATTCCCGTTCTGCAGTGAGGCGACGAACGAGAATCGAGGCCAGCAATTTTGTCTCAACTGGCGTTTGGTTAATAACCCTGTGGTTAGAACAGTCTGCGCAACTACCCTTCTTGTATATTGCCACTATAATCGATTCGCTTCAGTTAACTGGACCATTTCCTACCAGATATGTTCGAATAGGGAGGTCAGTGCTTTGCAGAGGACCTTACATCCACCCTTGAATAGTGCAGGTGGGAGAGAATCCGGGCCAACGGCACGAAAAGTATTGAGGGCTGTGATCTCGTTTCAGACCTCGGCCTCCGACTGAGACCTTAAACTAATTGTCCATAGCTCGTCCTGCATCACCTGAGCAGGAAGAGGTCCGGAAGCTGGGGGCCAACTTAACATCTTAATAGTGTTTTTCTCAAATGGACGTACGGTGCACTTTGTTATGTATCAGTGCATCCGCGCTGTCTCTGCTTGTCTTACTAACGCCTGGTTTCCTAAGCCGAGAGGTGCGGATTAGCTGGAATAGCTCGCGGTAATTGCCTATTGTTCGTGCCTCCCCCATTTCTTGAACCCGACTAGTCCACCAGGCTTCCTTGTCAGCACGCAAGCTCCCTCTTGGTTTGTGTCTTATAGTCCGTCTGGTCACATTGCGTTCAGAGCCAGCCAAGTTTTTCTTCTGAATTCCAACTGGTTCACCGACCTCCCGATGTATCCAGTAACTGGTCCGCTGACGTTTGACAGTGCCACAAGCAGATACTCCTACATCGTGCATGGAGGCCGAGATCCTATTCCACTGAAGCTCTGTGTCATTAGGGCAAGGGAGCGAAGGTTTGACACGTAGTGAAGATTAATAGGTTTGCCTGACCTGGGGCTGAGACAGTTTCCCACTTGTCAATCGATGGAGAGGCTTGATGCGTCTCTGGGTAAAAGTCATGGAGCAACAGACGCTGGACGTTGCCACCCCTTTCGGAGTTAAACCCGTAATTACCACATAACTGCGCTTCTAAAGAGCTCAGGCGTCCCTACTTGTGCGTTCATATCCCCTGCAACTACTATACTATCTGAACTAGTAGTACTGCGTAGTAGCGCGTTCAGTTCATGATTGAATGTGTGCTTGATAGCATTTAAACTGCAGTCGGTGGTAGCATAAGCGAAAATCACAAACAAACAGCGTTTTGTACTACTTCGTGAATTAACCTTAGTTGGTGTCGTCAAACGAGATGCACAAACATGGCTGTTCACCGGAATCCAACCAACGATGGTATAGCCTTGGAGCTAAGGATGATACCCCAGTTTGACCCGTCAGTGCTGCATCAGCGTCTCCGGATGCGTGCAACCAAAGCGAGAGAGCAAGCCGAGCGCAACAACCCCATTAGGGCCATTGATCCTAGTTTAGGACACAAAACACGTCAATGCCCAGTGTGTCCAATGTTAGTAGTAGTGCGGCCTATTTTTCCTAGATTGCGGATGTTAAACGCCTCCAGCGAAACGGGCCACTATGGCCTTATAAGGATCTGTTGCCGATCGGCGTCCGCTAAATGTTTCGGGAAAGTGGCTACAAATGATTCTACTCTAGTGCCGCTTCGGTTTCTGTCAATTAAGCTGGAATTATAGAAGGAAGTTTAGTCTTGGGAATCGGGATAGGAGTAAGAGAAATAGGTGGAAAAAAGAAGGGTGGCGCTAGCAGTAGCATGTTTTCGCTTATCCGCCCTGCTGTATGCAGTAGATAAGGCGACCCTTGATAAACTGCGTGACGGCCGATGTAGGATGTAGTTAGTATTTGGAGAAATTGTCATCGTTGTATGTGAGCTGAGATACTGCCAGGACGCCCAGACCTAGAAAGGAGGACGTTGGAGACCAATTCTCGTCAACCCAGGACAGTAGAGCATGAGAAAGGACTGCGTGTACATTTCGCTAATGTGCACGGTATGATAAATTAACTTGCTGAGGTTCAGATGCTTGCTTCAGGTACTCGCCCAGGCCTGCTGGGCTTCACCACTGTTTGCGGACATCATGGATTCATAGGTTTCTATCCCCGCATACAGTCTCTGTCGAGCCGACCGCCTTGGATGTAGGCCCGGTGGCGGTGTCCTACTTTACTGGAAGGCCGAACTCAAGGCCCATTTGGTTGCAGCTACTAGTGACAACAGTGCTGATTCGATACCCTTTGGTGCCGTATTCATGATAGATGCACATACTTCACGACTGGTGTCGTCTACAGAACGTCATCGGGATCCGGATCTCACTTGTTCCATTCGATCGGGAAACACGGTGCAGGAAAGGACAGTCAGATCGTGGGAGTTTTAATGCCCCTTATATCGATTGCGATTTACTTCTTTGCGGTCGTCCACCCGATTCTCTCGATGCTACCTTACTTGAAACGGTTATCGATCGTATTTTGTTTCAGCACATCACTATGCTAACCCGTATTGTTACCGACCTGGGGCCGAGCATTCTACACCTTGTGCTCATCTCAGCTCAGTCAGATGTCACGAATCTAACAGTTCTTCGACCCATCAGTAAAAACGATTATTGTGTCGTTTCATTCCAGTGGACATGTCGCCTCATGATTCATAGCCAGGGTGATTGCCGTCGGAACTTTTGGCATGCGAATCCACTCCGTCTGAGAACAGCCACAAGCGCTATGGACTGGAGTATTCCCGATCCCATTCATCTTGACGGTGCGTGGAAACTTGTGCTCTCCAAAATAACGTCCCTAAGTGAGCAGGTCGTTCCTTTCTCCCGTAGAAAGTCCTTCAAAAGTGGTCCACTTTGGATTGACAGTGAATTTAGATCGCTGCTGAACAGGAGGCGCAAATTGAGGGATCGTTTCAGACAATCTCAAACAGAGTCCGACTACTCTTTCTACAAGACTGTCAGGAATGTTTGTGTCACGTTGAAACGTCGGAAACGTAACAGTATAAACTATCATTAGCAGGACACTAGAACGACACCCACAATTCTTTTCTCTTATCTGAAAAGAAGCACCAGGGCCGGCAGTGGCATCCCTAACTTGTTCCTGTGGTCATATACGGAAGCCTAACCCAAATGCTACCCATGACCCGATCCCAGCTATCCACCGATCCAATCAGATTGTGCCACTGCTTTGCCAATCATCAGTGAATCAACCATTATTGAACCGTATAACTCAGCCATTACGGGACACATGTTGGCTCTTGATCTCGTTGTATCAACACTACCTGATCATATCCACGAGCACTAGATCGTAGTTCAACTTACATCACCTGTGAGCATCGAAATTTACTTTATGAAAACGCTGATAATGCCAGTCTCTTGGCCCAACAGTACGCCTCTGTCTGCACGAAAGAAACTCCCTCTTGCAACAACACTGTGTCAACTTTTCCTTATCTATTGGATCAAGTAGACATTAACATCAATTCTGTGGTTAAACTTCTCCTTGATTTAGATCCGCATTCTTCACTCGGCCCGGATGCGTCGCACCCACTGTTCCTTAGGACTGTGGCGGAGTACATCGCCCCACCTATCTGTCGGGTTTTCCGTCGTTCCTTTGAATCTGGGAGTCTCCCATCAGCTTGAAAAGTGGGCATTGTCAAACTCATGTACAAGAAGGGAACAGGCAAGGTCCAGCCAGCTTTCGCCCAGTCTGCTTAACGTCGATAGTGTGTAAAATTATCGATCCGATCTTGACGCAGGCTCTCTTTATCTCTACCTCGAGGAACTGAATGTTTTATGCACAGCATGGCTTTCGAAGGATACGCTCATGCTAAGGAGCAATGGGCGAAGTCGCTAGATTCCAGTAAACGCCTGGACGTTGTGTTTATTAATTTCAGCAAAACTTTCGACAGCGTCCCGCACGAACCATTTTCGCTTAAACTTCGAGGAATCGGTATCGCCGGGAATCTTCTCTCTTGGATCTCTGACTTCCTTCACTATGCAGGTGCAAGTAAACAAAATCTTTTCCGCCCTTGTTCTGACTAATGGAGTCCCACAGGGTTCTCTCCTCGGCCCTGCGCTTTTCAATGTCTTCATCATTGACACCGTCAGCACTCCAGGCGGATTGCCTAATCTATGCCGACGATCTGAATCTGTGGATGGAGGTATCCAGTCTGGAAGATGTTGACAGGTTACAGTCAACACTCGACCTGCTATATGATTAGTCAATTAAGTGGCAGTTGCCAATGAATCGTGCGAAATGTTCGGTTCTTCCATGTGGAGCTCACCATATTAGTGGTTCCTTGCTCAGAAACGCCACTCAGGAGAGGGATCTGGGAGTTATAATTTCGCTTGACTTCAAATCTAATCAGGATACGACGAAAAGGTTGCTGCGGCCTACAGGATGTTTCAATCTATACCTACGGCCTTCTCTCGCCTGACCCCGGGGCTCTTCCGACTCCTGTTTACTTCACATTTACGCCCGATTCTCGAATAAGGGCTACCTGCCGCCTGCCCTCTTTCGAAATTCGACTGTGATATGATTGAGAAGTTTCAACGGCATGGAACCAAATCCGTTCCTGAGCTTTGGGACCTGTCCTGTTCTCTCCGACTCAAACAACTGAACCTCTTTTCCCTTGATTACCGTCGTCATCGCGGAGATTTGATCTTCACCCGACGTATTCTTAGAGGAGAGTTGGGCAGTGGATTACAGGAGTTCTTTCATCTCAACACAGAGAGTTCGACAAGAGGCCAAGGGAAGTGATGGAGCTGACAAACGACCTTCTTTCTGCTCTCTATCATCCAATGATGTTATGCATGAGATGAGATCGTGATTGGAAGAGGAAGCTAAGCGGGAGGTCGCGCGAAAATTACACGGCACAAGCGGCATTCTGGTCACTTCTTCGCTACTTGTTCCTCTTCTTTCGGACCCCAGCCCGGCAATCGGGAAACGCTAACCGATGCTAGGTTCGTAGTGAAGGTTTTCATTCCTCTTCACCAAGTCATCGCTTGGATAAGTTCCGTAATTCACGCTCCATAGGAGTTAAAACCTTCATATATGGATTTCTCACTGTCCTAGAGTCTATTGGACGAGATTTAGGCAACCGCTAAAGGGAGCCAGTGAGTTCTCTCAGCATTCCTTGATATGGTGCGGAATAACACGCCGTAGTAGAACGCCAATGATTGTTTGTGGAGACGTATGAACGTGAAAAACTAGGGTTAATTCCTCCGAATGTGTGTTTTGCTCCATTTCCTTCTCCAAAAATTCCAGACAAAACGTACAACGTCCGAAGCTGTCCCCCGTGGCCCAGTGGCATAAGCTGCTGACTGGCGGTTCAATCCGCTGGTGGTCATGGGTTCGAATCCTGATGGATCCGATGGATGCGCACTACTGATGATGCCCAACAGGCTGAAACTGCAGTCTAGTGCTTTTCCGGGCATGTGGACGACTATGTGATTTGGAAACTGACTGCGAAGAACCTCACTTAAAACGTACAACGTTCGGAAATTAGTGGCAAAACCGCTCAAGATCCGCAATGTTCATGAGAAAGTTATAAAATCAGCTGCGTAATCCATCGACAGCCAAGTGAAAGTCTATGTGCAGTGAGTAGGTAGGGATTTGTCTATTCGCCAGAAGATTGACAAGGAAAGTTAGTGCATTTGAGCAGGGTAATTTTTGATCACAGATTGGAAATCCAACGTAATATCTTCGGGCAAATAGTATATCATCATGTTCTTGTAACAGTAATACTAATAGCCGAACCCATTTGTTCAGGCCTCAAAGGAAATTGGTGAACACTATGCAGAAATCGACGCGAGAGTTTTGTCATACTGGTGTGTGGCCCCTTCCTGGATGAAGACCTCGAACTCATGCATCTCTTTGCACGGCAGAAACCATATAGGTACTAGCTAACTTGATTGTATGTGGACAGGTGCTTGAATAGCCTGTTTGTGTTCGTTGCTTGTCCTCCGACCGAAACTCCTGTGCGGCGAAGTTGCATGCCACCAATCACGTTTTCCGTTTCATAGGGCAACCACTGTTGTCTATCTTCAGTTGGACGGCGCCAGAAAGAGCACAATCCTTATGCAACTGGTCGCCTGAGTTCTTGTCCGAGCATACAGAAAATGATGAGCGCCCTTCACAACACTTTTAGTTTCTAAGTAATGCGATCCTTAGGCAGGTCGGGCGCCCACGTGCCATCTGGTCATCCCCCACCCAATCAACACTTGGCTAGAATGACCCACACCGCCGTGTTCTTGAATTTTGGGCTCCATTCTCTGGTGCTGTTGGTCGCGATACACTTGCTTATATTTGGACCACTCTATGGTTGTTCGTCCGTTTTCTAATCGGTACTAGAATCAACGGTTAGATTCGTGTGCCATGATGCACAGTAGGTGCGGTTTACCCATTCCTGCTCTGATAATTCGACCACCAATAGAAAGTGGTTTGGATGTCTATGATCGGGAACGGTGTTTCTCTTCCAAGCACTATCAACTGTTGCTGAATTTCGCGACCACGGACGCCTCTACTGTAACTTGAAAACTAGTTATTTTTATTGCGGCTGTAAATGAAAAATCTACCTTGAATATACTCCGAAAAATGCGAAATTGTGAGTACTAATATACCTTAATGGAGTAACCGCGAAACTATTCACCTCACTGGAAGAGTCATTTCGAAGACTGTCTTCTTTGATTGAACTGCGGCGCACAATCTTGATGTGGACCGTGATTCGCATTGATGTGACCCTTGGTCCGTCGCAACGAGACTGGACCTTAACGTGGTGCGACGGTTTGCGTACCTCATTGACCCATTGAGCTATACTGGGTGATGCCTCCGGGCACCTTGAGAGCTACTCCTACCAGCTTGGTCAATGGTGAGAGGTCAGACAAACTCAGTCTCCTGGTCCTCCAGGTTGGGGGTTTGAAATGAGATGGCGTCCATTTCTGTAAAACTAAATCATTGCCACCTCCCGCTGCATTGCGGACAGGCTTTTGAGCCAAAGGCTTTGGATGAGGACCCTAATCGTCTTCCTGTCTAGGTCTGGGCGCCCTGGCAGTATCTCAGCCCACATACAACCATGACATTTTCTTCGCACAAACTTCATCCTGCATCGGCCGTCGCGCAGATTATCAAGTGTCGCCTTATCTGCTGCATGCAGCAGGGCGGATAAGCGAAAACATGCTACTGCTGGCGCCTCCCTTCTTTCTTTTCCACCTTATTCTCTTACTCCCATCCCGGCCCCCATTACTAACCTTCCTTCTATAATTCCCAGCTTAATTGACAGCAACCGAAGTGCTACTGGAGTAGAACCATCTGCAGCCACCATCCCACGGCATCTATCGGACGCCTATCGGCAAAACTCCCTTATAAAACCGCGCTATCCCGCTTCCATGGCGACATTCAACGTTCGCACTCTAAGACAAGCAGGTCAACAGGCTGCACTCACACGCACCTTGGACACGCTGGGTATTGATGTGTGTTGTATGTCCGAAATTAGGATCAATGGCCCTAACGGGGTTATTGAATTAATTGCATCCGGCTTATCCTCTCGTTATTGGTTGCACGCATCCGGAGACGCCGATGCAGCACTCACGGGTTAAGCTGGTGTAGGTATCATTCTAAGCTCCAAAGCTGTGCCATTGTTGGTTGATTGAATTCCGGTGAACAGTCGTTTATGTGCAGTCCGTTTGACAACATCAGCTAAGGTTGATTCACGAAGTAGTACAAAACGCTGTTTGTGATTTCCGCTTATGCTCCCACAGACTGCAGTTCAGATGTTGTCCAAGACACCTTTTATGACGAACTGAACGCGCTGCTACGCAGTGCTACTAGTTCAGATATTATAGTACTTGCAGGGGATATGAACGCACAAGTAGGGCGTCTGAGCTCTTCAGAAGCTCAGCTGGTTGGTAATTGTGGGCTTAACTCCGAACGGACTGACAACGGCGAGTGTCTGCTACAACTGTGTGCGGAGCACCAGATGTTTCTTAGTAGCAATGCTTTTAGACACAGTGGGCGCCGAAGTGCCACTTGGCGTCCTCCTGTAGCTGGCCAACGATGGACCCAAATTGACCACATAGCCATAAATTACAGATGGCGTGGTTCCATCCTGGATTGCCGCTCGTACTGGAGTACCTATGTCGACTCTGATCATGCCTTGGTACGCTGTCGTTGCTCCATGAACTTTACCGGGAGGCGCACCAAGCGTCCCCTACGATTGGCAACGGAGAAATTGTCTCAATCCTCGGTCAGGCAAGCCTATCAAGAAGCACTGCATACCGAACTTCCGCTGTCTTGTCCTAATGACACTGAGCTTCAGTGGAATAGGATCTCGGCCGCCATGCACGACCCAGGAGCATCTGCCTGTGGCACTATCCATCGTCACCGCACCAGTCACTGGATATCCGAGAGGTCGGTGAACCATTTGGAATCTAGAAGACACCTCCCTGCTGGCTCTGAACACAATGTGACCAGACGGGCTATTAGGCGTGAACTAAAGCAGAGCCTGCGTGCTGACAAGGAAGCCTGGTGGACCAGTCGGGCTTAAGAATTGGAGGAGGCAGGAGCAATAGGCAATTGCCGCAAGCTCTTCCAGCTAATCCGCACCACTGGTCCCAGAAAACCAGGCGTCAGTGAGACAATCAGAGACAGCGCGGGTGCGCTGATACACAATAAGGAGCGCCGTATGGCTCGTTGGGCGGAACACTTTCAAGATCAGTTCAGCTGGCCCCCTGCTCCCGGACCTCTTCCTACTCAGCTGATGCAGGACGAGCTATGGACAATTAGACTGAGACTGTATTTAAGAGCAAGTAGCAAGGTTTCTGTACAACTCTATCGAATTACGAAAAATCAAAATTTACTTGTGAATTATCAGCAGTTGTGTCTTGTCCGTTAATCGTTTATCCGTGTTCGGTTAGAACTTTGTACTAGCGTCATTATTTCCGGACATACAATGTCTTCTTTTGGCACTGTATGTGCATCGTTTCACAAAAGCACAGGTTTCCAAAATAATCGTCGATACGGGTTTTAAAACACTTCACAGAATCGGCCTCTATTAATCCTTCTGGTAGTGTATTCCATAAGTTTACGATTCTTCGTTCGATACAAAGCTGATGTGATACTTTGTTCATGCTGGGGGACCCTGAGTTTGTAACGATGTCCTCGGGTGTTACAGGGTTCTCGCAGGTGAAATATTGGCCGCAGTATGGGGAAGTGATTCAAGTGTAGTACTCGATGGGTCATAATAAGATCAATTCTTACTCGGCGATAGGATACTGTGTAGAGTCCGAGCTTTTCACAACGTTTTTCATATGGAAGCTTTCGTAGACTTGGTATCATTCTAGTTGCGATATGCTGTATTTTCTCCAGTTTTTCAGTTTCCCATTGGGTTATCGAATGGTAAGCTGGAGCATCATATTCAAGGATTGGTCTAATGAGCGAGGTGAATAGACGAGGGACGGTTTCTTCGGACCATGTGGAGAAACTGCGTCGTAATGCCCAGAGCATACGAAGTCCCGCACGGTACAATTTCTCTGTATTTTCTAGTGATCTTAAATCATGTCGTGAGTGCACTCCTAAGTCTCTGACAGATGTGTTGGTATGGAGCAACTCGCCGTCCAAGGTGTATGATCGAGTGGCTGGACGTCTGGTGATACTGATGAACTCCGACTTGCTTGCGTTAAGAGGGAGTTGCATTTCAGTGGACCACGTTGACAGTCGCTCTAAGTCATGCTGGAGGCGAGCGCAGTCGTCCTGGTTTTCAATGATCCTCCAGATTTTCAAATCATCTGCAAACAGGACACATGGTGACTGGAGCTGCTGCGGAAGATCGTTGATATGAATAAGAAATAATGCTGGCCCAAGCACAGTTCCTTGAGGCACGCCACTGGTCGATGGGAACCATTCTGTCAGATAGTCATTGACCTGTACTCTAAACCTTCGTCCCACAATAAACTTGTATCCACTGAAGTAACGTGCCCCCGATTCCGTATGTCCTCAGTTTACGAAGGAGTACCTCGTGGTTCACTCTGTCAAACGCCTTACTAAAGTCGATGTACACCACGTCAACATCCTTCTGTTCATTGAGAGCTCGAACCCACTGGTGGTTTGCGTACATCAAGTTGGTGATGCAGGATCGCCCTTTCGTAAAGCCGTGTTACGCTGGCGTCAATACGTCCATCGATTCGAAGAACGACAGCAGACACTTTTTCACAACCTTCTCGAGAACTTTGGATAATACCGAAGTCAAACAGATCGGTCTATAGTTCTCTATTTTACTCGGATCACCACCCTTGGGAAGCGGTTTCACTATCGAGCATTTCCAGTCGTTCGGGACGGATCCTTCAGAGAGCGATCTATTGAAAAGGTTTGTCACAACTGGTGAGATGATGATCGATAGGGACTTAAGTATTAATGGGTGAAGTCCATCTGGCCCGGGGGGCTTTGCACCATTGAGGTTGACGAGTAGCTGATGTACTTCGACTGCATCACATTGTAGGCTGTCGAGCAAGACTTGCGCAACCTGTGCCGGTACTGGAACAGCCGCCGGTTTACTGGAAAATACAGTGAGGAAGTGCGTAGCCAGGGCGTCCGCACGCTCCGCGCTTGAAATGAGTGTCTTCCCGTCTAGGCTCTCTAAGACCGGTAGGTCGTCTCCAGGTTTCAGTTGACGTTTCAAGTAGGCAAATATTCGCTTGGGTGCAGTTGTGACCGAGGATGCTAGCTCCTCTTCGAACTGCCGGCGTTTCTTGATCTTTGCGGCGTTACGTAAGTTACGCTGTTTCTTGTACACCGCATAATCTTCATCACAACCCGAGCTGATGTACCTATCCCAAAGTTTACGACGTCGTCGCGCTAACTGTCTGTATTCCTTATCAAACCAATGCGGTTTGACAGGTCCGATTTTTGGATACTTAAGGGGAACGAACCGAGTACAGAGCGAGTTAAGCTTCCCCTTTATTAATGACCACCACGCCTCAAGTGACGCATCATGTGGTAGTGTCCAATCAGTCTGACTTGCGGCTTGGACGAGTCCTGTTGAAGTCCGTCTTTCAATAGTTGAATGTCGGCTTCTGTTGATTGTAATATGGTAACGACAGTTCTAAGCTTGCTACAATAGAGCAGTGGTCACTGTTCGCCAGAGGTTCGATGACTCTGATCTCTTTTAGCTTCTGCTCGCAGCTCGTAAACATTAGATCCAGACAAGATGCCGAGTACGGAGTTACGCGCGTCGGTTGGATGACATGTTGCGTTGCCCCAATTTCAATAGTCATTTTAGCGAATTGAGCCTCAACGTTGCCATGACCGGGAAGAAGTCGAACATCTGGCCAAATTATCTTAGGTAAATTTAGATCCCCCATCAGTAAGAACTGAGGGCGGCTCATGTGCTGCTGTACATGTGGTATCCAATCGCAGCAACGGTTTAATGGGCTCCGGTAGATAACCCCCACAATTAGTTCTGCGCGCCTGAGACGGATTGTGCACCACAATTGCTCGCATAAACTATCCTCGCTCCGATAGGTACTGATAAGTTAGCCAGATAGTGACGATTTTATGTACAACAGAACACCACCGTGAGCCTTTGATTTTCGGTCACATCGGAAACAAGAGTATCCTGACAACACGACTTCTTGGGGTATGATGTCGGAGTTCAACCATGTCTCTGCAAGTCCTAAAATGTCCGGCCGCTCCGAGACAGCGAAGCGGCACAGTTCGTCACGTTTGTTCATTAGGCTGCACACGTTGGCGAATGCGACACGGAGGTCCTGGGAGGTACTGCGGGACGTGCCTGGAGGTTGAGCAACCGGTTGATACGGGTTCGTTCACCCTTCTTGATCACCCGAAAATTTACAATTTGTAAGTCAGTCTCACCTTCCTCTGTACGGCGTTTGAGCTCAATGACCGCAGTCTTCAGACGATCCCTGTCCTCGGGCTCCAAATCTCGGCGGATGTGAACTTTTATGCCTTTCAGCCTTGACAGACGAGACAGTATGAGCTGCGGCATATTAGGATTTGCAAAGGTGATCCTCAGAGGTCGACATGACTGGTTAGTTTTCTGGCCAAGTCGGATTACTTGTTTAATCGTCACACTGTCCTCGCCCACATCCAAGAGTCTATTGATGAGCCCCTGGAGGAATTCGACATCGTGATCATAACGTATCTGAGGATTTTCATCTTTTGACTCCGGTACGTGGAAGACCATGAGATTATGACGCCTCAGCGAAATCAGTGATGAACCTGTGGGAGCAGAACTAGAGGCACTTAACTGATTGGGTAGTTGTTTATCAGCAGGTGACGTCAGAACTCGATTACGTGGGCCCTTGCGCTTTTGAGTGGTCCATGGATCCTCGGTGTTCAGAAGTTCACAGACAGGCTCTGAGAAATTCACGGACCGATCAGTGAGGCGGCATTTCGTAGCTTCTAAGTCAGAGTCTTCCATCGGTGGGAAACATTGAACCTGGGGTTCGGCCGGGGTCGAAGACGCTGGTGGTGGTGCAGATCGCGGAGTGACAATAGAAGGCGAGGTGACAGAGGTACTTTCACGAGGACGTGGTGAACGGTTTGTTTCTATATGAAAGAGAGATTTTTCCGTAGTTGTTTGCGGTCGCGGCGTATTCTGATGTCTTGTACCGCGACATTTATCACATTTAACTTGAAAAAACCGATGTCGAATGTCGAGCGATTTTCGAAACACGTCAACGAATAAGCCAATGCACGAAATATGGAACAAAACATCACAGCTGAAGCATCGAAGTGCATGAGCCTTATTTCCCACAACTTTCGAACACGAACCACAAGTAGCTTGAGACGGCATCACAAGCTAGAGCAAACCCAAGATGGCGGACGGAGATGGCAGTATGGCAAATCAGTGAGATCTCCGGAATTAGCCAAAGAATAGCTCCCAAATTTGCACCGCTTGGAAAATACGCCAAAAGAAGAATAATGGTGCACAATTCACACAGATAAAACGCTGCTAACACAGTAATCTGAGGCAAAAGTAGTATCCAGCACACGTTGATCCAAAAATCCGCGGCGTCCGTGGGTACAGCTAGCTGAAGCTGAATTAGTTTAGAGTCTCCGTCGGAGGCCGAGGTCTGAAACGCGATCACAGCCCTCAATACTTTTCGGGCCGTTGGCCCGGATTCTCTCCCACTTGCACTATTCAAGGGTGGAGGTGAGGTCCTCTGCAAAGCACTGACCTCTCTATTCTAACATATATGGAAGGAAGTGTCCCGGCTAATTGGAGCGAATCGATTTTCGTGACAATATACAAGAATGGCAGTCGCACCGATTGTTCCAACCACAGAGATATTAGCCTAACGCCAGTTGTGACAAAATTACTGGCCTCGATTCTCGTTCGTCGCCTCACTGCGGAACGGGAATCTCGGATTAGGGAAGAGCAGGCCGGTTTCCGTCCAAGGCGTGTCTGGATAGACCATATATTCACTTTGCGGCAGGTGCTAGAGCAGCGCCACGCATACTGCAGACCGACAATAGCTGTGGTCCTCGATTTCAAGAGTGCGTTCGATTCAGTCAATCGATCGATTCTGTTCGAAGTACTTGCGCGGAAAGGTGTTCCCACGAAATATGTGAACATCCTTCGTGCTCTATACTCGAACACTACAGGCCGCGTCAGGGTCCACGGTGTCCTATCGGATAGCTTTCCGACCACAAGTGGCGTGCGTCAGCGTTGTCCGATTTCCCCATTTTTGTTCAATTTCTTCTTGGATTCTATCATGGAATGTTACCTTTCGGAATCTCACGATGTAGGTGTTGAAGTGCTGCCTGGTGAAAGGTTAGTTGATGTAGATTATGCGGACAATATCGTTTTGCTTTTCGACGATGTTGGGGCGGCACAATCAACCCTGAATAGCCTGTCCAGAGTGGTCCCATTATTTGGTATGCACTTCGCACCTTCAAAGTGCAAAGTGTTGCTGCAGGACCACCAGCCACTTGATGACTCCTTGACGCTTGCTAACGAGGAACTCGAGGTGGTTGATCATTTCGCTTATCTTGGCAGCTGCATCAGCAATGATGGACGCCTAGAAACTGACGTCAGCTCACGCATTGCAAAAGCCAGAGCTACCTTTTTGAACCTGCGGAATCTTTGGCGACAGAAGGGAGTTTCCTCCCGCCTGAAAGGATTGTATACAAGGCCACAGTGAGGGTCGTTATGCTCTATCGTAGGGAGACTTGGCCCCTTCGGTCTGAAGATCTGAGACGCCTTCAAGTCTTAGATCATCGTTGTCTGCGAAGCATTGCTGGAGTCGGATGGCACCAGCGTGTCCGCAACGATGATGTGCGTAGGCGAGTACTAGGTGGTGATAATCATGCTAGCTCCTTAGAACAACAGTTAGCACTGAGTAAGTTGCGTTGGCTCGAGCACATGCTACGTATGCCTGGTCACCGCTTACCTAGGAGGGCCTGGTTTAGTCTGCCAGGTGTAGGGTGGTGCAAAGCTCGAGGTGGACAGAAGTAGACTTGTCAGCGGGAAATGAAGTCACTGACGACCAACCTGGGTGCCATCGGTCCGTCTCGCCTTCCGGGCTGGAGTCCACGTGACTCGCCCTGTGCTTGGCTCGAGACTTTACACGATATGGCTTGCAGTAGATACCAGTGGCGCGCTTGCTGCCGTCTCCTAATCGGATTGCCTGTTTAAAGTGTGTTTAGTGCTGAGTTATCTGCGGGGTAATGGCTGATTATGGCGCGTGGCAGTGAAAGCCGCAAGGAAGCTGTCTCGCCGATGCCGCCTTATCTTTGCACGATAGCCAGCTGTTTGTGACGGTATGTTGTCTACACAAGGTGTAGGCGCCTTGACCCTGAATGTTTGCTTAGGGCATTAAGGTTTTCAGGTAAGTCCCCCTTCTCTCCCACTTCTTATTCTTTATTTCATAGGTCCTCATAGTTGTATGGCAGCGAAGCATAGGTTCAAATGGCTGATGTACTGCTGTTGATGATGATGATGGTCAATTCGGTTCAAGTGTAGCAATTTACACACCGTATTCTTTCTCATCCACTCCATGCTTCCATTACAGACCACTGATATACACTGTATTAGGTGTTGGGACCGAGTACATCAGGACAATTCGTGATGAGATAGCGACGCAAAACAGACATCTGGTTTCTTTTGGATACCCATATTGCAAGCGCGTAGTAGTTGGTGGAACGGAAGAGGATGGAGGGCGTGGAGAGCACGAAAGAAAATAAGACCAATAAAACCGGGCAGCGAAAAGAAGGACTATCCTGTCTTTTGCGCAGCAGTAACTTGCAAGTCAGTGAATATCGAGCGGCGCTATATCACATCTAGTAAATTAGTCACATTGGTCCTTACCCTCCAGTGTAGCTCCGTGATCTTCACTATGGGCTGGTAATAGTTGAGTTACGGATTATAGCCCAACAGGGGCCAAATGGAATGTGCACAGCTGACGATTGCCGAAAGTATGAAACGCGCGTACAGTGCTTTTCAGGGCGTGTGATTGCTGTCCGACTAAGTCTAACGTGATTGATTTCTACCTATACCGTTCAACTCCGCTTATTACTTCTTTGTAGTTAGTACGCAGACCAAACTGCTTATAATGCCTTAATTTAACTGACGTTTGATAAGTTCGTCTCTTGGTGACGGAGCTACCCTATCCTCTACGCGACAGTAAGGTGCAAGTCAGCGGATAGTGAGTGGCGCTATATCATATCCGCTAGGTTAGTTACGACGGTCGTTGCAGCTCCCCATAGCTCAGCAGTCTCAACCACGGACTGGCAACAATCGAGTTGCGGGTTCGAGTCCTACCAGGGTCAGATGGAATACGCATTTCTGACGATTTCTGCAAGGATGAGACGGCCGGACGTGTGTGTGTAAATGTGCTACACTTCTACTTATACCATTCAACTTCCCATACTACTCCTTTACAAAGCAAGAAAGAACCATAGGATCTGAACGATCCTCATTCTGGTGTGTCAGCGTACAGTACCCACGCCCCCATCAAAACCATAGGTTCAGATTGCCATCAGGACTGCTCTCTTCCTCAACACTCTTCAATCGGTTGTCTTGTATTGACGCTTAGCCAGATAAAGTGGTGGCGAATCGTGACTTCAAGGCTTGTTACTAGAGGTCTGTTTTCGACCACTCACGCATTAGGCCACATGTTGACGACGGCTCGTGTTGGTTAAGAACTACGAAGTGCTTCCCTGTAATGGTTTGTTCCAACTGTTTAACTGAGCTAAGTATTAAAGTAGGCTCCCATGTTCGGTGACTACCTGTTTGTTCCGGCGCCATTAAATAGGAAACATCCCATTAAGTTACAAGACTGCCGAACTTTCGGCTTTTGCAGTGGATTTGATCACTGCGTTATCACCCTTCTTTTCAAACGGAAGGTGCTGTGCCGAGCTACGAAAAGCGATTGCGTTTCCAACCGTTCAAGGTCGTCCTGTTGAGCGTTCTGGTTCATTGAATTGTTTTAATCCAAAGAAGACGAAGAGGAATCAAGCTCGTTTTGGTGACTCATCTGTTTGCTATTTGGACTTCATCTGCTATGACGTCCAAATGCTTGTCATGTTTTAAAGGAGTTACTTCGCGCTCTAAAGCCTTGCAGTGCACCATCTACGATGGGTGGACACACATAGCTTGCTGTGGAGTCGGCCATGATTTGTACGAATTTCTCTTGCGATCCAACGTTCCGGGCTTAGGTTTCTTTTGCGATCTGTGTCGTGTTACGATAAGCAACAGACGATGCCTTGATGGACTGCCTGCGCTCAGTCCGCTCACCTCTCCTGCTCAAGCCGAGATGAACATCGCTGCTGTCTCACTACCAACTCCTTGCCTTATCACATGCGCTTCTGGCGCAGCTACCCCAACGGGTAAACGTAGTCGAGCACCGTCCACCACATCTACAGAGACGCCGGCGGTTGTTGACCAGAGCGAAGAGCCTAAGCTCAAGACGTACACAGAGATAGTAAAAGAAAACGTACGAAATGTTGAACGCAAAAACAAGACAAGAGTAAGGCTGAAATTCAAGTCGTCATCATCTCAGTCACAGCTGAATTTGGTTCTCGATAGAGTAAGTCAACTAAAGAAACTGCTTAAGGACGGCCCGCCTGTTCTGAAGCCGAAGATCCATGAGAATGCCACATCGCCATCTCGCGACCGCTGCCTTATCATCGTGAATGCAGCCGACTCCACCAAGGCTACCCCAGCTGAAAGGATTGTAGATGACCAGGAGTTCCTACAAAGGATGATTTCTTTACTGTTCGATGAAGGAGAGCAAGGAATCAACATTGTTTCAGCTTTTCCGCCTCGGCAAGAAACAGGAGGACTCCTCAAAGGTTCGTCCACTTAAAATTGTATGTCAAAATGAAGACGAGGCCCGTCGCATTCTTCGACGAGCTCCGCGACTTAAAGGTGAATCATTTTATGTTTTGCGAGATCTTTCCCCTGAGGATCGAGTGAGAATGAAGCAAGCGGTTGACGAACTCAGATCCCGTCGGGACAACGGTGAGACAGATTTACATATTGTGGATTTTCGCGTAGTCCGAAAAGCTACCAAAATTCGCTGGAAACCACTTCTTGTCATACCCAGGCGTTAGAGGTTAAAAACGGATTGCACGTAATTTCCGCTAATGTGCGCAGTATTCGAAACAAACTCGATGAAATTCAGTCTTTTGCCTCAGCGAATCATCCTGACCTAATGGCTTTCACCGAGACCTGGTTGTCCGCGGATATCCTGGACTCCGTGGTGCAGATCCCCGGGTATCATCTCTGCTGGGCTGACCGCAAAGGATGGAGAACTGGTGGCGGTGTGATACTGTACTGGAGTGCAGACCTCAAGGCTCATTTAGTTGGAGCTATTTGTGATGGTAACGGTGGTTTCGAGGCCCTGTGGTGCCGGGTTCATGATGGATGCAGATCCCTGATAGTCGGGGTTGTCTACAGAGCTCCATTGGGTTCCGGAGCTCGGCTGCTGGATTCAATTAAAATGCAATGTGGGGGAAAGGACTGTGTATTATTGGGAGACTTCAATACCCCAAATGTCGACTGGGATTTGCTACACTGTGCTACTTCTTCAGACGTTTTCGCTGCGGACTTTTTGGAAACCGTTCTCGAGTGTAACCTATTTCAACATGTTACTGTGCCTACACGTATATGTGTCGGACAAACCCCCCATATTCTCGATCTTGTGCTTTCCCCCGGCGCAA
>OX104064.1:27943297-27961153 GCA_944474145.2 Dicrocoelium dendriticum
ATTCCTGCTTCGAATATGCCTGTCACTGTGGCCAGCCACAGGACGCCTTCGCCTACATGGGGCCGTGAGCGGCTTGCGCTGCACCACCCACAATTACCACCACGTATCCCGTAGCCAGAGTTAACCCAAATAAATGAGGCCAATTAATATGTGGATGGGTGCCAATACTTCAAAAGGGCGCAGGCCTACACTCCTTCACCGGCAACCACAAGGGCGCTGTAGTTGGGTGGCAATCACACACAACGGAGTGCTTGAGCCGTTGGCAGCTCCAACTGAATGCCTGGAACCACTCTTCGTGCCTAACGTGGTCACAAGAACAGTGCACACGGTCTAATCTAGCAACAAACAACTACCTCCTGGAGCCAGTATGGACTAGGTAGTGGGTAATGAACAGGCAAGCACCTTGACAAACTTCCCATCAAGCGCAGCCATACTTGGGATAGCAAGCAACAACCAAGCAGTTGAAAGGACAGTATAAAATTAAATAAACTAATGCATACATATTTGCCGACCTAACACATTAATAAATAGGCATATGAAATAAATTGGTCGCCAAAGTACTCCGTTTAATTTTAAGACCTTCAAAAATATTTTTTAGGAAAATGCCACAAACGAGAAATTGCAATCAATTTACTACAATTAGCATAAGCAACGTGTGCAATTTAATAAAAGACATTTCACCTAGGCAATAATGCAACAATACGGCAAACTCTCCACCTGAAATAAAGAGACTAAGCATGCAAGCAAGTTGTTAGTTACTCGAACGCAGCGGGCTTACAAACGCTGCGCTGGTAATGCCTACGTTCTCTGCAGGACCCGTCATCCTTTCTGTGTTGGTCCCGAATGGCCTCGCTCATGGTTAACTAAGCCTGCCTGACTCAGGCACTCTCGATCGCACGGGTTACAGCACCATGCGCTCGAGTTCAATGGAGTACTACCTATCGGCGCCTGCAACTTCCGCACTTGCCGCTACTTCTCCGCAGGCATGGGGTTTACTCCTTCACCTCGGCAACTGCCTTCATGCTCAGGCCATGCCATGCACGCTAAACAAACGCCTCCACTTTCTGTCTCTTGGAATCAACATTAAAGTGAGTGGCTTACTTTGATCATGTCCTGGTAACTTACCCGGTTTTCACACTGCCGCTTCCCAGCACTCAGTTGGCCATACAGCAGCTGTTTCGATGTCCGTGTCGCATTCACACGGCTCACATGATCGGGCCATCTAGTGTCTCAGTAACCATATGCAGTCCAGTTGCGCACATAAAGTTCGGCGCAAAAAGTCGGTGTCCGCAACGCTGTAGCCCCAACCGATGCGCAGAACCCGTCGCTCAACCCGATGATGGAACCGCTCGAGATATCGTACATCCCGCAGGTACATCGTCCAAGTTTTATGACCGTATAGCAGAACGCACAGCACCGCGGATTTGTACACTATCAGCTTCATGCCAACGGTACGTTGTTAGATGTTCTACACTAGGTATTCTAGTTGTCCGAATGCCGCTGCTGAATTGGAGACGCGGATAGCAGCGCACAGTGTAGCTGCTAGTAAGTCGGCATTACACTACCAAGGTGCAGAAGCGGGATGTGGTTCAAGTACTTTAGCCTCAATGCTGAACCGCGGCAATATTGAAGATGGCACCTCCGGTGAAGGCTGAAAGAGACGGACAGTTTTGCTTGTGTTGATGGTGCGACCTAATTTTGCCACTGTCGAATCTAGTGCGCTACTTATGTGCTGCAACTCCTCCGCGCTGTGTGCAAACAACGCATAGTCCTCAGCAAACATCAGCACACGGATAGTTGTGTCACAGCCTAGAGTTCTCACACCAAACCAACATGTGTCCAGCAACCCACCAACAATACGGTGGTCCGCACAAACCCCGTAAGCACAAGCCGCATTACCAGCACAAGACATACTTGCATGAAGATATATATATATATATATTACACAGGGCAGACGCTAAGTCACAGCGCTGCTTTACACTAGTGAAAACTGCAAAGTAACCACATGTTTCTTCACCCAGCTACGCATCCGCCCGTATCCGAGTGTACAGATATTCAATGACACATAGAAAATTACACGGTTAACCAAACTTACCCAACACCAGCCAATATGCCTCGCGGTTCAATGTATCCGGTGCTTTGGTTAACTCAACAAAAGCGAGTACAATGCGAAGAAATTTCTTTTCGATAATTCTCACCAGACAAGTACAATAATGAATTACGTTAGCGGTGGGATAATATGCTATCGCTGGCGTCGCATAGTTATGCCGTGTCGAGTTTGTGATGTGCCGCGGTCAGCGCCAATTTTGAACACACATATTCGTGCCCATTGACTTACCTCCCCATAATTTTGGCACACTGTTTTCTAGTATTGACATTCAGATGAGAATCAATCAATAGCATACAAACGGTTTTGCGTCCACGGACGTCCTTTTGAGCTGTGCCGTCTTTGCAATAATCGTACACTTCCGGATGCAGCTTATAGAATAAGTACGGACAGCCGTTGTCTCAGATACCCTCTTTGACGGGCAAGTAAATAAGCTGCTTCCCGATTAAGTGCCCTGTCATCCTGTGAAGATTTTCCCGGGTATTCAGGTCTAATATGTCAGATATCATGTATTAAAGTAACACTGTTTCATAGAAGATCGAAAAGCACAGTTAGAAGACGAATACTGTCAAACGCACACATTTTGTATTGTCTAATCAGTCCCATTAAAAATAATTCGCCATAATATTTATCAAGGACAGGGTGAAACCAAACATGGTTGGCGGCATCCGGTTCCGGATCTGCTTGTCACTGTTGCCTCCATAGGACAGCCAAAAGACGACTGCGATTACAGAAGGGCCATGGGTGGTTTGCGTTGCATCACCCACAGCTCCATCCAGGAACCCCATATCCAGTGTAAAACCGAAGGAATAGGACCGGGAGATATGTGAATGGGAGTCCCGTTACATCAACGGAGTGGACCAACACGCTCGCAACAGGAACAACAGCAACATTCCACAACTTGACTGACGAGGCGGTATAGCACGATTGATGATAACACCTTGCCCGCACAACTCAGCCAGTTTATGCCACCATAATTCGTGCAACCTTGCTTGTTCTCTTTGCCTTTGTACAGTGGTAGCACAAGGTCATGCTTCAGCTCAGCAGGCACCTACTCCTCCATCCATACACGTTTCACCAAGTGGCGCAGCGCAGTCACCAAAGCGGATTTGCCGGGTTTCATTACTTCAGGCGGGCTCCTGTTGACCCCGGCACACTTGCCTTTCCGCAGCTGATCAAGTGCTGTCCGCGTCTCATGCAGTGTCGGCGTGTCCGTCAGACTTCACAGCACATTGTGCGGTTTGAGGCCGTTCAACGTAGGCAAATCGACCTCCGAACGGTTGGTCAAGCGGTAGTCAAAGTGTTTTGCCAGGTGGACATTATTTCTGCAGTCTGTGTGCAGGTAGCGCTTAAAATACCATCGAGCAGCGTCCTCAGCGGTATATACACGTCACTAAAGAGTCAAAGAATTACTTGTGTTAGCGACGTTCGGCGTAACACCACAACTGCTTCGCCTTCTCCGTCAACCATTAATTGTTAACGTGACGGAGCTCTCGAGTCAGTCGCCGTCAATGTCTACAAACGTTCCTATTCTTCTCCAAGTCCCTGGAGTCCGGCACCTGTGCAGCATAATCTGTATTCATCTCGGACTCCAATGCGCTAATGGGCGCACTCTTCTCATCAAACTAATCAGGATGCTAACAGCTGCGTACCCGGTGGTCACTACGGCAGCCGCCGCCACCTGGTCGCGAATGTGGTACCGCAGGTCGCCCACCGTGGCTATGCATTCCACACCACAAGGCATGCAACGATCTCACTCTCCAGCTCAACACGTTTCGCCACAGTACCGAGGGGCAGTGTCAAATTTACGCTGCTTTACGGCGGGAGTGCAATACATAGATTTGTGAAAATATGTGTGCAGTTCCGTCCGCCGCCTTTCGAGATCAGTGCCACACTCAGCTGCAGGCCGTACACGTCTCATGCGCACTTCAAGCATAGCACGCTGATGTACCATGGCATAGTCGAGCAGGTGTGCGTGACCACTTCGTGGGTTCGTCTAAGTCGCTATATCACCCGCACACTGCAAACCAAGTATTCGTGATCGTGAGGCCGTGGGTGACGCACAATGAGGGCAGCCCGCCACCGTGCGCATTCGCTGAACCAGTGCCATGCGGACTGAGGACACTTGTCCATACCGAGGCGTCACGTGCAACGCGCGCGTTAAAGCCCAAAGCAGAAATGGTGCGTGGCTCCTCGGCACCGACCGTATCACAGAGTATAGCTGAGTGGAGAATTTAGCATGTGTCCTCAGGATAACACATTGTCGTACCATACGTGCTTTTAAAGGTGGCGAACATACCTCTTCATTGTCCTAGGCGAACAGGGTACATTTAAGTGTTGAGGCCTGTGGGTTCACACACGAGCTGACCATGCAGGCGATCGAACAGTGTAAATCCGACCTCATGTTCCCGTGTTGCTAAAGCGGCGTTTTCCACTCAGTTGAATGTATAGCCAGCACCTGCTTCATGATACTTACTTTGCCCAACGAGCCGGGCAATACTGAGCGCCGCCGTATCCATGTGGAAGCGCACCAGTTCTATCGCGATGTGTGCAGTGCATCCCTCTGGTCGTTCGCTGGAGTTACGGTTTAATAGTGTGCGCACGTTCCGGCACCAGATGCTGTGTTTTACGCGCGGGCATACGATCTAATTAGTGAGCCATCCCACGGGAGTTGGCGGTTGTGCTTCGGAGGTTGGCTTGAGGGATTCCACCTTGCGTCTTTGGCGCCAAAGGCTAACCCACAAGACAATGGGTGATTTGGCACCCAGCTTGCTGGATTCCGCTCGGAGCCTTTGGCTTAATAGCCTGACCCGCAAGACAGCGAAGTGCAGATCCAGCAGGGGAATGTGAGTTCAGAGAGAGATTGGCAGCTTCTTGACGGCCGTCACAAGCAGACTCTGAAGTACTGAAACGATTACTATATGTTTCACGACGTAGCAAGATAGGCACCTGCGACCAGGGCCAGACGCAGGTGAGTTTTGACGGGTTCGTACCAATTTGAACAATAGCTGTCTGGCTTGTTGCTGGCAGTAGCAAACATTTGAGCACCCGGTTGTGCCCTCCTACCGTCAGAGACAATGCGTGGCGCTCGTGCTCTACCCAATCGAGCTGTGTACTTTTAACCCGTAGACCTGTTATCTTCCATGTTTAGGTTTTACGGGAAGATGGCCATCGTTCACTTTCTAACCTCCGAAGAGGAAGGTCCAGGATACTGGCTGGGCACCCAAACCTGACAGTATAACGATTTGGGTCCTCAGCTATAGCTTTCGAGTTCACGAATATATCAGAAAGTCAGGGGGTCTAGCAAACAGTCAGTTTCCTGACTCATGCAGATTGGCGTCCTGCATCTTAGCAGGCAGAATGGGTAACCCAGCTCCCACCCAGCGGTCTCCACGAGGAGGCGCCCAATACATGAGCCGATGGCATAACAGTAGCAGCAGTAGGTAGACCATCTGTCAGGACCTGGCCACCACCAGCTTCAGCGAACCAAATGTTCTCCTGCCTACGTGCATGAATACATACATTCATACATCAACCTATGTAACAATCCTATTGTTCCATGGTGTAATTACTGATAAACTTTCTTACTCTTGCCATGATCATGCCTTTGCAGATGTGTCACGCCTAGTCAAAAATGAACCTTGGATTTGGTTATTTAGTTAAACGATTAATCACTATATTATTTGACGAGAGTGAGGAAGGGATTAACCTGTGCCCTGCTGTTTGCCTCGGCAGCATACAAAAAGACCCAGCAAATTTACCTCCTCTGAAGATAGTCCGTCCAGGTAAAGAAAAATGTCAAAGCTTCCGTGACGGACCGCGCTTCCGTAGAAAGATTTTACATACGAAGTGACCTCTTCCCATGGGAGTGAGTCCGGGTGAGTCAAGCTGTCTGCGAGCTGCATACCCGAGGAGCGAATGGAGAAACAGATCAACAACTTGGATTTTCTGATAGTTTTAAAAATTTAGAGAAATCGAGGGAGGCCCAACATCCTTTTCCCATGTCCACATACCTAAAGAAATAATTTCGAATAATGCTGGCCCAAGTAAGCAGTCTCGGAAACAAAACGCGTTTTGCCTACCTGAAGCAAACTGTCAAAACGGATAGTAGTATTTCAGCTCTCACTTCTTCTGTAGAAGGTACCAATTGCTATGGCATTGATGAAAAGCAACACTACTGGTACAGAAATATTCTTGGGTCTATTCAGTACAATCTCCGCTGCACAACAAGTGTTTGTCCACCCAATACGCTTTTCTGGACCAAGTTAAGATTAACCCCGAAGTAAGCATTAGTTACTTTTGGAACTGGAAGAGACCACCATCCCTGGCCCAGGCGGATTAAATCATACATTTTTCAAAAGGATAACTAACTACATCGCCGACCCTCTCTGCCAAACATTTGGCAATTCCCTTAAACTCCGCCGCCTATCCAAGGCCAGAATGCCTGTACCGTCTGCCCAAATAAAAGGGGGAACCAATAAGACCCAGCCAACCAAGGGCCAGTACGCCTGAAATCAGTCGCATGCAAAACGATGTAAGGACTATGCAAGCGCTCTTACTAGCTACAAGCTGAGAACCTAAACAGCACCTTACCCGTTCAACGCGGCTCCCGGCGAGCCAGCTTGTTTCTCACTAATTTACTCATTGCAAGGAAAATATGGAGAGAAGCAGTAGGTGTCCAAAAACAGTTTGCTTTTATATTCATTAACGTTAGTGAGCCATTGAATAACGTTCCACACGTACGACGGTTGCACGAAACTCCAGGTAATTTGCTTCCCAATAAATTTTCTGGATTGCCGCTTCCTTAAGAGTTAACACACTGCGCGTTCAAGTGAACATGACACTCCCTGCTCCTCTGCCAATTAATTTTAGTACCTCTCAAGGATAAGTGTTTAGACCAGAGCACCTCAACTTCAACCTAAACAAACTGTCGAATCCACTTCAAACCAACTGCTTAACCTACGCCGCTGACCTCAGGTTATGGTCAACCGTAACCAGCCTTGCGGATGCGGAGAGATTAAAAATGGCTCTAGAACAGCTAGGAAAATGGTTCAGCAAGTTGAAATTGCACGAAAAACAAAGTACCTTCGCTGTTCTTTCAACGGGAAGCACAGAGCCGAACGTTGCATACACGTTTGTGGTGGGCAAAATAGATGCTTGCTACCGCGTGCAGGTTTGCTTCGAAGCGCGCTTGGGCCAGATCCCACGATGGTCCAGCCGGAAGCTGATGAAATAGTGCATCAGCCATGATGTTGTTACCGAGGTCTGACAGGAAGCTGCTGAAGTCGCGCGTCGGATCTCATGCACACTGCCATGCCCCGCGTAGTCAGATGAAGACTAGTGTGCCCGTGCTGGATGGCAAACTGGCCAGACGGAGAAAAAGTCAAAGGTGGTGCGTTTGCGTACCAGGAAGACAGGTAGCCGGATCCGCCAGGCGACCTTTGGACGATTGTTGGTACCAACCTCTGGATATAATCGTTTTCCGCTCTAATACAACACTTGTGGGCAGCGTCTTCTTTTGCTTATCCCCCTGTCGTGTTGAGGAATGCGTCAAGCAGAGCAGGCTTAAAAGCGCAGATTTACCAGCACGTGTGAACCAACCGGTCGATTAAGGGTACCGAGTTATAACAGTGGTGACGCTAGTCTACCCGAATCTAGAAATGGCAAGCAGATTTGCAAAATTGCAGATGCTTTTGCAGCATAACAGGCGCAGATTGAAATATCCTGGGCGAAGCTAAATAAGAAGCTATCTCAGACGCTGACATTACAGTCAAGCCAAGGGTTAGGGACAAGTGAAAACGCACCCTCCCCAAAATCACTGACTTAGCAGATCAGTAAGTTCCATTACGAGGCTGATGCCGGCATAACGTTTGGTCCTTTGTTCCACAAACATGTAGGCATGTTCCGAGTTGAGTTTGCCAGACTTTCAGCAACAAAGAAGAGTCGACTAATGTTGCGGAAGCTGGGTGCCTCCGAACACGTAAAATTCACCAATTTTATATTACATAAAATTGTACCGATTAGTCATTCGATGAAGTGGTCGCAGTACTGCACCAAATTTTCGGAGCAAACATCTTTGTTCAATATCTGATATATTGTCTGAGAAAAACAACAAGAAAGAGGAAGACTGGGTCGACAATTCCAGTCGTTTGAACTGCAAGTGCGAGCGGTCACAACTACACACGATGACAAGTGCTTGATCAGTTTAACTGTTTCGTATACGTTTGTGGCCTAATAGCACCTAAAGGCACCAAGCTGCGAACAAGAGTACTTACCAAATTTGGGCAGCAACCCCATGTCACATTGCAGCAAATGACCGGTGAGTTCCAACGCATGACTAATTTGGAACACGATTTCACAATGCTCCAGCGGTTGTCCAATCGGCCTGTCTAAGTTTTTGTCAGTACAGTCAGCCCTACTCCCCAAAATGAGACACCCCACGTGAGTTCACTGCATTCTAACCCATCCTCTGCATTTCGATTTTGTAGAGGATGGCATTTGCCCGCGAGTGGCAATACAAAACGCACCTTTGTAACCTTTGCCCCAGGGTTGGCATAAGGAGTCATGTTGCTTGGCAAGTCGTCCAAGTTTGACCAAGATGATGCGTGGGACTGCTGACCCTCCCGGCGTCCCAACTGGACCAGATTTATCTAGGTCACTTTTAAGGTTGACGGGACCAGCAAGCGCAACTCCACAATTATGCAAATTGACGGCTTCCAAGCCAAGTTACAAATCGACTCTACCTCAGATATCACCCTGATATCTCGCAGCAGGTGGTGCATGCTAGGGCGACCGACACTCATAAATACGGACTACCCGGCAGTTGATGCTTCGGGAGGATCGTTAAAATTGCTTGTTGAACTGAACTGGCAGGTAAAATCCTTCAATACAAAAGCTAGGCGATATGTTTTGCGACAGCCAAGCCGGGATTATATTGGTGTGGGTTAGACCGGATGGAGGAACTGGAACCGCTTAACTAACCAGGGTACAGTTTATGTCGGCCACCGCAAGCCAATCTGCGGTTGCAACCGTCGACTTCAAGCCCGGGGAGTTTGAAATCAATCGAGGTTAAGATGCATTTTTCGAGCTGTTCTCTGATGCTGCAACATAGCTACTACCACAGTGAACCGTAAACTAGACGGCAAACTAGTTTTCAAACAATAACGCCCGTGTCCTATGCAACCCAGTCCTTAGTGAAAGCCCAGCTAAACCGAATACAACCTGAAGGGATACTCAGAAGAGTACACTATCCAGAAGGTGCGGCACTTATCATAGTAATAAGGAAAGGAAACCGTAAAGTCCGTATTTGTGCCGATTGCTCGACAGTTTAGAATGCCGGCTTGGAAGCGCATCAGTATCCCCGGCCGGCACCATAATACCTATCCAGCAAAGTAAAGGGGAGAAAATGTTTCAAAAAACTATATCTAGCTGATGCGTAGCTGCAAATACCAGTCGCCCATCCGTGCAAATCCTTACTGACCGTAAATACCCAACTCGGACATTCTCAGTACAACCGGCTGCCGTTCCGAGTGAAAACCGCACCGGCCACCTTTCAACAAATACTGGATATCCTGCTGTGCGCGATCCCAAATACCGCAAGATACCTGGACAATGCTTTGATAAGGGGCTTAGAGCCTCAAAACTTGATACAGAGACTGGAGAGTGCTTTCCAGTCTCCAAGAAGCTGTAGTCCGCTTACGGGCTGCAGAATGCCAGTTCCTATTGGGGAGCGCCAAACGTCTTTGGTTTATCATCGAAAACTTGGCCGGTGCTCTGATCACGCCGATATTGAAGCCGACAAAAGGATAAAGTCGTCTTGAGACATTGAAGCGCTTCGCTCGTTTCTTTGGCTCGTACGACATTTTAGCGCTTTCGTACCAATCCGTAGCTATAACAAAGTCCTGCCGAACAAACTAATGACCTACGACAAGGGTTAAAAATAAACAAAGGAGTACAAGCAGTCGTTTGATGCAGTCAAAGCAGCTCCTACTTATGGTCTACTCTTGACTCACTTCAATCCGAATTTCAAACTTGTCGGTGCTACGGATGCTTCCAATTATGGTGTCGGTGCGGGTATCTCACCCGTCCTTCTGCAAGGCGGAGAAAAGGCTATCGCGCACGCAAAACGATCACTACGACAGCGAAAAAGAAATATGGCCAGATGGAGAAGAATGCTCCCGTACTCGTTTTCGCAATGAAACGGTTCCATAAGATGTTATGTGGCGGGCACTGCACGCTTTTCGACTGACCACAAGTCACTTCTGTCTATAATCGGTCAAAGATGTCCAGTGTTCACGGCAAATTGATTGCAATAATGGGCGACCAAACTACTGGCGTACGACGAGCATTCATTATAAACCTACGCAAATTATCGGTCAAGCGGATGCCCTGTATCGTCTCGTCAATTCATACACAAAGGATAGCGATGATTGAGTGATAGCAGCCACCAGTCTGTAATCAGAAGGCCAAAGAATCCCGGCTAAGAGTGGGTGAAGCCTACAAGTAACAGGGGACATCACGGGACAGGATCTTGGAGCAAGGGATGCAGTGCGTACAAACATGTCGGACAAATAAGGACATGCCTACGGAGTTGCGGCCGTTATATAATCCACCTGCATCCCTGTCAGGCTTGGACAATTTTCTGATGTTTGAGATCGAGTGGTGGTGTTAAAGAAATTACCGAGTTAGATATTGCGGCACTTGCACATGGAGCACCCTGATACCAGCCGCATGCAAGCCCTGGAATGCAGTTTTGTTTGCTGTCCATAACTGGATTCGGAAAATGATAATTTTTGCAAACGATGTGAAGTTTGTTTACTTGCAGCGAAGGCCCTTCTCAAGTGCCAGTAAAAACCTGCCTAAGACACAGAAACTTGGGCAACGAATACATTTAGACTATGCGGGATCAATCAAGGACCAATACTATCTCGTGTTGGTCGACTCGTTCACCAAGCAACGTGATGTGATTCCAGTAAAATATCCGCCCGCGTAGCACACTGTCAACTAGTTGGAGTAAGTGTTCCGATAGTTCGGTCAGCCAGAGATGTCAGCGACAGACAATGAAACAGAATCCAACACCAAAGCGTTCTGCGAATGTTGCAAGGAGAATGGATGTTAGCACACGTTCTCACCATGATTTCATCCGCAATCCAGTGGACGAGCGAAAATGTTCGTGGGTACGTTCAAACGCGCACGGTGTAAGGCAGGGCAATGAAGGGCTGCACAAGATGCAATTCAATCTTTCCTGGCATATATCGGAACTATTTGAACCCAAACGCTCATGATGAAATATCCCAGCGGGAGTACTATTTGAAAGAAAGATCCGGACCATGTTCCATAATCTTTTAACAAGGAGAATAGAAAAGCCCAGAAGTATACACCTGGAGGAAGAACGCAAAGTCAGGCTGCGTTACTACAATGCGGGCTACATGTTTTATGTCTAAGGTTTTTGAAGGTCAAATGAGTGGTCAAACGAAACTGTTGCCTGCTGGAAGGGCAGAGTTATCTAAGAGGTGATGGTTGAACGTTAGAAGTTGATTAATCACATCAATCATTTAAGACCGAACTATGGCAAAACCCTTGGTCTCACCAACTCACTATCCTTGCATTGCGACATTCTACTAGACGCGTTTGTTGTAAAGGGTGACAGTCAGAAACCAGGTAAGACAACAAATGCTACAAATAGAAGCTGCGCAACGATAGCCGACTAGGAAGCAAAGTAGACCACGATGAATGCAAAAAGCTCACCAGACAAACAGCTAGGAACAAAATCAGGTAAGAAGGGTCTGCAAGCTGACTCAGTTTGGTAGGGGCGGCGAGAGGTGGGCGAGAAGGCTGATGGCCAACGAATGCGTGTCCGCCAAAAAGCGTGTTTGGGACAGGCCATGCCAACGTGCTGCCACGGCCTACCCGGTAGCTGAGGAAACCGCGCATCAGACGTGTTGCGTATTGCCAAGGTCTGACAGGAAGCTGCTGAAGTCGCGCGTCGGACCTCATGTACGCTGCCATGCCCCGCGTAGTCAGATGAAGACTAGTGTGCCCGAGCAAGACGGTATACTGGTCAGACGGAGAAGACAGGCAAGTGTGGTGCGTGTGCGTTCAAGGAAGACAGGTAGCCGGATCCGCCAGGCGGCCTTTAGACGATTGGTGGTACCGACCTATGGATATAATCGTTCTCGGTTCTACTACGACACTGGTAGGCAGAGTCTCGGTTTGTTTTGCAACCTGTCGTGTTGAGGAATGTGCCAAGCAGAGCAGGCGTAAGGGCACAGATTTACCGACACGCGTGAACCAACCGGTAGATGGCAGGTACAGCGTTGTAACTCTTTCTCCTCAGGAATACCACTCCCAAGAGAAACCTTGGGGATATCTTGATTTTGACCTAAGTAAGACGCAGGACCCTTCGGAGCCAGTGGCTACTGAAGTAGGCTGGTAATTGTATTAAGAAGATCCTTCATTCGCATGACCCCTATGATATTTTGACCTGTTTCACTTCGTACTTCCGTCTATTCTTTGAATATGGCAGAGTTGCTACCCATCCACATTCAAACCTTGAATGCGTATTGCTGTAATGGGTCCAGGAACGTGCGTCGAAAGCAGTTCCGGGGGTTCGTGAGCTCTCATATCCCCTCCGATTACACCAGTCAAACCGTTTCTCCTGGAGTTCCGCCATCTTCTGCATGATTTCAGCTACAACAAGTATACCCTCCGAGGAAAGCCTGAACGTGAGTTACAACAATTCTTCCGGCCCAACACGGTCGGTTTTAGTTGCGACCAGAAGTATAAATCGAACGGCTGCACCCGTCCACTGACACTAAATTTGTTAGCACCAGTATTTCTGTTTAGCAGCAGCAAGTCATCATAAGCTTCTAGCAGCTCTGCGCCTATCCGGAGCTTGCTAGGGGCCACCGGTTATCTCTAACCTTTATTCTCTTGGACGATTTGCATCACAACTCTGCGGGTTTGGTGACTTGTTCTGTGACGCCACCGATATTCCTTAGTGACTAAAAGGCTAATCGGAATGCCATTGCTGACTACTGACCTCTATCCTAGCGCAGTTAGCTATCCTTCGCTTTACTCTCGTCACAACTTTTTGGCAGCAGCCAGTCGCTGTAGGCTCCATGCATCTTTGCGCATATCCATAGCTTAAAAAGTGCCAAATGATCTCCAACCTGTGTTCTGTCAGACTGTTTGTATCACAACGCAGGAGGTTGGTTGACTTATGCTGTGACACTCTAGCTATTCAGTAACGACCAAACTTTTAATCAAATGCTTACACTTGCACAATGATACTCCATTTCTTAGCACATTTTTCTCTGTTTAGCAGCAGCGAGTTGCCATAGGTCCCATAAATCTTTGCGCATATCCGGGGCTTGCTAGAAGCCACTCATAACCTCCAACCTTTATGCTCTTGGATGGTTTGCATCAAAACTCTGCTGGTTTAGTGACCTATGCTGTGACACCTTACGGATCCACCCGTAACTGAAAGCTTAATCCGACTGGTGGCCACTAATCACTTTCTTAACGCTGTTGCCTAGCGTTAGCCTTACTATCGTCATCTCGTTTTGGCAGCAGCTAGGCGCTGTGGGCTCCCTGCGTCTCTGAGCAAACCTGCTTTTGTGAGGGGGCACTCCTTTACTCTCCTACCTCTATTTTCTTGAAGTATGTTAACCACTAACCACCGCTCAGTTGTTGATTTATTCTTTGACACTGTAGATATCTAATAGTGACCCAACTTCTTAGTTGAATTACTACTTCTGGTCACTAACACTTTATACTATCTGTCACTGGTCTTACATTTGACACCACAGACTGGGTACTGCTTTACTTCATAGGCTCCATTTTTCTCAGCGAATAACTTGAACTTGCCAGGAGCCACTATTTATCTCTGACCTCTATTCTTTTGCACTATGTGCATCACACCGCAGCGGATTTGGTGACTTATTCTGTGACACCGTAGGTAGCCACTAGGGACTGAAGGTATAATCCGAATGCCATGGTTGGCCACCAATACTCTATGCCCTGGCGCCATTAGCCGTAGTTTTTCTAATCTTCGTCAACTCCATTTAGCTGCTGTGAGTTATGCTAGGTTCCTTGCATCACTGCCCACATCCGGATCTTGCTAAAACTAGTTCTTTTAGCATACCAACCCTTAAGCTTTTGGAAGGTTGGTATCACGTACTTTTGCTGATACGTCGATTTATTTTGTTTTATTGTAAGTGTATACTAATGACCAAACGTCTTCATTGAATGGCTACCGTGCGCCAGCGACGCTTTCACCTAGCGCCGTTACCTGCATTTCATCTCAGTTTTGCACTCCTGCCTAGGAGTAGCAAGTAGTCTTAGGCTCCGTGTATCACTCCGCACATCCGGAGCTTGCTAGCGGCCGCTCTTCATCTCCCCAACCCTAAGTATCTTGAAACGTTCGCGTCACGTAAGTTTTCTGATTTGTTGACTTTCTCTGTGATGTTGTATGCATCCACTAATGACTGAATTTCTCAATCTGGTGACAACAATTGGCAACTGATAATCTGTTCACCAACGCTAGTATCTTTAGGTTGTCTCACCTACAACACTTCTGGCTAAGAAAATTCGGCGCACGCTCCCCGCAACCCTGCGCATATTCGAGGATTGCTAAGAGCCACTCATTATTTCTCCAACTTTATTCCATGGACTGTTTGCATCACATACTTTCCTGGTTTCTTGACCTATTTTGCAACGCTAGGTATTCATTAGTAACTAGAGTGCCTAACCAGTAGCCTTTAAGGCCACTGAAACTCCGTCCCTCAGCGCCATCACTCGTTCGTCCTGCCTTCGAAATTTAGTCTCTTAAATAGATAAATAAATAAATAAAGTATTTTCTTGCACTGTGAAACATGCCTATGTAGGTATGATCATGCTAAAGGTACCACTAAAGGTCGGGGAATGTATAAAACTTGGTGCAAGTTAGCCATGAACACTGCAGCTGAGAGTTCATACATGTACGTAGAAGTGCATATGTATATCAGTTATTCCAGTTTGAATATGTACCAATGCAATCGTGATTGGTCTTGTGGATATTAGGAGAAGGATTGAGCGACGCACGTGGTGGGAGTGTGGTTGTTTGGTTGGGTAATCATGGGGCCGAAACTTTAGTTAGGGGGGAGTGACATTCCCCTCATCTCAGTGCTGTTAAACAGACATCAGTGGCTTTATTTAGGGAACACGCTTGCCAGGTGAAAATCCACCACGTCCTGGAGCACTGTCGCTAAACATTTGTTGGAACAAGTTAGACCCAAACCACCCAGTTGGGATCACGGGGAAGTTATGTTTTCCTTGTCGATGGAGCAGCCTACGATTGCTGACAAGCGATAAGCGAGCGCTTGAACGCTTGACAGGCGGGACCAAGGGTTAGGTAGTTATGGAGTGGTTCAGGTACATTGTGGTAATCATTTGTTTTGAAGACCTTTATAGACGGGCCTTGGCTGATCCAACCACCTGGATAAGGACATCCAGATAAAATTGTCCAGTGATATTAGACTAGGATGTGAGTGTGTTGGGGATCTGAGTTGATCGACTTTTGTCTTTGTAGGTTTATTCCGTCACAGATAAACAGGACAGATGAGATCCTCGGTAAGGTCCAGTCGATAACTTCTGACCTCGGGAAAGATAAGAGAAAAGTAAAGAAAAGGAGAGCAGCAGAGACTTCCAAGGAAGCGTGCGACAACATATGGTGTGAATGTAAAAGTCATATAAATATAAATATAGGTATATTTCTAGACAAGCGCTGGATGCTGTTCCTGCGTGGGATCAGATCAAATTGTACATAACATCCATGCTCATGCATGGAGAAGAAATATCGTTAACAACTGCTTTTGATCGTGTTTATCTTTCCGAACAGTAAAGCAGGGATAAATACAAACGTTTCGTAGGCCTCGACATTTTTGAAGGCAGTAGTTTGGGTCTCCGTAGCTTATGTACGAATTCTGCGCTTTTCACAGGCTACCGCTGCCAAACCTTGAGGTGCCTGATTCCATTAGTAAACGATCAATCTATTATGCCAATGGATTGTGTTATTTTCGATGGAAAATGCACCACAAGAGGAAATTTGATCCATTTTCTTTGGTCACATCACCGCATTTCGAGCATCCATTAGTAGCGGGCTCATGGAAAGGAATAAGCAAGCCAAAATTAGATCGTAAATTGGAGGGTGGAAACAAAGGAAATAACAGTAGTGGCTAACAATTTAGCCTTTCTTAGAAAAGTGCGACTGAAAGGCCGGCCCACTTAACTAGAAAATACACTAATATTGGAAAATGGAGCCAAAATATAGCCCAGAAACAGCATACCAGAACCGCAAACCTGGCGCGAATTTCAAAGTGTAAATCTCCAAACAAGCGGAATCAACGTCGTTTTGGAGCCGAAATGTTAACTAAAACGGGACAACAATAGGCGGTCTAGGACAAACCCTAGGCGCTGGTTACGACAAAGGTAAAATAATTAAGCTAAGTGCAGTGGTTATGGAGATACTTGCATTTTTAGCGGTCGGCTGCGGATAGCGCCAGTTTCTAGCCTACGCTAAATTCACGTTCTGCTTTGGAAGCAGATACAGAAAAGAGAAAGCAAAAATACAAAAAACGGCTAGGCGTAAAAGGTTCCGAATATGGAGTAGTAACTGTGAATGCCTAAGATAACGTGTAATTCGCTGCAGTAGCGAAAGTATGACGCAGTGGGCCGAAAAGCATACTTTCCAGTAAACGTAGTAAAAGTTGGGAAAACAGACGGAAAGGTTTTAGGGAAATACTAGGTAGGCTGTAAGAATTATTATATAGGTAGAACAGCACAGGATATGGTGTAGCTAGCCCACAGCCAGAATGCGACCATGTGCGATTTTCAGAGTATATTGGGCCGCAGAATCCACTATGAATGTGGAATTCAACGTTTTTAATGCTCCGATGTAGATGCGAAAATTATACCAAAGCCGCATGAGCTGAGTCCATATGGATAAGACAAGGGAACATAAAACTCATTTGCCCCGTCTGAACTAGGATAACGCAAGCATTTCCTACAGAAATATTACCAGTTTCGACTCTTTGAGGCTATTTTATACGTCATTATGGTTGTATCACTGACACTAATGAGCCAGGGTGGTCTTCCAGTGATAATTAAAAAAACTAATGTGAGAAAATTCACAAAATGTGTCCAGGTGAGAAACACCTTGGGTTCCGCTTTGGTTAGATACGAATACCACTGCTTTTGGGGTTGCGCCATCTCAAGCATGACCGATTAGTGGGCCACAGGTGCTAAAGCACACAACTGTGCATTAAGTTGCTAGTTTAGAGCTCTATTTCTCTTAGCTGAGAGTCGGATGTGAGTGCCTGTGGTGTTGGACCAGAGTAACGCAATCGTTCCCTGGAGAAACATCATCAGTTTCAGCACTTTGAGGTTATGTTATAAATCTTAATGGATGTGCCACCAATGCTAATGGGCTAGAGATGTCTTCTATTGATAATAGAGCAATAGGTGTCCAAAAAATTAGCGAAATGCATTCAGGTGGGAAATACCACGAATGCCGCTTTGGTTAGGCATGATCACCTCATCTTATAGAGGTTGCACTTTCTCGTTTGTGACAGATTATTGGGCCTCATGTGTTAAAGCACACCATTTCTGCATCGCGTTGCTATTTTGTGCTCTAAGTCACTTGGTTGGGAGTCTGTTGGGCGGAACCAGGGATACTAGTCGGTAAGCAGTGACACGTAAGGTGTGTCAAA
>OX104064.1:27961653-27998289 GCA_944474145.2 Dicrocoelium dendriticum
ACGTTATTCAGTGGGTTAGTGGCTATCAACACCAGCGGCTTATGATCAGTGTACACGGTTGTCTTTCTTCCAAAAGTATAATTATTAAAGCGCTCCATTGCATAGACCCACTGCCAGCATCTCTTTCTCGATCAGTGCGTACCGCTTCTCGGCCTCTGTGAGCGCTCGACTGCGGAAATCCAAAGGTCTTCCGTTCTGCAACAGAACAGCACCTATTCCACTCTGGCTACTATCACACTGTTCCTCCAATGGTTGTGCTGGATCGTAATATCCGAGTACGGGCGCATTACTGATAAGGTTCTTAATAAATAAATAAATAAATAAATAAATATTTATTCTCGACTATGCGAGGCACGCCAATTGAGGCATGATCAGGTATGTACAGCTGTACAGACATTTTATGGGAACTGTAGTGACAGTAGAAAATTGATCATATGTCCATGCTTGGAACTGTGCATTGGTGAACATGCGGAAGAATGATTTGGTGGTAGTGGGATCGGGATCCATTTGTTTGGACATAATCGCTCTGCCATGTATCGCAGCCATACCTCGACTAATAATAGATAGAGAATCCTGAGTGGTCCATTGGAAGATAACTGAAGAGTAAGCTATCCAGCATGATGATTCTAATTGAGCTGCCAGTGTGAAGTTATGGGCTGTGACTTTATTCGGTGGCGAGTCACATTCGCCACGTTGCAGTGTTGTTAAACGGACATTTGTGGCTTTTTATAGGGAGAACGCTTGCCAGGCGAAAACCCACCACGTCCTGAAACACTGCCGCCAATCCATTGAATGGCAAGTTGTAACTGGCTATGTTTCTTGTTGAACGTTATTTTGCTCCGTTATTCGCAGTCAAGTAGCGTCCCATTTTTCTGATGCGCTATGCGAGTGGCCATTGCGTGCCTGGGTCCTCTCCTGTGCCAGATTGGTAGGTCAGGAACTAAGCATGCTTTCTGGATATGATGTGTTGATCATCTGCAGAACCACGTGAAGTCTCGGAGAATATACGTTGAAATATGTTGAAGTCTTGGAGGACAGGATAGGTTCCGAAGAAAGAATCGCAGATCATCCTGGGTATGTAGTGAAATTGGTTAGAGATAGGGGAAACCACGGCCATTTGAGCGGTCAAAGCGGATTGAAGAGCTTAGAATGACCGATTGTTCAAGCTTTGTATTGGCAGGAGAATGTGCCTTCCGTAGTCGAAAGTCCTCCAGTCAAGAGATATGTGGAGGAGGTATTGTTAGGTAAATTGAACTCGGTTGTTCATGCCGCGGAAGAATTGTATCAGTGGAAGATATTGATTGATTTGTCCAGGTAGTAAGTTGTAAAAAAGTTGATAATTTTCCGCTCATGTCCAGGTGAAGGAACTGTGTGCCTTGTATTGTTGTCGAAACGGAGGACAATTCCCAGGGTGCGTGTCGCCGTACCATGCACTACTATACATGGTTGCGAAAGCCAAATCCTGTTCTTTCCCCTGCTCCAATTTACTATTTTGTGAGTTAACTGCCTAATCGGAGTCATGACATCAGCGAGTCCTGGTAGGAACCGGCTTAAATAATTCACCATACCGTTTAAGCGATGGACTGCCTTCACATCGTTGGGGGACGGCATCTATTGTATCGACTTAATCTTCCCTGGGTCAACCCTGATTCCGTCGAATGTCAACACATGCCCATGGAAAATGGCCTCCTCTTTCCGCAGCTCTACTTTCTCGCGTTTTAGCTTGATGTTCTTTTGCACGCAACGCCTCGGGAACCGGTGTAGATTAGTGTCATGCTCTTCTTCGGTAGAACCGTAAATCAGAACGTCATCTGCCACAAAGATTACGCCATCTAAGTCATCTATTGCTTGCACCAAACGCTTTTGGAAAATTTCACTAGACACCTTCAGGCCAAACGGTAATCGCATCCGACGATAACGTCCGAACGGCGTAGCAAATGTGGTGAGGAAACTGGATTCGTCGTCTAGAACAATGTGCCAGCATGCGGAAGAAAGGTCTACTTTCGCGAAAAACGTAGCTTTCGTCAAACGTGGTAAAACATCTTCTAACGTCGGTAGCGCATAATGTTCTCTACGCAGGGCCTCATTTAGTGGCTTCGGGTCTATACATACGCGTAGTTCGCCATTTTTCTTCGTAATGATTGCGACCTGGCTAAACCAGTCCGTTGGCTCATCAACCTTTGCAATCACATCCTGCATAACCAGCTTGTGCAATTCCGCGGAAAATCAGTCACGTAGCGCAAATGGTACTCTCCTAGCAGGCAACGCAATCGGGCGTACCAAAGGATCTAACGACAGGTGAGCGGTACCCTCAAATTCCCCTAAACCCGGGCTAAACACAGACGGATACAGGTCACTAACGTCGGCTTCCCTCTGACAAGCGTACACAAAACGATCATGGTTAAAAATGACAAAGCCAAGAGATAAAATCGAATCAATGCCGAGAATCGGCGTGAGATCCTCATCCACGGTCACGAACTGCAGACGATGCGAAACACCGTCTCTCGGATTGACCACTTCAATTGTCGCTGAGCCCTTTGGCTTGAGTCTGGAACAATTCCACATGCGCAGATAATTTTAATCCGATTGAATTTGCACGCCGCCGCAGTGCTTTCTGGGAAAAATATTGATCGTCGCACCTGTGTCTAACTGGAATCGCACAGACCGTCCCTCGATCAGAAGACTTGCACAGACACACTTCTGCAACGCTTTCCGAGACACGTTACCAATCGATTGTTTGGTGTCTTCTGTTGATTTGGCTGGAACGAGTGCACTGACATCTGTCGACTGACAGCAGCGGGCGAAGTGATTGCGCTTCCCACATTCGGCACAAATGCGGCCCCACGCCGGACACTGTTCGCGGTTCCTCGGATGTCGTGTTACACAGAAGTTGCAGGGCTCCTGTCGCGCAGCCGTGGTCCTCGTAGTTTTGCTCCTGGAAACGGCGCACAACTCTGAATCACCTGTGATTGTCATCTGCTGGAACTGATAGGCAGTGGAGGACTCACTGTTACAGATGTCGATACACTGCTGCAGAGATAGGTTGCGCTTTCGTAATAGTCGCTTCGTCAAACCTTCGTCATTGATCCCAAGAACAATGCGGTCCCGTATGAGACTGTCCGCCATGCATTTACAGAAACTGCGGGATCGGGCCAAAATCGTTAGCTCAGTGACGTACGTATCAACGGATTCACCTGGCCGCCTGTTCCGCGAAAAGAAGAAGTAGCGTTGAAATGTCTCGTTTGCTTGGCCTTCGCAGTATTCACTGAACTTCTCAAGAATTGTCTCCAGCTTGTTGGCATCTTCGCTCTTGTCGTAACACAATGACTCTAGCACGCGGCGCGCATCATTTCCTGCTGCGTGTCGAAACATGGCCAAGCGGTACGCCATCGGTTATTTGTCCAGACGCGATAAAGTGCAGAAATCCATCCATTTGCTCTTCCTCAAACGTCAGTTGCTTGCCAAACTGCGTTCATCCATGTTTAGTGGGGCAGGCATTTGAATAGCCGGTGCAGCTTCAATCATCGTCTGGGTGGTACTAATGTTCTTCTCCCTCTCTGACACCATGTAAAAAGTCGGTCCTTTAGGGACAAAACATATATACTGCAAACAACAGGACCAGGCGAAAACTCAGGCATAGGGCGAGTGAAACATATCGGTATAAACAGCTAGTTGGATCCATAATTAACGACCTTTGTGAATGCATGACATTTTTCCTTTGCTTCAGTCAAACAAACTCACTCCAATGCGTCCAACTGAACCCAACGTATATTGTACAGGCTACAAGAATAGGAAGCGAATCAGACAGAGCGAGAAACGTGCAGCGAGGAACTCAACAAACCGTTTTGGTGAGTTCCTCGGCTAGCTTAAAGAGCGGCGGAACACTTTCCATTGTGGCTAAGGCAGTTACTGTCTAACCAAGGCGTAGCGAACTAAAGAGAAACATGGAACCCTGCCTCGTCCAGCACCAACCACTTCATGCTGACTCGGCACCAGGTGAACCCAGTTGATGCATTCAAGGTGCTAGTGCGCAACAGGATGCCGACGTTGTTGGCACTTGGCGACGCGCAACGTATAAGTTTGAAGTGTCCCGTACTCTGTGCCCAGAAACAATTGAAGCAACCAATTAGAGTGCCTTGGACCTGATTACGTCATTCCCATCAATTTTATGTGCTTCTCTATATTACTAAGTGTGGACCCTATATAGTGCGTGTTTTGTTCTACCTGTATTGCGTAGCGACTAACGAGAGCATTTTAAATGTTATCATATCGCAACCTATGTCTTCCTACGGCTTTACTGAAATTTCCAGATATGCAGGTTAAAATAAAACGTGCTCCTTTAGAGGCATATAAGGGCGGCGTACTTAAATAGAAGAATACAAATAAACAAAAAATAACCAAACTTTGCTTGCCCTGTATTTGATTTCTGGCGTCAAATGACCACCTTACTAAATCACAGCAAAGACGAAAATTCTTTTCTTAGGCTAGTAGGTTGCGTGAAATAGGACAAAAATAATCTGCTCATGATAAGTTTAAACCGCTGCTTGCGTTAAATATAAAAACAATGCACTATGCGCATTAGCTTGCGAGTTATTCGCAAGTAAATGGTGGGCTACAAATTACGCCATGCTGCTTTTCCACTAACATTGGTTCTGCTTTGCCAACAGATAGTAGAATAAAGCAAAGAAAACGTGAAACTTAGCGAAGCGTATACGTTCCAAATAAGCGTGTCTATCTGGAAATGCTCTATGTAGCCCGTACTACCCGGCAACAACTAGGTACGTTGTAAGTGGCCGAAAAGCAAACTGTTGAAACATACATGGCAAATGTAGGCAAATATGCGACAATGTTGCGCGAAAACACTAGAACTCCAGTAAGGAATATTATGTATGCAAGGGAATTCCGGGCAACTTATACTTGACCCACGGTCGGAAGGCCTCATTGTACCCTTTTCAGTGGATACTGAGCCACATACATTACTAGGAATTTAGAGTTCAGTATACTTTAAGCCTCTAAGTGGTTATGAAGTGTACATAAAAGCTGCGTGAGCTAGGTCTATCTGAATAATACAGGGGACGTGTAGGATCATTTGACACGTTTTGGCCTAGATAATGCAGTGGTTTCTAAATAGAAATGGCAAGTTTTATTTCCTAGAGCCGCTTTACTATATTCATATGGCTATGTCTCCAAAGCCAGCGAGCTAGAAAAGCCTGTCACTGACAATAAAGAAATGAGTATGGGAAAATTTAGAAAAATGATTCGGGGCATAAAATCCTTTTGGATCTGAGTTGGCGGGGTATACCAACTCTACTTCCGGGGATCGAGCTCGCTCGAACATGAAGAATTTTTATGCCCCATGTGCTGATGCCCTCTTTTGTGCAGCTGTTTGCTTAATACCAAGCTATTGCTCTAATTTTAAGTACTGAAGCAAGTACCAGCGGTGTGCATCAAGATGGTAATGTTAGCTAGTACTGGTATGTGGCACCAGCTATTTCCTTGTTGGTTTTCCTGGCAAGAGCTGTTCTAGCACCCAATGCAACGCCTGCTAAGGTAAGGCAAGAGTAAGGTAGTGACAAAAACTTGGAGCTGGTTGTTCGCCCACCATTACGCATAACGCATGGTAGGCTTTGGAGCCAGTTAAAGGATAAATAACGCATGGGTGACCAAGATCGGACAAGTGGTGGTCGAAAATTTCTGGTGTTCCAGCCAACCAGTGTGACAGGGTCCGATCGGTCGTTGGTTAGCTTTCGTGTTAGTGAAATGGAATCTGGAAATGCGCAGGTTTTACTAGCAGAAGCAGGTAAAGAACAGGAGTTGTCTTTCAGGACGCCTGTCTACTAGTGTTGCCAATAGTGATAGGAAAACGTATCCCACTTAAAGCTAAGTATATTGGGCAAAGAGAGGATAAGTGGAGGGCAAAATTTGTGATTCCGGGGCCTATAACTTAAAGTGCGCTCTCGTACGACAAGGTGAAAGATACATATATCTTTTGCCTTATACATACGGATAGTAGTTGAAAATGGCAAAGTAGAGTAGCTAGTGCTCAGGCTTAATGAAAACGCAGCAATTAAGTCCAGCTAACAGCTGATATCTACAAAGCTACGTAAAAGTTCATCTAAAGCCGGTATTCAGACGGTTTTGGAAAATTCTAATGCTAATCTTAGGTGTATCGGCAGCAACAAAGGCTTTCAACATCTTATTCAAGGCTTAGGTCTGGTAGGCTGTCTTTCCTATGCGTACCTCAATGAGCATGAGCCTTATCCATTTTCCACGGACCCGGTGTTCTAAGCAGTTGAAAACTGAAAAAGCGTAAAGCTGAACACAAGGAGCGAAGATGTAGATTTGATGTAAGGATTGAAGTTTGCCTGCTCGGAGGGCTTCGTCATTACCCTGTAATAGCATATATAAGAAATACCTACGGTTTAGCGAACCTGCCGGTCAGTAGGCTGAGCTGTACTGTTTGTTGAAAGTTTTAACATTGTCGATGTGACCACTGAAAAAGAAAAGCCGGATGGTTGTGGGTATCAATTGGTCCATACAGCCCTTGGACCAAACTGTCAGTGAGGAGACCGAATCATGACAGAAACTAAGCAGTAATGGTTAAATATCTTTTGCATTCAGAATTCTACGGTTAGCGCCTATACGATGCGTGCGACTGATCCGACTGCGACCTTCCGGGTGTAGTGATTGCGGTAATGGATAGGATAAATCCTGGGGGTCATTGCCGGAGATAATTCATGAGGGTTAGGCTACCCATTATTCCTTACAGGACGCTTTTGTGGTGCCACCTACTCTTCCAATATTGCGGTCCTACGGCAGATCAAGAAGAGCTCATTGAAGACTAAAGTCTTTTTAATCTGATCTTTTATCTTAAGCCCTAGCAAGTGAATGCGTATAATGCCGCTAAAGCCTCGTAGGTGTTAAGAAGGTAACGATAATGAATGTGGATGGGTTGTGAGCTTAAGGTGCTTAGATGTCATGCACTACTCCGTGGGCGTCTACAAGCTATTTCAGGTCCAGTTTCCAGGAACTTCACTTACAAATCGCGGACATGGAAGGTGCCGTTTATATTGCAAACACGTAGGAACTTTTGGATCTCCTTCCTGAATGCATGCAAGTTTTGGAATTTGTTAAGTCTGGAAGGCAACCTGTTTTATATGCTCAGTTACAAACTAATAACATTCAAGATCGCAGTCTCTTCTTTACCCTTAGCGGGTTAATGGAAAGGCCCTTTTCCGGTGGTTAGATTCTGATGCGCTCCTGTTTAAGACAAGTAAGTATAAGACAAGTAATCTTACTGTGCAGCTTCTGTGTTAGCTTATGTAAAAGGCACAGGTTAAGGCCAATGCGCCTTTGCCATTGGGGCTAAATTTTAAGGTGTTCTGGCCTATGTTCTTAACTCAGGGCTTGCTGGGATGGAGTCAACATCTTCATAAAGCACCGCTGAGGGTTTCTCAAACATACATGATCCGACTCCAATAAGTTGTTGCATATAAAAGCGTAATATTCTAGGTGTGGCCGGACGTGACTGTTATGAAGGTCTAGCCTGGTATCTGTAGTTTTTATGTAACTGCGCATTTGGAAAGATAACCCCCTTACTCTTGCTAATTGATGATGAACTTGCTGTGCAAAGGTTAGGCACATGGAGCAGCACAAGCCGAGATCTGTTTTCACTGCATGCTGTTTGATAGTGATACCGTTTATTGTTAGGGACTCATCAGGTATGGAAAACTTATGGGCCATGACATTAGGCTTTCGAGCAGAGCAAATCAACTGCCGTTGTTCGCACCACGTTTTAAGCGCTTTGTGATCCTTAAAGCTATTATTCGTCGCGGATATTTCATTAGCAGGGAAAGACATAGATATCTTTTGAGTCGTAAGCAAAGATGAAGCGGCAACCGTGCTGCAAACGTCTGCAGAGGTCCTTGATATAAAGCAAACATACGTGGGACCAAGAATCTTCCCCTGCACCACGCCACTAGAGACGGAGGTCGGGGTGGATACAGTTTGCTCAAGCTTAACAGTCTGCGTACGTTTTATTAGATAGGAACCCAGCCAGTCTATTATAGGACTCTCCACCTCGTAAGCCTTTACCCTGTGCATCAGGCGCTTGTGTATATCCTGTCAAACGTCTTTTGCGTATCAAGGTAATGAATGCTAACCAAAGGATTAGATTCGATGGCAGCGGTGACTAAATTAAGGAAATCCAGCTGACAGGTTGCACAAGACGGAGTACTTAGAAATACGTGTTGTTATTCATTTATGTACTCGCCTGCATAAAAGGGACTCATGAGGGCTCTTTTTATCAACCTCTCCATCTCTCTACTTATTATAGCCAAAGCAAGCTGCATGTCTATGCACTAACAGACTCATTTACAGTAAAGAGGGGTGGTGCAAACACATAGTCGGGGAAGCTGCACTCTACCTGCAAAGCTGCATTAGAATAGGTCATAATATATATTTACTCGTGTCCCCTCAGTGTAGACCTCGGTTCCACTGCAACTAAACCCGTTGCAGCAAACACAACCGTTTGCTAAGGCCTTTCATGATTTGCCTGCTAGACTGTAAGTGTGTGCTGTTGTCATTAAACCACTGGAGCCGCACATTACGACTCAGCCAAACTTGTAAAAGGTAAATTTTTGAGAACGCACACAGGGCATGTTTAAGGGCCACCCCTGTATCATGTCGTGTTCTTACCACTTGCCAACCCGAAGCAACTAATCGGTTGACGGAATTGATTGGAACATTTAGCAATTGGATCGGACAGTGGCTCTGTAATCCTCGCGTTATGGTCCGTTTGTTATTTTACCGCTCCGCAATTCCTTGGTTTGCCTTGTTCATAATGCGTGCGATTGGTTATATTATTTTACCCCACTTCTTCATGATCCGGGGTGTTGACGTAACGCATACACCGTGTCCGACACACTTGCAGGCGCATATTTTATTAGATCTGAATGACGACGATCACGGACATTTTATCTGTTCGCATACAATCCTTGAGTGTTTGTTTATTATATGCATCGGTTCACATCCCCAGCGGTGCAGTGCTGTGAAACAGCTATCGATACCGGCTTCGTGATCGACACTTTGGTGCTTTTGCAATGTGAGCAATTTGACCTGCATTATTAACGGGTACACGAAGTCTGTGCTACTCTGCATAGCTGATCGGTGCTTGACTATTTGTGCTAGTACAATGAGAATATTGTACGCTTACTGCATCACCGGTACACGATACTCGTGGCGCTACGTACAGCTGCCCGGCGGCCGACATTATTAATACTCCTGCAATGAAATGACAATTAATTGTTCACCGACACAGAATGCATGTACTGCTATCTCTAGAGACTCCGTGCCTGACGTTTTTGGTACTCCTCCAATGAGAATTATGTAGGCTACTGTATACCCGGAACGCTAGGCCTTTGGTTATATGCACAGAGGCTCCGTGACCTACACTATTAGTGCTAGTGCAAAAAGGTTATAAGTCTCCGGTACACCAGGTCCGTGGTGCTATGTAGAGAAGTTCAACGATCGACATTGTTTGTGCTAGTTCAAAGAGAATTTTGCAGGCTATGTATCACAGGAACAACAGGCCTGTGTTGCAATGTATAGGGGGTTCGTGACGCAAATAGGTTGTTGTAGTGTAAAGAGACCTCTTTAAGCTTCTATATCACCGAAATATCAGGTCTTTGGTAATAGGATAAAGGCACCGTGACCTACTGTATTGCTGCTATGGCAAATGGCTTATGTAGACCAGTGTACCATCGGTACATCAGGTCCGTGATGAAATGCGTAGAGTCTCCGTGATCGACCTTAATGACTCCAATGTAATGGGACTTAAGGACTGCTGTAACGGTTTCGGGTTTAAGATCCTTGCCGCCAAGAACGGGAGCCAGCGGCATCGAAAGCAAAACAGATAACACCAAGCTGTTTGACTGGAGGAGCGCTCGTCTTGGCTGTTCACCGACAACGAAGCAGAGGCGCCTCTACTACGAATTCTGCTTGTAGTTGTCGAGCTGGATACAGCAACTGGGGGAGGGGTTAACTATTGTTTTTCGTGCGTGTGACACAGGGTTAAATGGTTTTGAAATGATCCACAGGCAAACTGCCTCACACTTTATAATTAGACGGCATCCCGACTTATTCTCTGCAGACATGCATTGTTTCTCTCTATCTAGGTTTTTGCACCGACATGCAAATTTCAGGCAACTCCATTGGATTTACCGATAGCTCGGTGTATTTTATTTACGGCGAGGATCAATTTTATAACTGTAGGAACAGGTACTCTCTAGCATTAACTCGCTAAACAGCTATGCCTGTCATTAACTTTACACAACTTCTTCAGTTTCACCTTGATTTGTTATGTAAAAGCGCGACTTATTCTCTTCACCTATGTGGTACATCGTGCATCAGTATGAATTTCTGTTTCTAGACAGCTGGAATATTGCTTTCAACACTTTTCGTTACATTGTTACCTTATCCCGTCTGTTGGCTTTATATTTAACATAATAAGGCCAAGGAAATCTGTGAATGCAATAGTTCCGCTTCTCTTTCAGTTATTACCCCTCTGTCACGCAGTCACCCGGACGTGGAATATTAACTGTCCGGAAGACGAGCTTTTGATAAAGGACCAGACCACGTAAAGGCATTTTCCGTCACATTCCTACATTTACCTCCCTTCTGAATAAAAGGTTGCTGTCCGCCTGCTTCCTTCACCAGCGCGACTGCATCTAGTAGGACTGCAAACACTCAAGGCAACACCTAGCATCTTTCCCATCCCCGTTTCCTTCGAATAGGCTTCCATTAGGATTAAGAAACAGTAGCGCCTACTAACACTCGGCCCACCGCCGTTCTATCCTCCTCACCACGCACTAGGTACTCTTTTAGGCTTTCATCTCAAAGGTACCAGCCACCAGCTCCTGAATTCTGCTCTCTTCTTTCACAATTCTTAAACCTGGCTGGCTCTAGACACCAGCCTCTGGCTAAGCGTATCACCATAACGGGCTACCTTGCAAATGGTGAAGCCGTAATTCTCTCAACCTTAAACTTTATACTTTTATCCTGGCCTATAGCTTTTCTGTGATTTATCCCAAAGGGTTTCTACTAGGCTATTGATGCCACATCGCTCACTACCAGCCGACTTGCCACCTTTTCACTCCTTAACATACGCTTGTGTCTCTGCGACCTTACATTAGCATCACCTTCCGGGTTCTGATTACGGTCTGCTTTTTCCTAATTCAGTCTTTTTAACTCTAAGCTGATGATTAGACCTCAGAAAGTCATCTAGCATGTGACACCCATTTATCCTTCACAGGCTCTCCTTTAGCTTGTGAGGTCGCATCCGCAACAACCATCCGCTTGCCAACATTTTATTCCTCCGTCTCATGCTTGAGGTTTCGTTGTTTTTCCGTTCTAATTACCATCTATTCCCGGATTCCAAAAGCTGATGCTCGCTGCTTCCTAGATCTATCTATGTCCTTCTACTAGGTCTGCTCAGCCCTAGAACGCCATCTTGCCTGTGGCCCATTCCTATTTCATCGCTACAGGCCTCAGTTTGGATTGTGAGGCTGCATCACTCACAGCACACCGAATCATAAAAAGTTTCATTTCTTCATCTTTTGCTTCAGGTCCCGTGACCTTACCTTGTTATTTTTATCTGCTTCCGGATTCAAAAGGCTGATACCTGAGGCTTCCTAGCTCCGTCTGTTTAACTTTAGAATGGCTTATAAGCTTCAAAGAAACCCAGCATATGGCTCACTCCCATTTCATCTTAACAGGCTTCCATTTGGGTTGCGAAGCCGTAGCGTACACGACCATCAAAGACCGCCGTCCTCTTCTGCTCAGCACTTGCTGAATAAGCTCCTGGCCCTACATTCTGAACACCATCTTTACTCACTTTCTAAAAGCTGTTTGCTTTTATCTTTCCTTCCTTTATATTATTTTTGACCTATCAATCTTAGTTTCTCTCCTGTGGTCAAATTACCACTTGCCACACATTGCTTGAATCCCTTGGCCAGACTCCATGGTTTATGTCAGTGCTTGCATCAAATACTACATTCGACTGCTTTTTGATTTACCCTATTCATGTTCCCCACAGCGCTTTATTCGCTTGCTCACTTCCTCCAATAGCAACGACATCCGCTTACATGATTCGGTACTTAAGCGTTCAGTTAGAACTCATGTACCCAATTGTTATGGCAGCAGTTATATATGCTTTAACGTTTTAGCAATCAATCCAACAATCTATATATACTTTTATATTCCAAATACGTCCCCGTATAGCTGTTTCTGTGGCCTCCCTCTGTGTGTTGCCCGTTTTCCTGAGATTTTCTGACATATCGGTTTGAACCCTTGATCCGGGGAATGAATCCGGCTGGTCCTTACTTAACGATGCTGGCTCTTACTCATAGTGGCACATGATTCGCTCATCTGGAGGTGGATTGAAAATTTTGTTATGGTTATCACAACCTAAATTTTTGGATGACTACCGCCAACTGGGACTGTTGGCGCTTCCCACTGACCCCACCACATCCCAAATAAAGTTTTAAGTGTTATGTATCTGTATAGAAGGATATCTTAATGGTGTTCTAGAAAAAGGCTGATAACGCAGAAACTCATGGGATGCAATCTTACTTGCTTCCAACTTTTAGCTCCATTCGCCTTCTCCTTGATCAAAAATGCTTTTGTTTCTTTGCATAACTTAGCCCGCTGATTCTTCACACAGAAACAGTCGTACAAATTTATTACACCCAACAGGCGTGTAAATGACGGCAGTAGAACACCTTCCTAACCATGGCTTATTCAACATGTTTGTCGCTGGTTTTTGTGCACCAGCCTCATCTACGATTTTGACCATATGGCTATACGACACTTGTCCAATTGTAGAACCGGAGAACATCTGCATTCTCAGTTTTCCAAAATTCGCCTGAAACATTCCCATACGATTAGACTTATGTACCCTAACGTCACGGAGGGTGTGGTATATTTACCTGGATAAGCACTGCTTAGGTGTCAGCGCTCCTTTGGCTACCATTTTGATGGCGATGCTATTTAGGTGAGCTGTAAACTTGCTGTGCTGATGACCTGTATTTTTCGGTCACCGAAACAAACTGGTGTAGCCCTGCCGACTGTTGTGTGCACGTTCCCTGTTTAGTTAACATTTGTAATGGTATAGCAAAGTCCTTGAAGTGTCCCCATGGTGCTTATTGAGTTTATTCGTACTCCATCTGCCAGTAGGTGTCGAATACTGGGTGACTTCAACCTCCCTGAAGTCTGATGGGCTGATATACCTTGCAATTTGGTGGTGAGCCCTTTCCGTTCGGAGCTCCTTGAGCTAAGGTTGCGTCCGCTTTGCCTCAGTTAGTGGACCACCAGACTAAATTTATAAGCAGCAAGCTTACGTCTACCTTGGACCCTATTTTTGCGAAGTCACCTAATTTCGTAAGTGATATTACGCACGGCTGTCCTCTAGGAGCCAGTAACTATGACGGCAAATCATTCGATTTGCTCTAACGAAGTGTCACAACTCTACCGTAGAGGCATGTTTAAATATTTGGTGGGCAGACTTTAACACAATTCGAGACAAAGCTTCAGTACTGCACTGCGCGAGCACCGTGGCTGACATCGTGGAAACCGACTTGGAGAAATTTATGGCATAGCGCAACGCAATCTATGCTTCCCCCATCCCACTCATTAAGAGACGGGTAACCCGGGCGCGGTCTCTATGGATGGGTCGCGCAGGTAAATATCTGCTCAGGAAACGCTCTTTTTGCTAGCGAACTTAACAAGCGGCTTTACCAACCAGCACCCACGAAAGCTATCGAGCGGTTAGAAGTCAATGCAAGCAACACCTTAGGACGGCTGGTCGTCAGTACTAGAATGATTTGCCTAGCGCAGCAGCAACAAACGCAAAGACGTTCTGTCTAACAACAATGCAATGCGGCAGGTGTCACTCACCACTCAATAAAGTTACTGCCCCAACCACGCACTGGCAACTTGCCCGATAGCACCTTTCACTAGTTCTGTGCGTGTATATGTTGCTACACGACTAAGACTGCATGTTTAAACCGTGCTACGCCACTTTCCTTATACTAGTTACACAGCTTTTGCTCATGTTTCACTCATCTGAACCACACTGTGCAGCTGCCCTTATCGGACCAGTTCCTCGTTAACATACTCCACTCCAATGATCTCTAATTCTTAGCTTTACATTTTATACTGCGGAAACAGGCTCCAAACAATCAATGGCTATGTGGACCATACACTACTGACGCCATCTGCATTACTCCCGCCCTTGTTTCCGCTTATTATGCAATCACGCGCAACATTGCACGATTCTGCGCGCGCCAAAAAGACTTGCTTCCCTTGGTCATGAGGAATATAGTTGTTTAGTTGAAGAGGCACAGCGATACAAACTTGTGTCTACCAGGTTTACTACGAGCGCACGGAATCCGTGTGCATGCAGACTATGATACGGCTTGTCTACTTAACTTACAGTACACTTGTGTCTGGGTGAGGCTACTTGACCTCAGCTTGAGCTGGTAACAAAGTCCCTTGGGATGCTTACCTACCTGAAACCATCAAAAAAAGGCCCGATTCGTTGGGCTATCGCTAGAGCTAAATCATTTTAAGGGTTCTGGATATGATTCAATTCTTTTGAAGCTGATGCATGAATTGGCCGCTAAGCCAAGAGGCCCTCTGACGTGCATGTTTACAGTATCACTCGACAGCTGTGCCTTACCTTCGGAATCGAAGGAGGCAATCCTCTGTCCGCTTTCTATGTGCGGCGACAGCGTCATGCCCGCGAAATACCGATCTATTAGTATACCAATCGTGGTAGTTAAATGAGTTCAATTACTGTTCAGGGAGTTGGTAGAAAGGCACCTGCATGAGTTTTATTCTTTCTTTGCTGCATAGCGTGGATTCGGCAAAGGATTTGCGTACCTGACAACCGTACTTGAAGTTCTTGAAAGCTGGCCTGAGGCTGTAGACAACGGTCAAGCTATCGACGTACTTTTCTTTGACTTCTCGGAAGCCTTTGACACTCCTACAGTAACGAAACTCAGTGCCTTTGAGATGGGTTGGGAGCACTTGAGGCGCCTATAGATGAGAGTCTGCTATCCTAAAGGGATGGGAAGCGTCTGTACGCTTGGGACTTAGCCTTAGGCTTAGACCAGCTGTTTACCTTGCCTTTCTCCACGGCTCGGTTTTAGAGCCGTTGCTTTTCGTAATTTATATCAATGGCCTACCTAATAAGATTGAATACCGTCGCTACGGTTCGCCGATCATCTGAAGCACTGGAAGCTTGTGGTTATCCGTGTGGCTCTGAGGCACCTCAGAATGCCTTGGATATTCTCTGGGCTTGGTCAACCTTACGGGTAATGCCCATAATTCTGGCGAAATGAAGAAACGTTTATTCAGTTTTTTACTGACAATGCGAGGCACGGCTTTTAGGCATTGTAGGCGCAAGTCCTCCCACGCGTCTTCTAGTTCGATGAAGTGAGATACCTGTTGTCACTCAGCAGGTTGATCTAGATATTGTCCGCACCTAAGTAAATCTCCCTACGGAAACTGGGAAAGGCTGCGTATAGAGTGTTCCGTATGCTGTGGGTTATTCGCCACCCCTTCGGTGTACAATGGCCGACATTTTTGTGAAGCTATTCCCTGCCTTTAGGCGACTTCATTTAGCATATGGTCTCCAGATTGTTTTACCATGTTTTGTAAAGGACAAAATAGAACTGGTAAGGTTTTGCGAGTAGGTATAAGGTGAGTGCAGGGATTACGAGGACAAGCGTGTCCCAGAAGGTTGCTTAGCTTGGATATGTACTCAATACACTGCCGCGGAATTGGAGGACTTGGTCCTCTCTTACCGGATCCTACCGGTTAAGAACGATCCAGACAAGTCCTGGCTAGCTATACCCGTCATGCTGCCTAGTCTTCTCGGGCACTCATCGAAATTGCACAAACTGCGCTCTGACCGTGTAAGGACGGAAACTCTCTTGATGCGGTGTGTTATCGAACGTTGGAACTCGCTTCCGGAGCACGTCGGTACGGTGTCTATGGCAGTGAGTTTCGAGTGTCAGTTAGATGTGCTGGGGTAGCAGTACCAAACCTTTTCCTTCTGCTAACTGACTTGTACCTACACCTTGCTGTTCGTTGTTTCTATTTCTTCTCATACCTTGGTATCATCTTTATTTAGTTTGCACTCCTATTCATGTTTTTTAAGCTTTTCCTACACTTAGCTTATTTCAAGCAAACCGGCCTTGCAGTGACACCTGGGCATGGAAAACGTGGGCAGTAATTGGTTGGTTAGTATGTGATGCCGTTTTGCTTTAGGCTTTTCGACCTCTCAAGCAGTATTATCTGTGCCCGAGCCAACCAATCGCGAGGAATGGAACAGTTAGCAAATTACTATCGTTTCGGTACCAACTTAACTCGAAGTTTAACTTTCACTTGTATTATATGAACATACCTTCACACTGACAAGATTAAATTATTTATATGGTTATTTATTTGGCTATCTGAGCGTTTTTCCAGATACAAAAATGATCCCACAGGCTTGCTTCAATAAAGAGACAAGTATTTTGACTGTCAATGAGCTACACTCATCTCACAGAGAAATTGTGACTTAATTCTTCGTATTTCAGTGACGAATAAAGGTGCATATGTTTCAAGCACAGGGTAGTCAACCATTGTCCTTCTACCTTATCAATGTGACTTAACTTGCTTTTTAAAACCATGTCATTTTGGCGCCAAGGGTTACCAATACTTACCGTGTTACCGGGGCTTTCTAACACCGATTTTCAGGTCAATGCGACTAGAATGTCACAGTCCACGCAATTCAGAAAGCGTCCATGCGGTTACTCGGATAGCTTCGCCACTTTGAATCCACACCATTGTCTCAGTCACTACTGGCCAGCTGTTGCGCAACAACTCAGCACTATATAAGCGCTTTCCTCGATCCAAGTGATCAGGCGGTTATATGATTATGCGATTTGTTTTTTATGTTGCCATCACTAGCCTGTGAAATAGTTTACCTTATTCTGCTTTTAACGCTGCAACTTCCGGATACGTTAAACTAGCAGAATGTTAGAAATACTTTATCCTTCTATTTACTTGCATCGCAGATCCTATATATCCCTTTCTCCCTTTCTGACGTCATCGTTCTTCATTCTCTTCCAAGAGCTTGCTTATGACTCGGTAGCCAAAGGGTCATAGGTTTCGGCTAATATTCAGTGGTTTCAGCAGTCAATCTTTAATCAATAGCGGGAATTTCGTTACGGGCTATAAGTAAAATGGTAGCTGGGAACTCTTCTACCGAGCGAATATAATCTAGCTTTCGGTAGACCTGGTGATGGACGAAATATATATGTGCAAATTTGGTCTACCAACGCTTTTAGGATAAACGAGAAATCCATGGGCCTTACCATACCGTAATTGGCGATCATTTCCCCTAGAAACCTTACGTGCCCAAAGAACCGAGGTAACACTGGATACTTAAAAATATACCTACCCCAGGTGACCCTCCAGCCTTAACCGGGGCTACATAGAAAATACTGTCTCTCAATGGGAAGTAGCCAACTCAACATCAAGTGACACCGGCTTCGAATGCAACTTATAAAGCGATTTTGCGGAAGGAATTACTTGGGGTTTTATACCATCTTTAACCGGAGGCTCATAGGGAGCTATATTTTTCTTATAAAGGGCGTGGTTTCTGGCAAAGGTAACCTCGTAGGCGCAAGAGACGCTTGCTGATATTTGAGCAATGTTATGGTGACCTACGTACATGCTTCTGAAACTAAGAAAATTACTGATTTGGCTTTGAGATCTTAATGTGGAATAACGACGCAAAGTGTGGACCACGGACGGTGAAACCGTGATTTCTCAGGCTATTTACAACCCCCAGGTTGAGGTTATACGTCAGCAAATGCATCTCATAAACGCTTCCAACGTGTAAGCGAATGTGACCTTGCTTGATAGCTTTATTCTGAACTTTGTGCGATGTTACTTAAATTCATATAGCCCGATACAACCGTTTTATCGCTGTACTATCTCAGTCAAGCCATCATTTAGTAGCTACATTCTGAGAGTTGGACGGTGGTTCCTAGATTCACTTAGCCTAACGCAACCGGTTTGTAAATGGTCCACCTTAACCAAGCCATCGCTTTGTAGCTTTATTCTGAACTTTGAATGCTGGTAACTTGCTCCACTTAGCCTAATGCAACCATTTTGTAAGTGGCCTGTCTTATGCCATTGTTTGGTATCTCCAATCTGACCTGTGGACGGTAATACTTAGTATAACCTTGACCGATGGAAGCATTCTGCAAATGGTCTACCTCCGCGAAGCTATCGTTTTGTAACTCCATTCGGAACTTTGGACTATGGTTCCTAGATTCAGTTAGCCCAATGCTACCATTTTGTAAATGGTCCATCTCAGCCAAGCCATCGCTTTGTAGCTCTTTTTTGAACATCAGGCACTGGTTTCTAAATTCATGTACCCTAGTGCCACCTTTTTATAAATAAAGGTTCCCAGTTACGCCGTCGCTGGTTATCTCTAAACTGACTTGTGGACTATGCCACCTAAATTCGCGACGTTTGCTGCTTTTATACTATAGGTGTCACAGCTCAGCCAAGCAATCACTGGGTAGCTATGTTGTTTGCTGTATACAAGGATGCTCGATATCACCTAGCCTGTTAGAACCTTTTTAAAGTGGTCACATTTAGCCACGCCATCGCTTTTTAGCTCTATTCTGAACTTTTGACGATGGTGCCTAGTTTCATTTATCCGGATGCAACCATTTTGAAAATGGTCTATCTCAGTTATGTCATTGCTTTGTACCACAATTTTGACCTGTGAACGATACTACCTAGTATCACCTCGGCTGTCGGAGCAGTTATGTGAGTTGTCTATCATCTAAACCATCGCATTGTTGCTATTCTGTACTTCGGACGATGGCTCATAGATTAACCAAGCATAATGCAACCCTTTTGTAAATAGTCCAGCTAAGGTAAGTCCTTATTTGTTTCTTTAATCTGACCTGTAAATAATGCTACCTGGTTTCCCGAAGCCTGCCACTACCATTTCATAAAAAGGGCCATACCAGCCAAGCGATGGTTTGGTAGTTCTATGCTGCACTTTGTAAGATTTCACCTAGATTTACATATCTTGGTGCAACCGTGTTATAAGTGGTCTATCTCTGCCAAACCATCATTGGATAACTCTATTCTGATCTCTGGACGATGCTGCCTGGATAAAGAAGCATGCTGCTGCTATTTTATCTATGGTCTAGCTTTGCCAAGCTATCGGTTGGTAGCTCTATTCTCATCTGTGGACGGTACTAGTTAGATTCACATAGTCCCATGCGACCAGTTTACAGATGGTCTATGGAAGCAAAGCCATCGCTTGGTAGTTACCTTCTGATCTGTGAAGGAGGATAAGCGCGATCACTTAGCCTGATGCAGTTGTTTAATAATTGGTGTATCTAAAGCAAACCGTCGCTTGGTTTCTGTATTCCTTTTTGCGGATGATGCTATATGGACGCACCATGCCTGATGTAACCGCCGTCCGTTTGTCCATCTTAGCAAGGGTATCGCTTAGGACCTCTAAGCTTTTCTGTTGACGATGCTAGCTGGCTTCCTTAAGCCTGATGCAGCTGTTTCATAGTTTGCCCATCTCGGCCAACAAACGCTCAAGGGATCCGTATCCCAGTCTGAGTCATGCCATAGAGGTGTATGATATCGCATAGCTATGCATACGATAATCAGTAATCGTTCGCATTTAGCAGTAAGACACCGCTTGTATAACTACTTCCCATTCGCATTCCCTTTGTGAAGGCTCTAAATAGTTTCCCATTAGTAAATATGTAACCAGCGTATGAATGTGCTCACGCTGCACAGGTAGATAACCCATAACTCAGCGATCTGGTGTATGGCCTGGGCGCCCGGGCGTCACATATTCATGGTCACTTTGCCTAGTTTGAGCGTCCACGGCAGCTAGATTTTGCACTTATTTTGGAACTGCCTCTTCCTGGTATTTAGGACAACGGCATGTATACTGTGTGACCTGTTGATGCAGCAACCTCTCTAACTGGCTGTGTAGTCCATATACTTTACCTACATAAGTGCTGGCGGTTGCATCCCCGGCTCTGTCACTAGGTACCGAATTGCATGCTGCGCCATTCCGTCACAACGTACGCACTACCGCCAACGTAATCATGACGTACGCTCACCGGTTAGGAAGCATGAAGTGGTGCTTAACTTTCCTCTGCTCCAGGTGAGGCTTCACACGGATTCCTACTTTGACCGATGCTCTTGCTTCTAATGGTGTATGATCTACTAGGGCACCTGTAGGTCTCAACCCCATTTTGCACATGACTTAATGCTACAGACCCTGAACCACCGCATTCAAACTTGAGGCGTTGAACCAGACTTGAGCTGGCTAGTTTGCCGGGCACCGGTGTTATTGTCTTCCTAATCATCCCATGAAGGAACACGAGCCACGTTCAGACTGCACTACGGTTAGGATATAATTATCGATTGACAAACTCGCTTGCAGTATTGTCAATGCGGCTACCTGTCGTTATGAAGGGCATTTAAGTCGCAAAACAAAACTGCAACGCTTCACTTATGTACATCCCTGGTTGCTTAACACACCATGGCAACATAGTCGCGGTAGCCACCTTACTTCCCTTGGGTAGCAAAACTAAACGTTTTTCTTCTCCTGACGATATCCACCTACCGACCATCACAGCCTTATATACGCTTATCCTCAGTGTGAGCATAATATTGCTAAACAGGGTTTTGTCAGGCAGTTTACGTAAAATGCATCAACACTTGATAACATGATATTGTTTCCTGGGTGAACGACCCGCTGGCAACAACACAAGCAATGCGCCGCCAGTTGCAGTTCCCTCTGATTTTAAGGCTTCATCACTCCCCAGTAGACAGTGTACCTACTTGTAATAAGACCTACATACTCCATCCAATGTCTCTTTGCTCACGCTTTACTTGCCTACATCCCTAGGTTTAATGAAGCCAAGATGGTCGCGGTGTCTACTTCACTATCCGTAGCACCTTGTCCAATATCCTATTCCGTTAATGAGCTTGGTTCATCAGTTATGCGCGGCGATGTCAACCCAATGCATACAGTGTGCGAGGTAACAAGCAACAAGAATTAATGCGTCATTTCACGGTTACAATAAAATACAGTTGCGCACTTTTTGCACGGTATTACTAACGTACTGGTCAGCAAGAAGGTGTCATCACGTAAAACTCCAAAATACGGTTATAAGGCAAGTTTAGGGGTGAGCTATACCTTAACATGGAAACGTACAATCCCGCTATATGAATGGCACGAAATTTTAATCCAGATACGGGGAATGGGGTGGTCCACAATAGTTTCATGTAACAAACCGTGCGGATACACACACTGCGTGTTATGTGTACTACTGAATAAAGGAGGCAAGCAATCAAGCACCAAATTCCAGTAAGCAAACCACCTGGCAACCTAAGGTACAACGTAGGATACGGTTATATAATAGGTTGCAATATATGAAACAGGCAAAGGAAACAGCTCCAGGTCAATGAGCGCTTGCCTCTGCGATGTGATTGCTTTGACCCTTTGACCTAACTGAGCACCATCCGTCGCGCGCCAGCCTTCTGCAAGACCAGATAATGAAACCTGATGCAACTGTTGGGGAGAACCAGGCGGGCTCACACCAATGTCCTTTGCTACAGTGCCAAAAGTAACGCACGCAGATTCCATGCAACGTCATCTTCATCCAAATGGAAGCCACACCTCCGGTTGGTACCATAAAAAGATAAAAGACAGTGTCGATTAATAGCATGTATCGAAAGCGATGCATAACTACAGGAAACGTTTACCCATAACAGATCAACATCATGTAGGCATCTGTGGAGCAATATACATTTCAGTTCGCAAATGTTTACATTTTTTGCGTTATTAAAATTTTCGCTTTTAGTTAGGTTTTCAAAATGATTTCCATTTTGGGGTTTCAAAACATTTAGATTTACGCATGTTCCCGGACAACCTCTTAAAGAATTATGCAGGCTTCGCTCAGTCGTCCCATCTGATTCCTTTGCAGTCCACACACTGGTACGAGGCGTCTGGGTTCCGGAGGACCGCGCACGTTTCATGTCATTGGTGCTTGCAGTCCCAGCATTGAACCCAATTCACGTCCACGTCCATGAAATCCCCTTGTTCGTTACCGCAAACGGGACATGTAGTGCAGTCATACAATACTTGAGCAGACGCTTGCCGCTTTTCCCGCAAACGGTATACGACTTCAGTTGTAGTTTGCATTTGTAGAAAATTCGTCTTCTGTAACGGATCACCTACGACTACTATGTCCTCCTCATCCACTTCTCTATTGGCGAGACTGTGTTTCGGTTGGATGGCGCTGCTGGCAGTCTAAGCTGTGGCGTTATCGGCTCACAACGAACAGCGCTATCTTCATCCGCTGCCTCTTTATCCATGGAAAACTCCACACGCCGCTTATTCCGACGAGGGAAAGAAGTTCGCGATCCGACCAATGGTCATTATTGATGGTGTGGTACCTAGCCATTAGTTCTAAATCGGTCTCTCACAAAGACGCCCGGCGAGGTCCTTCAGAGCTTGCACCCGTTTACGTAAGTTGAAAACGCTCATTGCGTTTAAGGCGATAGTTATTGCCTTCCCAACACTTTCACTAATGACTAGCTACTCGGCAGCCGGGCACTGTGGAGCCGTATGCATCTCTTGATACTTTTGTTTCCCAGGCTGGGAAACTTTCCCCGGTGCTTATGCAGGTGCGAATCAAAGGCTTCTTTAGAATTGGTTTCCTTGTGGATAACCGATTATCCGGCCTACCTATATGGCATGTGCGCACGGCAAATATCATTGCATTGCGAATGCGCATTCGCCTGCATAGTTTACCTGGAAGCAACGCCCACGAGGTTTGCGCACCTTCCAGAACGCCTTGCTGTATCCTATGCCTGTCACGTTGTTTACCTATAGGTGCTTTAACAACCATTTAACGGGGATATGTCCCTAAGGAAAGCAAAACAATTAACCTACGCGCACATGAAAGGGTTGTGACCTCACTCATGTGCGCTTTCCGTAGGCGGATTTCCCTCGCTTTGTTAAATTCATGCTTCCGTCTTAACACCTGCTTAAACAACTGAGTGACACTTGGCCTATGGGACAAACCGTGTTTCAGGAGCCTATCCTCTACCTCCAATCTCTTTTCGGTGAATTTGACCAAATTTCTTACGCCCCTTAAAACATGGCCTGTCCCGTTTTCCGCGTAGGGGAGCCACGTTTTAGTAAGATATCTAAACGCCTTACTTCGAGCCCCGATGGCAGCAAGCAACTTCTCGAACTGCGGTTCATTTTGTTCCTACACCAAATTACTTATCCGTTAAGCAAATATCCTGTGGTCCATAGCGTTGTGAACTTTTTAATGAGCTAGCGCTTTCGCGTATCCATTAGTACATGGAAGCAACAAAACAGCACGTGCGCATTTGGACTGTAGTGTATGAAAGTGTTCATTTGCGCTAAGCAGCGATCCAGCACCAAATTAACTGCGGTACGGATTTTGGTGAATGCACCTTCCTTCGTTGTATTTCATTCTGGTAACTGAGCCCACTTTCGTTAGGTATGAGCGTATAGGAAAACTACGAGCAAAGCAGGTTTCTTCAACTATCATCGCATGCCATAACACATAAGCGTCTTGGCTGTGCTGATGTGCTGCCAAGCTGACGTGGTAGAAACGATTACTTAATGGTATAACGCTTCGCGGTATAAAATACATACTGCACTATACCTTCGTTGTCCACTATGTTACGTATCACTCCCCTTGCAGCAGCCTCCTCACTCGAAAGGCTTCGTTTCCACGCTTTTTAGCGTTCCGGTTACATATAGACCTGACATCTGCGCATTTTAACCGCACTTGAAATGCAACGAGCGCAAAAGCTTTTATCAAACGCGTACTCTTAAAACACCGCAAGAGCTCGTAAACTTGCTCCTTATCTTCCTGTGGGAGCCTGAGCTTACGCGCGTATAACCATGGTTTACCCAAGTGAAAATCATGGCTATGCGTCATAGCGTGATCCTTTACCTTATAGGAATCATCGGCAAAGCTACACGTGATGTGAGCGGCATAACTGCAGTCTCTGCTACTAACTAGGCAGCTTTATCAGGATAAATGAAACCACGTACAGGCGACCTTCACTACGTTTCCGGTGGGCACGAACATATAAGTACTTCAGGTACAAATTTGCTATCCCTTTCGGTAACACCATACCACGGTTTCGGCGGCATCGACCGGCAGGTTCAGAATTATACACGCAAAATGATGTACAGGATTGCCGTTTCAACGCCGAAGAGTCTTTCCTTTACAATTCAATAGTTCCATATTCCAACTTCAATAGCGATCTGAGTAACTATTCATCGTCCAACACACGCTGGGTTGCTGATCTTGAGCTATTTCAACCGTAAACCTATACAAATCCATCGAGGCTGACTGCTTGACGAACTTGAAGCACGTAGTGTCAAAAGCGTTGGCAGGTAGGACGGGGCACGATAAAGCTCTCCCTTATTATTGCCGGCGGTGTTCCAGGACGTGGTGGGTCTTCGTCTGGCAAGCGTTTTCCCTACAAAAAGCCACAAATGTCTGTTTAACAACACTGCGACGTGGCGGATGTGACTCGCCACTCAATAAAGTCACCGCCCCTAACACCTTGGCAAGTTGACCGTCACCACATTTACAAGTTCCGTGTATATATCGGCTCTTGCACGAACACGCCTTCATATCTGATTAGTGACATACCACTATTCTTAAGTATTGTTCTCCCGTTTCCTCATACTTCACTCACTGACTTACATTGCTCTCGGGACCTCGTCGGACTAGTTCCTCACCAACATACCATATAAGTGATCTGATTAATATCTTTACCTCTCGCATTCTGTGCACATAGACTACATACAACATTTGGGCTCTATGGGCCCACACTACTGTCTCCAACTGTACTACTCCCACAGTTGGTGCTGCTTATTCCGCTATCATGTACAATAATGCAATATGCTGATCATGCCCAAAAGGCGTGTCTCGCTTTGTCGAGGATAAAATATTTATTTATTTATTTATTTATTTATTTACTTATATACGGATCGACAAATTCGTCTATTAAAACAAACATTGCGCAAATATCCCCTTTAATAATCTTTTTTATTATTTCTGTCGGTTTCCAAACGCGCTGCTTACGATTTTCACATTTACTTTGCTATTTTCTTATTAAGTTGCCTGCCACAGCCGGTAGAAGAATTTTCTACTACCATGTAAACTGGAACAGCTGACATCCAATGTGCGAGCGCGTAACCGGAACTACTTAGTAAGCTCTGAATATTAAAAATGAATGCACTGCATATGTGCATAAATTGGTACGAGAATATAACCTTTGAGCTAATGTATGTTACCGTAACCATGGTAATATTCCCCGAAAATTCTAGCGGGAGTAATTGTAGTGAAGCCTTAATACAGCAAGGGATTGTGAAACGGTCAAATATCAGTCCTATTATAAACGTAAGTATATATCAGGTGGCCTAGAAATGAAAAGGTACGGAGTTATTATCGGGAACGTATATTTCTGACTTACCTAGCGTGGAGCTTTGCCATAGTTCGTTAGCGCTGGATTCCTATGAACTATCGTTTGCTGCAATAGGGAATTCAGCGCAACCGATAGGTTGGATATATGAAATTCTGCTGAAACATGAAACGTAAGTGCTTGGGTGTTGTATGTTAACGAGTAAAAGGGATCGAGAAGCTATATTATTTTGAAATATATAATTAAATGAAGGAGTGTACAATCGGTAGGTGGAGCAAGCGTAAGCGTATAATGCTTAGCAGAAAGCAGCGACTAAGAAAGTTACAAGCGTAATTAAACCTCCTGGAAACGTACACCTGTGCCCTGTGATACGGTATCGACAAGACAAAAATGCAGTATTCATTCCGAAGTAATAATGTACTGTCCATTCTGCAGGCAAATTGCGCAAGAGCAGTCAACAGGAATGACGAATGGAACTTGGCTGATATATAATGCACAAACGTACGGATATGTTCACTTATCTAAAACTGCGTGTAAAAACATAACTACCGGATACTCCGGGTAGTATACACAAATCAATACCGTTGGAATAATCTATATATAGGCACAGAATTGGGCAAGCTTGGAACCATAGATTATATAAACAAAGGTACATCCTTAGCCAAAATTTTTATTATATATACATAGGTACACATAGAGCACGATGCTAACGTGTGCTTAAACTTGGTGGTATTGGATAGTAATGGAATGCATATGGATGTTTGCAAGGGTGGCTTTTATTGGGAAATGTTATAAAGCATCCGTCGATCGGTACCTGCGGGTAGTCCGTATGTAGGTTGACCTAATCCTTCCGGTTAACCTCAGCACTAGTAAACAACATGGTGCATAACAGGCTATAACCATACTTGTTTGCACGTGCATTTGACAATTGCAATGTAGCGATACATATTGACTTCGCATCTGTAACATGCGCTGGTTTTCCAACAGCTACTGAGTTGATAAGTTAACATGTGTGTCATGCAAGGGAAAAGATGCTAATTGGGTCACAATATAAGCACTACAAAAAGTGATGCGTACTAATTTTAAATGTAATGGGAACTCGTGTAGCAGCGTTTACGGTCTGCCTAGCATAGCTTAGCATAATAGTAAACGCAAGAACACTGTGTGATGAATTGTTATTGGGCGAAATTAAAGCTTGTGCAACCCAACAGGGAATTTAAAAAAGATTTCAAGCGCGCACATTTTAAGTACGCAGCGGGAAGCTGCATGGAATGGATTGGAAAGCGCTTAGCAAATTCAGCAACGTCCACAACAAATCTTGAGGAAGGTATTACTGGGACGGCTCTTTCATGGATATGAGAACAGACGTTTGAACTATATGCAAATAACATCGTCTAAGTTGGGAGTGTTTGAAGCGCTAATAACCGGCAAAGCAACAATACTATAGTAGGGTTGGTGGTTTGCGCTCACGGCATAGAAGTGCTATGCTTAGGGCCCTGCAGTGTAATAGCACCGTAGCCGGCGCTTAAGGTCCCACCTGCTGAATCAATGCCCAACTAGTGGGGCGCATGCAGTCTAATGTTTGAGCACTACGGGGTTATACGCATATAACACAAGGCCGTAGGACAGAATGCGCCCAGAAAATGGTCGTGGAATCGTTCAAGCAGTAAGGGAAAGACGGAGGCAGTTAACATTGCGGGCAAGCCCTGGACCTGAGAACGTCGGAGCGTCCACTTTTGATAATTGAGTATGGTTATGCTGCATGAGGAGTGGGTTCTAAATCACGGGAGCATGGGCTAACAACTCTTGTCCGAAAAGTAATTGATTGGAGCAGCCTCACACGCTTGTAAACCTAGGTGGCACTGCGATGCTGCAGACTAATAACAGCGTGCAACATGCGGTCGAGCAGGTGAGCAAGAGGCGCGAAAGCCATGGAGCTGAAAATTAAGTGTCCATCAGCCATCCGCATAAATACGGTTTTTAATGGGGATGCATTTAACAATCATCAATGAGGTGTAGCAAGGCAGCCTACTGCAACCAGCGGGCGACAAGCTGTCAAGCGGTAAGGGCCATATTGTGCTAACGTAAGTGTCATTCAGATAGCATCCTACTTACTCGGCATCTAATGGGGATTCATTTCAACACACATCAATACAGTGCAGCAAGTGGGCATACTGCAAACAGCGAGTGACTTGTGTCCAGTAGGTGAAGGAGACACCGTGCATAAAGGTAAGGGCTATTCAGCTAGCAACATGCTTACTTGATTTTCAAGGAGGATCCATTTCAACATTTGTCAATAAGGTGCAGCAAGGCGGCATAGTGTAAACATCGGGTGACAGGCGGCCGTGGTGAAGGTGACATTGTGCTAAATGTAAGTACCATTTAGATACCCTCATACTTACTTGGTTTCAAATGAGGGATGATTTTCACATTCATTAAGAAGGTGCAGCTAGGCGACCAGAGGAACAGTCGGCAAGATCAACTGTGACACTTGCGTATCGAAAGTGCCTAACCTAATCGTAACAGATGAAATAGCGCTGCGGTGATCTCCAGGCATGTGATGCCAGTAGTTTTAAGAAACTGCAGGAACATAATGCAAAGGAAACCGATGGCGTGCTAGCAAGTTCCATCATGATACACGACTCACAAAAAAGTAAAGTGAATGCGCCTTTTCCATTTGAATAATGACACGCAAGCTGCGAGAAGCAGCTGGTTAGCGTCCGGTGGTCAGAAGACGAAAAATGATCCAAGGTTACAAAAACCACCAGTGGTCACGACAAGGCAGGAAAAGTTCCAGGGACAAAATATTCCCTTAACCAGCGCCCCGTTTCTTGTGCCAGTAAGCGAAAATAGATCCTAGCACTTCGACCCCATTATAGATGCTTGCGTTTAAAATAGAAAGTAGAAGAAAATAGAAGATATTAATTTCAAAAGGTCACTGCGTCTTCATGCAGTTGCACAGGCAGCTTGCTTGTGGTTACAGGCTGAAATGAGTATTCACAAGCATTCGGGGAACAGGGTTAGCCATTTTTGTCCAGGCCCGTTTGATGTCCTCTTCTGTCTGCGGGAAAATTCACCGAATTCACCTTTCCAACTATAATTTTGTCACGTCACTCAGTAACAGGGCAGTGCGATCGTTTAATTGCAGGTCGAAAAACACTCGTCCTGATGACAAGGATTCTACAACTTCTGGAAGCAAAGCAAATTATCACACTACCCGTAAGCTCCGTGGTTCATTGGAGTGTAGAGACCCTTGTCAGCTCCGGTGCTACTAATACATTGTGCGTTTGGCGCAACGGGCTGCGAAGCAGCTTTACTCTAGGGTCGTGGCCTGTTCACTACGAGCAGCAAGGTCCTGCCTTACTCTTCAGATGGCAGTCAAGCAGCCGTTTGAACCGTTCCTCTGTCCGTGCGTCAGCAACGGCCTCCGGCAGGCTGTTTCAATAATTCACTGTTAGAATTGATAGTGCAGCCTCTGGACGCAGGTGAACTATTCGGCTCTTGTACAACTTCCACTTTTGGCCTCTATCGAGCTGTTCAAGTTGAGCCAAAAGTGCTTTTCTACCTTACCCACAAGTTCTTCCCTCTGGATATGTCTGGTGTAGGTAAGATCTTCACGGCGCCGATGCTAGTAACTTTAGAGTACATACGACGTTCGGAATCGAAGAGAGTAAGTATGATCTCGAATCTCAAGGACGGTTAAAGCCACACCTCTGAACTGTTCCGAACAAGTGGCATTCAGGTATTAAGAGAGGATACGTAGCTGGAAGACCATACTCCAATGTCAGGCGGATATCTGCTGTGAACAGAGTTCTGATAACTGCAGGAGTAACAGGAGATAAAGACCTGCGTCGAGAATCTAGCATCATGTTTTTGACTGCGACCTTGTGCAGCATGCCTTAAGGAGTTCTATGGTCATGTGCCATGATAATCTCTAGGTCCTTCTTGTGCGTGACATCCGTGAGAAGATATCCGCCAATGGGATACACACCGAAGGTATCCGGGTTGCCAATCAGAAGAAGAGCACATGTCTTGTAGTGGATCATTAGATGACTCTGCACAGACCAATTGCGCACCAGGTCCAGCGTTGTTTGCAGACGGTAAGCATCCTCAAGACAATCTAAATCTGACCAAAGCTTGAGGACATCAGGATAGACTAAGCAGTCGGCTTAAAGAGCTGAAGCGAAGTCATGAATGTATAGCATTAAAGCTTCCGGCACAGAAAGAGCTACGTGGGACACTGATAGTCATAGACACAAGGTCAGAGCGTTTGCTTCACATTTACTTAAAGCGTACGATCACGCAAGCAGTTTGTAATCCATACAAGAATGTTTCCAGCGACCCCAACTTTCTGGAGAGTGAGCAGCAGTCGTGTGTGTGACTTTGTCAAATGCCTTGCTGAAGTAAATGCTAATAAGCGGTAGGTTCCTCTGGTCGACTAGGTTTGAACCATGCTTCTCTGGTAGAAAGAAGGATAAAGATGTAGCAGCGAGCTCTGGGGAACCCGCGCTGAGCAGGCAAGATGGCCCACAAGTATTGGCGATGGATTTATAAAGCACGCTTGAAGAAATCCTTCATTATTTGCATAAAAAGCGACACACATATCAGTAGATAGTTAGCAGGATAATGTAGGATACCATATTATATATATAAGCATAAAATAACTATATGCAAACAAACGGGCACGCGCCAGTTCGCAAAATAACCCAGGAAAATATTATGTATACGCTTAGCAATGTAATGGGTTACCACCTTGGGGTATAGCGGACAAAATTCATCGAAATTCTGTGCGGCGTCAGAGTTCAGTTTTAGGAGGCTGTTGTTGAATATCTCGGGATTGACTTCAACTTGATTGGAAGGAGAATATTACGTTGTCAAATCGTCCGTAAGTAATGACAATTCCACGGAATAGCTGGTGAAGTACAGGAAAGCCAGTAGTTGAGACTTCTCGGCAGCTGCGTAGAGTATAGTGTTCACCTCCTGACAGGAGAAATCAGGGATACCACGGCCAGTTTTGGTGTTTCGCCTCAGGTACGAGAACAGCTTCGTCGGGTAGATGCTTGCTTTTCTTTTCTGTGTCCCTATGGTGCTACTTTTCGGCGCTAACTTAGAATACCCAGATTGCCGAGCCCTTTGTACTTCGAGTGATCTGTCGTTACCAGTATTGTCTCACAGGTGGCGTCGTCTGTTTAACAGCAATCTTACTTCTAGTTCGGTACAGGACGTACCATTTGGGGAACGCCTGTCCATGGTGATAGGAACCACTTTGTGATGACCGACAACATCTTCCAACGTGGTAGGTTTCATGTCTCTTCAAGGTTCAGGGATTGTGGAATGGTCCAGTCTGTGGTGCTTGCCACTTCTTGTAATCTGGTTGGGACACCAAATCATAAGTTGCGACGATGTGCCCCCTGATCGTGGATGGCCAGGCAGCATGATTGAACGAAGGTGATTAGAGGGTGGATTCTCCGCCCGAGTGGTTGGAGAATGTTCAGGTCATGGACATCAGAGATGGTTGGTGTGAGGAACGGATGAAGTATTTTTGGTGATTTTACATGGTATCCTTCGTGTTGGTGCTGAGGTGTACTGGACCAGATTGCATTCATGAATATCGTAGCGAAAGCCAGCCTCTGAAGTATCGTGTTAAGGAGCACAATATGGATTGTTCCAAACGACACTGGGTGCATTGAAGTACGTCAATAACGGACACTTTCATCGACCATTGCTTTGCACCGACTACAACCTTCGGACGCCGGAGTTCATTGGTGCTCTGTAAACCACGCCACGGGGTGCGGCTGATAGCCGTCAGGAATTCGGCACCATAGTATCTGAGGATCCGTCATTTTTGCAGGGAACTTGCATAAAGTGTATCTTGCGGCAGGACCTGGGCTAATGTGTTTAATCACCCTTGGTTTGAACACTAAAGCAACCTGCTCGTGAGAGTTGTTATACCAATAGGTTAGCTCAGCGTCCTGGATCTCTGATGCAAACAAAGTCGTGGTGAAAGTATAGTAATCTGGTTAGTACAACATGATGAACAATAAAAGCTAGTCGGGCCTATATATAATGCAGCGTAAATTAAGAAATATCAATCGCAATCCGCTAAATAGACTTGGGAGCTGGGTTGCAGCTGGATTATCATCCCACGAGTTAACTGAGTTTGCTAAACAACACGAAGTGCCAGAATATTGAGATCAGTTTCGAAATCCGCTCGGCAGGTTCGCAGTTCGTTGACGGCTTGCCTCTTTCTTACAAGAGCTACTGGAGAATAGCTCTTCAGGACAAAGACATTTTCTTCTTCGAAACGCGAGGTAGGCCTGCAAGTGCGCCGAGAATCTTCCTCATGCTTACCGGCTACTTGCAACAAGCGTGTGTTAGATGAATCATCCTGCTTTCTGGCTTAACGGAAAGCAGAGACGAGGTTGATACCCTGCTTGTCTTCATCGAATAGGAAGGATAGCAACCGCTTCAAAAAGCTTAGTCGTCAAGTAAATATAAATAAATAAATAAATGAGTATATTTCTAGACCGGCTAGAGGCCTGACCATTCCTGCATCCTTTCGGCCGGTTAAGTTGTCGGATTAAAGAGCATTCGTAAGTGCGGAGCGATGCTCACATGCTTTGTCCCTCCTGAGAGACCTGGATCTGTGGGACTGGCTTTCCTTTACTGAGCCATTCAAGTTAAGTGACTTTGTTAATAATGAGCTCCGGCTGCATCGGCCTTAATTTTGCTCTAGTTCTTGGAGCTGAATTTTGCATTTGTCTTTTGACCTGGTTCATCGCTGATGTTTCTGCAGCGTTTATGCGCGTCAAAGCTGCATGTGTCTTCGTCTTTATTTTTAGCTTACATACATCCAACTGGTCTTTGCAGACACTACGCTGCATTAGTGGTGCACAATCTGAGCAAGCGGAGGTGGATCGGCTTCGACTTTGTGCTGGATTGCCAGGACCGAGGGAAACGATGTTCCCGCGAACGTAGTAGAGGATGTACAGCTTCTTCACCGTTTGGGCGCAGAGTAGCCGGATCCGTGCAGACCCACAGATTAAACAGGTGTTTCGCCGTCTGAGTTGGACAGAGCTTGTGCAGGAGCAGTAGGTACGTTAAGGGAGTGTAGGCTCATCAGATTTTTTGTCGGCAACCACTGCTAGACACGAATCGCAGTGAAACTTTATGCCCTTGGCGTCAGTGTGCTGGAGAGAGTGGTAGAGATCTTGATTAATGTTACAACAACCTATGTGCATCAGACTCTCGCAAATGGCGCACTGGAGGACCTATGACAGAAAAGTGACAAGTTTGCCACTCCGCACACTTGGACGTCATACTTTTGGAGAGAAGTATGTGACAATAGTCAGCTTTTGTTGAAGTGTGTACTGGAACAATTCTCCACGATATAGGAGAAGAGTTTGACAAACGTCAAGTTCTGTTCTTGGTGTTTATTCAAACACAGGTTTCAACGACATTTCGGCACAGAAATCGAAACAGTATAACACGCTTAAAAACGATTTGCTGCACAGTACTCACAGGGAGCAGTTTGAATATACCTTCAAGTCAATTTTCAGAGAAAATTGGTCTCTACTTGACGCTTGTAAAATCGGGTCGCAGTCGCCAGGTACATTTCTGCACATCCTTTACCAGCTTCGAAACATTACAGGAAAACGAACGCACCAAATGAGTGAACGTAGTTATACTCTCCGCCATGACGACTGCTTCTAACTTGGCGCCACAGTGATTTGTTACTCACTGTAATCCACTTGAACCACAAGCGAGGAGTTAAAATCACCAGCAATCCTTATTACCCCATAAATGTGTTTGGCACGTACAGCTTTCGACTATACACTTTCACCATCGTCATCAGCATAGCCAACCTTAAGCCCTGCGTAACCTACAACCCTTACATGCTTATGGGCTTAACTGGTTGGTTAGAATCCCGGCCTGAATGATCGTGGGTTCGAGGCCTGTTATCTCTGCCTAATGAGAGATGCAATGACGTCAAAAAGCATTGTGCTTGTGCTGTGTTTACTACTTAGGCTATTGCGTACACGGTTGTCCAGTCAGTCAAGTCCGGGACAGAAGGACATTTGAATGAGTTTTACAGTCGGGGACGAAAATGGTGTTTCAGTTAAAGAGGCTGTGGTACCTCGAAATGTTAATCGAGTTGGGCATGTTTTCTATGCACTACAAGCGATTTCGCGGTAACCTGGTCCTCAAACATTGCATGGTAAAAGTGCAGCCAGGCACTAATTAACCTATAATTTTCCATTCAACTCGGATGCTAGCTCCAACACGCTGTCCACCGAGGATACATAAACCCTTGCCGGACCGATTTTTGACTGTTTCTTGTTTAGCACGCCGGGTTATAGACTTGTAATGCTTTGCTCGCTGAAGTAGCGATGGCGCCAACGGTAAAAGCGTTCGAGCAACAATTTGACACCCTTGGTCTGCAGCTTAAATTCCTTCTCTTTTTAGCTTAGCTTCGCTCTTTCCGGTAATGCTTACAACTTATTTACGTCTCATTTTCATTCTAAAATAGTTACACATATTGCCCTAGGTTGCCTAATTTTGTGCTTCCTCTATTTTTTATTTTACTTGGACGGCGCAGCGGGACTGCTAGTGCAGGGCACTTGGGCATTGTTTGGTTGTCCTATCGTGTACCGTGCGTGTTAAGTTGGCTCCTACTTGCAGATCGCTTCACAGTTTTTGCTCCAGGATCAACGACGGTTTACAAAGTGGAACAGCTACGGGATACTGCTACTGTTCCGGTCCAACTTAAACTTGCTCGAGAGATAATGAGCTCTGTGCACCATAGCTTATCCTCTACGCGAGTAGAGGATGTGAATCTTTTTACGTTCCTCACACGGGTATTTGTTACTGCACCAAAATTTGTGATCGCTGAGTAGTTAAACCTTCCACACGCTGCTTAGGGGCCTGCTTCAAACCCCGTGGAAACGTTTGAGAGGAGAATTGTAAAATGGGTGCAGGGCAATGCCATTTTCCAGTATGTCAACTTTCCGACAAGAAAGCGTCATGGTAACGCTCCTACAAAGCTGAGGTTGTACTATCCATATATGGCTACTTGTCAAATGTGTATATCAAGTCGCCCCTAGGTAAGTGTGCTCATCGTGTCTTTGCCTGCTCTTTAAATGCTAAAAGGCTCCCAGAAATCACCGGCTTCTGAGGAATCTTGGCCTCATCAACCTAAATAGGTTGCGTGCTAAAGCACTGCAGCTGATTTGGGTTCCTGAATACGCACAGGCTACATTAGAACAAAGATGGATCTCAGTCAAGAGCAGGCCTATTCAGTCACCAGACGTGTTAGCCCCGCTGCACCCCGGGAAACACCAATAAGCCTAGATAATAAAGCCCCAGAAACGATCGTGTGCTGAAGAAGCGCAATTATTCTTGGACGAACGTTTAAGAATCAGGAGGATGTACCCGTTAATTGCAGTAAAATATGTCACAATACAGCAATAAAGATGCAGCGACAAGCATAGTATTGCTATGAAGCCAGTCTGGCCCAAAATTTAAAAGCAAAACTGGAGATGCATTATGGTTATCTTCAATCCATGCTTTCATTAAGGCAGTGAGTTGGTAAGTTACTTGCCCATGACGGTAGTCATGCCACAGACGATGAGGCCAAGGCAGAGGTGCTTCTACACCTATTTTAACATGTGCATCGTACAGGCGATGGGCTTGCTATGCCGTCACTTTCATTTTGTTGAAAGGATGGTACACTACTGGGTACGTTGATTACTGCAGCGGAAGCCTCGGGGTACTGGTTGGCTTCTACCATGTAAGTCAGCTTGGTATGACAACCTGCATCCTTCCATTGTCAAACCGCTGGCTGACACTCTAAAACCTTGTCTTGGAGGTGCTCATTATGTCACCACGTGAGGGTAGGCAATCACAAGGCTAGAAGAAGACAACAGTCGTACCAATACATAAAGGAGGTTCCAAAACCGAACCCATCAATTGCAGGCCTATACAGTTAACTAGCGTCTTACTCAAATGCCTTTGAAAGCTCTTTCAAAAACGGATTTGAGGGCATTTACTTGTTCACAACTTAATTGGAGCCGAGCAACACGGCTTTGTTAAGAAGAAATGGTGCCTTACTAAGCCTCTGTGCTTTTACATGAAATAACTAGCTGTTTTGAGGATGGAAACTCAGTTGAGGTATCTTACCTGGACCTTAAAATGGCCTTCAACTTGGTTAACCACTGGTTCTTACTTGCGAAACTGGCATGGTTTGGGCTGCATTCTCAAATCTCGACCTAGGTTGCAGATTTGCTTTGCGGTAGAACCTTTCGCGTTAGGGTCGGCGAAGCTAGATCACGCATCTGCAATGCTCACAGCGGCGTTCCCCAAGGTTCCGTTATAGGATCATTATTGTTCCCCATGTCCATGAACTACTTGGCTATTCTTATTCCTTATCCCTTTTGTATTTTTGCCGATCAGCAGCTCGATGCCTGTTGTCTAAGCACATTTGCCCTATAATGGATTGATTGGTAATAGAAAAGCAAGTCGAGCTGCATTTGAGAATGGAGTGGGAATTGATTGGCTGGCAGATACCAGCTCGCGGCAAAGAAATGGAACTGTTCCATCGATATGATTAATCTGTGGATTGGAACTCACTCACACTGGCTGAAAAACCAGACGCGGTATGGTGAGCGACATGGACTTCCTAAAGTAGCATGTTTCGGTTTCCAATAAATAGTTAACTTATAATATAGATATACTCCCTGTCCACCAAGTATTGGCCTTTTGTACTTCTGCGAATAGCTGGGCGCGTGACTGCGAATTTAAACAGTCGCAGTCTCATAAGGCAGCTAGCAGCAATAATGAGTTGTCAATTTCGGCGACCAGAAGAAAATAAGAAGCGGCATAACCGTGACGACTCGAGTTTAAACGAACCCAGAAAGGGCACTCAGCTTTAAATTGTTGCTGTTGTGTTGCAGCGAACACGGGCGTCATTTGTAGCATCCTAGGTAAAGCTGATTGAGCTGCTATCTCAGAAGTTGGCAATGCAGTCAAGCCAAGGGT
>OX104064.1:27998329-28027613 GCA_944474145.2 Dicrocoelium dendriticum
AGCCCCGTCTTCCTTTTTCTGTGTTGCTGGCGGGTTCTTCGAATGTGATGGCTGCATTTAATCGATCACTCATTGGTCGCCTTTAGCGTCAGATCCGAGGGCGTCGTTGTCCGCTGATATATGTGGAGTGCATCTGTATACCTCCAAGACAGATAAATTGTACAAGCATAGGATTCTCCCGAAAGCCCAAGTATTGTACAGATTTTTCAAAGTACCAGCACGTTGTTCGACTAGTGCATTCGCAGCAAGATTATAAGGCACCATCCTCAAGTGTCTGATACCAGCGAGTCTTAGGAATTCAGGCTACTCGTTACTTCTGAAGTGTGGGCCGTTACCATTGACTGCTTTGGCAATCCGCACCTTGCAACCATACAACCGAGCCACTGTATGATGACTACGGTAGTTAGGTCCCGCGTAGAATAGCTCCTGGCTATTTGCTTTAGAAACAGGTCGCCACGTGTCGCTTCTGCGAGAGGCATTGGCAAATGGGCCATAATTTTGATGGCAACTTTCGCCCATGGCTGCATTTGGTACACGATAGGTTGGATTGCAGTGTTCAGAGACCTCGTGCTCTTATCGGATTGTTGACAGGCTTAACATTTCCGAATAACCTCCTCGACGCTGGAATTCTACCTCGGCCACCAATAGTATTGTCGTAGCCGAGCTTTTGTTCGCACAATCCTCGGATGACCTTCATGTGCACATGCAACCGCCGGAGGAATAAGGGTTGCAAGGAGCACACACTGTCCGCCTCTAATAATGAAGTTGCTCGTATTAGAAAGCTCTTGCCGTTGGGTATGTTATGGAAGTATCTTAGATTGGACCTTGGGACGACGCGCGATGTAATGGACGTGTACTCCCGAAGCTGTGCTAGAATGGGGTCTTTGTCAGCATACAGTCGTATCAGGTCAATTGTTATTTTAGGTGTTCTGTTTGAGAGCTACGATATCAATTTTACCTCCTCCAAGTCCAGATTTTCCAATTCTTTTGACAGTACGAGCGTCGACAGGGCACCAGCAAGCTAGTTAAAGCGTCCTGGCAAGTATATTATTTCATAATCATTGTTCAATAAAAAGTGAGTACCAGTGACTCAAGCTTACGGGCTTCTGGCCTTTGTTACCTCAACTTAGTAGCGTTGTAAGAGCAGAACGATCGGTTCGCATCTGAATCGACATCCGAATAAGTAACACTACCATTTCTCACACCAGCAGCCGTATGCAAGGATCACCTTCTCGTCAATAAAATAAGTTCTCTACGTATCAGACAAGGTACGCGATGCGTGCGCTATCACTTTCTCCTAGTCATCGTGCAGTTGGGACAGAACTGCATCCAAGCGAACATCTGAAGCATCCGTTGAAATGAAATGTGGGTAATGCTCATCGTAGATCGCTGCCGTAAGAGTGGCTTTAATCATCGCTCGTATGGGCACGCAAGCATTGCCTTGTTCAGCGTCAGACTCCGCAAAGGCTCATCAACAGTCACAAAACTCGGAAATCTCGAAGTGCGTAAGAACACAAAGCCAAGTGATGATTCATCTGTGTAACATTGCACGGTTTTGGATAATAGAGAATTGCTCTGGTGTTCTGCGCATTAGGCATCACACCCGAGGTAGCAACACCATGTCCAATAAACCCGACTTTCGTTCCAACTAACTGGCATTTGCTGGTATGCAGACAGAGGTTTAGTTCATTCAGCCTATGATGCAAGTTATGAACGTTTTCCTGTTGTTTGGTGGGGTAACTACCAAGGACACAAATAGCATGCACATACGCAACACCTTTGAAATTGGTCACCGATAGGGTAATAAATTTCTACCAAGCCGCTGGGACACTAGTACAACCCATTGGTAGCACTTTGTATTGATTCAAACCCTTTTGCGGGAGTAAAGCATTCAAATGTCGGCAACCGGAAGTCTGTGGTATGTGGTAATATGCGCTGCGAATATCCAGCGATGAGAAAAGTTTAAAGGCCTGGCCATCAACGCTTCGGGTGAAGGCATAGGAAATTTGTCTAGGATTATATGTCGAGTAAGCGTTAGAAGGTCAGTGCATGCACAAATAAAGCCATCATTTGTTCTAATGGCAACTAGGCAATGCACCCATCCAGAACACTGTACGGATTCTGTCAAGTCTTTCGTGATAAAATTTTTCAAAGCTTGCGACAAAACATCCCGCTTGATTAGAAGTACAGGACTAGGTTGTGCAATGCTGAATGGTTTGTAATGCGCACTCAACCGAATGTAGTGCGTCGCTTTTGGGACTCTGCCAATATCCGGAAGGAAGATATATAGGTAACTAGACCATAACGAATGGAGGTTGACAATGGCAATAGACATCTGGCTGACACATGGGGATACGTTCAAAAAGATCCTGGTGTTACGTCTCAACAGAGGCTTACTATCAGAGTTAGAAACGGAAACTTCAATTGTACGCTTCCTGCTGTTTATAAGAAACCTTGAATCCGTAACAAACGCAAGAGCATAAGTTGAGTAGCTCTTGAAAGTGTAAGCGGAAGGATGTACAGTTAACTGACCAAAATACTGTTTAAAAAATCACTACGGCACAACTGTGATTGGTGAGGCGGAATCTAGTTTCATGTCTAGATTAATGGTTTTGTTTCTAATTTTGAAAACACACAACGAATATCTCCTGTAGGTTGTCTGAGATCTTAACTTGGAGGTGAAACTGAAAGTTCGCATTCATGAATACAATATGTTTATTGTTGTGGCGACCGGAGCAGCTCTGGGTTCATTAGCGGAAACAACTTAAGAAGTGGCGCGGGAACGGTAAACGCGAACAAAATGACCGCTCGTACCGCAATTCCAGCAGATTGCACCCTTTGCAAGACATGGCTTATCTTTTGCACGATGTTCAGCATTTCTACAACGGTAACACTTATTTCTAACTGCGATTGTCGTCAGAGAGCATGCATAATCCGAAAGGTCAAGTTCAGTAGCTTCTGTGTTAGAGAGGTACGTTTTATTTTTTTCCTGGACCGTGACCTTCCTCTGGGCTATCTCAAAGGCCTTGTCCCATGCGAGATTTTATGCGTCCTACATTAAGAGATTCTCGCTGATCTGTGAATATGCTAGGCCAGCAATAAATTGTTGTATTAGCAGAGTTTCTCCCAGTTTTTATCTTGGGCATACTACCGTAGCCACACTTACAAACAGAACAAACAAGGCGGGAAATGCATGCATCCACTACTACGGCAGAGGTTTGTGTCCGCTGTGTAAAATTGTACTAAGAGGTATAAGGGCCCACTCAAGCACCCCAACGTTTATCCATGGCCGATAAGGCCTCTGTCAAAGTGGGTTTCTCCCGCAGGTCTAGAGAATCAAAAATACGTCAACTCTCTGAGCCGAGAAGCAAGCGCAAAACATGTAGCATACACGGTTTTCAGGTTCACGGATGGCTGGAGAACTAGTAGCACAGAAACCTACTCTAAAAAGTTATTTTCCACTCTTCCCAGAATTCTGCATTTGGGGTAACAGCAAAGTCAGTCCAGCTGGATGCAGAAGTAGCATGCAACGACATCGATATCCTGCGACGCCAAAGTGCTGCCTTCCGAAAAAGCAGCAGGCCAGTGCAGCACCGGAACGTATGTATGTGATAGCTGTACAAACGTAGGTGCGTTAAAATTAAATGGATAGGCGTCTGAAATGCAATAAATCAGACGCAAGGTTACATGACTGGCAAACACATGATAAATAGTAGTGTGAGTAGGATAAGCAAATCGAGGACAACAAAGCAGTATTTTTAACACACCCGTGTAGAAGCTTTCGGTCGACACTGCCTGCATTAGAGTCGCCCATTAGCAGACGGGCCCTTCCTCGAACATTGGCTTCCGTCGACCGTAACAGACGGACGCCATAGCTCAGTGGTACTCTGTAAACTACACCGACGGTGTGCAACTGCTAGTTGTCATGGGTTCAGCAACACAGTACCTGAGGCTCCGTCATTATCGCAGTGAGCTTCCATAACGTATGTCTTGAGGCAGGACCTCGAGTAATGAGTTACTTCAGCATCAGTCCGCCTCCTGGAGCAACCTGCTCGTGAGAGTTTGTATACAACTTCTCCAATCTCAGCGGCCTGGATATCTGGAGGTAACCAGGCCTCTGTGAAAGTAAATAAAGCTGCCTACTACTCAGTAATGGGAAGTTGAATCTAGTCGTGCCTATATTTCACGCCACATAGGTTGGTAAATATCAACCGCAATCCGCTAAATAGACTTGGGAGCTGGGTTGCAACTGGATTATCATCCCGCGAGTTAACTGAGTTTGCTGAATAACGCGAATATCCAAAATATGGAGATCAGTTTCGAAATCCGCTCGGCAGGTTCAAGTTCAAGTTCAAGTTCAAGTTCAATTGGGACCGGAACAGTAGGAAAATCCCGCGAATGTTCCACCATTTGAAAACGTCGTTGATCCAACAGGGAAACCGGTGCCTTGATGTGCCAAAGGAGAGCCAAATCAACACACACGATTCATATGGTCAACCAAACGATGCCCACGTGCCCTGCACTAGCAGTCCCCGCTGTGCCGGCCACGTGAAGAATAAAAGAAAACAGTAGTGTCAGTAAAGAAAAGAAAACAGAGAAGACAAGCTAATCGAATATCGTAGGCAATATTAAAATGTAAGTTAAAATGAGTTAAAGAAGCGTAAGCCGTAATAGACGCAGAAAAGTTTAAGACACGAAGGGGAAGACTTTAAACTGCAGACCGAGAGCGTCAAGTCGATGCTCGAACTCTTTCAACGTCGGTGCCATCACGACGTCTGCAGGCAATGTGTTCCAATAAGCTATAACCCTACGCGATAATCTAAAAGTTGCCAAAACCCGGTCAGACCGGGGTTTGTGCAACTTTAATGGGTGGCCACGAAGGGTTGGCATTCGAGTTGGGCGAAACAGTCCAGTCAAATCAGGACCAATCTGACCCATCAATATACGATATGTAAGGACCAAGTCGCCCCGAAGCCGCCTGTAATACATGGAAAACATATCCAACTTACGTAGCCTCTCCGGGTACGTCAGCTTCTTTAAGTCGTACACCATTTTCGTCCCGGACCGCAGGACTCGTTCAACTGCCATCTTATCACGAACCAGGCATGGAGGACAAGCCTGGACGCAGTATTCTAAGTGCGGCCTTACAAAAGCCGAAAAAAGTCTAACAAACATGTCGGTGGTCATGATCCCGAATGACCTGCGGATCATCCACAACATGTTGAAGCCTTTACGAGCAGCTGCCTTCCAGTGTTCACTGGACTTGAAGTCAGATGACAGCAAAACACCGAGGTCAGATTGGAGTTGAACTCGCGGTACCTCGTTGCCACCAAGCAAATAACGCGTCGGCGGGTCATTCGGACCAACGCGTAGAACGGAACATTTCCCTAAATTAACTGGCAACTGCCACAAAATTGACCAGTCCCAAAGTCTATCCAGAGCCCCCTGTAGGGTCAGTGGACCAATCGGCTCTTCTATCGTGAACCAGAGTTTTAAGTCATCCGCAAACATTAGGGATGGCACACCCAATTCATCAGGTAGGTCATTAACGTATAAAGTGAAGAGAAGGGGGCCAAGAACCGAACCTTGCGGCACGCCACTGAGAACACATTGGCGGAAGGACAAGCTTGAACCCACCCGCACACACATTTCCCTTCCGATTAGGAAAGCTGAAATCCATCGTAAGACTGGTCCAGAAATACCAAAGGAATTCAGCTTGTACAAAAGGCGCGAATGTGGAACGGTGTCAAAAGCTTTGGAAAAGTCAATAAACAGCACGTCTACTGCCTTCCCGCAATCAACGGCTTCGGCCCAGTGTTCACGAGCGGTTAACAAGTTAGTAAGGCAAGAATAGCCCTTACGAAAACCGTGCCGAGAAGGATTAAGCAAGTCAAACGCTTTCAAATGTCCTTCGAGAGCGTCCCTCACGAGCTTTTCCAATAACTTGACCAGCACGCTCGTTAAACTGACCGGTCTATAGTTATCAGGGAGGTGCTTATCACCTTTCTTAAAAATGGGGCAAACAATAGCCTCCTTCCAGTCCTTGGGTAGAGAGCAGCCTTGTAGAGACTTCACAAAAAGATGCGTAATCGGAGAGCAAAGTTCATCAGCCAACTCGTACAACAGTTTGGGATGAATAGCATCTCCACCGGCAGCTTTACTAGGATTTAACTGCCTCAAAAGCCGGAGCACTTGAGCCTCGGTTATAGAAACCTCCTCCAAGTGGGAGCCCTCAGGAACTTTTGCCTGGAGACTGATATGCGGCGGCTGTGACTCTCTAACATAAACCCCAGCATACTGTTCTCCAAGCAAACAAGCTTTTTCGTGATCCGTGACAACAGCAGTGCCGTCCGGGCCAAACAATACTGGGATGCACGAATTCATGTTGCTTCGCCTTTTGACATAGGCGAAGAAGCGTTTCGGGTTTGATGAGGCTATACGAGCAAGCTCTACTTCATGCTGTAGACGAGCACCACGTAGATACTGCCTGCAGGCATTTCGAACCTCACGATATCGTTTGAAAGTGCATAATGAAGGAGCAGATAAGTAAGTACGCCAACATCGGGCACGTCTGTTAAGTTGTTTGCGTACAGCAGAATCAAACCAGGGTGGCTTTGCCCTAGTTTTATTCCTGCCAGATAGTGGTATATGGGGGAGAGAGAGCTCACTCAAGTATGATTTAAAGCTTTCCCAGGCCGTTTGAATATCGTCGCTTTCCAAAATGACACAAGGCGACTTTGCGGCTTTGGCTTTCATTGTCTGAAAGTCTGCGCGCCATATATTTGGTACTCGGTCAGGATGATCATTAGTCTGACGACTAAGGGCGCACTTAAAAGAGAGACATGCTTGGTCGCTAGCACCGAAAGGTGAGTTGTATACAATATTGGTGACAAAATCAATGGATTTAGCGAAGATCAAGTCCAAGAGGGACGGGTTTTGACCCAGCATGAATCTAGTAGGCCGATCGACAAATTGGTGCAGGGAAGCATGCAAGGCCAGCTCGAGAAGCTCGGTAGCCAAACACCTTGTAACAGCGCCGCAGGAAAAATTCTGCCAGTCAACGTCGGGAAGATTGAAGTCCCCCATCACTAAACACCTATTTGCCGAATGCTCGCGGATGAAATCAGCAAGCCCCTTAGCAACGCTGTCGGGGCTTCTATAGACCAGCACAATTTTAAGTTGCGTGGAGGCAATACACAGGTTAACTGCGAGTGCCTCAACATCACCCTCTGATGATCTGAAACTATAGGTCTTACAGACAGTAAGTGCGGAGTTAACGTACAAAACAGCACCACCTCCGCGCCGATCAGAGGTGCGGTCACATCTCAGCAGTGCGTAGCCTGGCAAGCACAATTCACTGTCCGTGACGTCGGTGGACAACCACGTTTCAGTGAATGCGAGGACATCTGGACGGCAGTCGTCGACAAGAGCGCCGACTTCGCACAGCTTGTTTCGCAGGCTACGCACATTGCTTAAGATCACCTGAAGGGATTTAACATTGTGAGTCCGGGATCGTGCGCCACCAGAACCGGCTCTGGTAGGGCGGAAGTGGACCGCCTGCTCACCACCCGAAAACCCACCAAGCGGAGACCCTTTTCTCCTGCTTCACGGCGGGCAGTTCGTTGACGGCTTGCCTCTTTCTTACAAGAGCTACTGGAGAATAGCCCCTCAGGACAAAGACATTTTCTTCTTCGAAACGCGAGATAGGCCTGCAAGTGCGCCGAGAATCTTCCTCATGCTTACCGGCTACTTGCAACAAGAGTGTGTTAGATGAAGCATCCTGCTTTCTGGCTTAACGGAAAGCAGAGACGAGGTTGATACCCTGCTTGTCTTCATCGAATAGGAAGGATAGCAACCGCTTCAAAAAGCTTAGTCGTCAAGTAAATATAAATAAATAAATAAATGAGTATATTTCTAGACCGGCTAGAGGCCTGACCATTCCTGCATCCTTTCGGCCGGTTAAGTTGTCGGATTAAAGAGCATTCGTAAGTGCGGAGCGATGCTCACATGCTTTGTCCCTCCTGAGAGACCTGGATCTGTGGGACTGGCTTTCCTTTACTGAGCCATTCAAGTTAAGTGACTTTGTTAATAATGAGCTCCGGCTGCATCGGCCTTAATTTTGCTCTAGTTCTTGGAGCTGAATTTTGCATTTGTCTTTTGACCTGGTTCATCGCTGATGTTTCTGCAGCGTTTATGCGCGTCAAAGCTGCATGTGTCTTCGTCTTTATTTTTAGCTTACATACATCCAACTGGTCTTTGCAGACACTACGCTGCATTAGTGGTGCACAATCTGAGCAAGCGGAGGTGGATCGGCTTCGACTTTGTGCTGGATTGCCAGGACCGAGGGAAACGATGTTCCCGCGAACGTAGTAGAGGATGTACAGCTTCTTCACCGTTTGGGCGCAGAGTAGCCGGATCCGTGCAGACCCACAGATTAAACAGGTGTTTCGCCGTCTGAGTTGGACAGAGCTTGTGCAGGAGCAGTAGGTACGTTAAGGGAGTGTAGGCTCATCAGATATTTTGTCGGCAACCACTGCTAGACACGAATCGCAGTGAAACTTTATGCCCTTGGCGTCAGTGTGCTGGAGAGAGTGGTAGAGATCTTGATTAATGTTACAACAACCTATGTGCATCAGACTCTCGCAAATGGCGCACTGGAGGACCTATGACAGAAAAGTGACAAGTTTGCCACTCCGCACACTTGGACGTCATACTTTTGGAGAGAAGTATGTGACAATAGTCAGCTTTTGTTGAAGTGTGTACTGGAACAATTCTCCACGATATAGGAGAAGAGTTTGACAAACGTCAAGTTCTGTTCTTGGTGTTTATTCAAACACAGGTTTCAACGACATTTCGGCACAGAAATCGAAACAGTATAACACGCTTAAAAACGATTTGCTGCACAGTACTCACAGGGAGCAGTTTGAATATACCTTCAAGTCAATTTTCAGAGAAAATTGGTCTCCACTTGACGCTTGTAAAATCGGGTCGCAGTCGCCAGGTACATTTCTGCACATCCTTTACCAGCTTCGAAACATTACAGGAAAACGAACGCACCAAATGAGTGAACGTAGTTATACTCTCCGCCATGACGACTGCTTCTAACTTGGCGCCACAGTGATTTGTTACTCACTGTAATCCACTTGAACCACAAGCGAGGAGTTAAAATCACCAGCAATCCTTATTACCCCATAAATGTGTTTGGCACGTACAGCTTTCGACTATACACTTTCACCATCGTCATCAGCATGGCCAACCTTAATCCCTGCGTAACCTACAACCCTTACATGCTTATGGGCTTAACTGGTTGGTTAGAATCCCGGCCTGAATGATCGTGGGTTCGAGGCCTGTTATCTCTGCCTAATGAGAGATGCAATGACGTCAAAAAGCATTGTGCTTGTGCTGTGTTTACTACTTAGGCTATTGCGTACACGGTTGTCCAGTCAGTCAAGTCCGGGACAGAAGGACATTTGAATGAGTTTTACAGTCGGGGACGAAAATGGTGTTTCAGTTAAAGAGGCTGTGGTACCTCGAAATGTTAATCAATTTGAGCATGTTTTCGATGCATTACAAGCGATTTCGCGGTAGCCTGGTCCTCACCGTGTGGACAGAAACTGTGTATTCGTGTGGAGGGCATCCCTTCGTTGCAACAAGCTGTGTTAGGCGCCGTACGGCGAGGCTCTCTCCTATTTTCCTTGCTCTTATTAGACTACGTGAATGACTTCCCGGGGAGCTTGTTACATCGCTCTTATTTGCCGGTGACGTAAAGCGCTTAATATTGTTAATATTCCTGATGGTCCCGCGGCTATTGAACATGCACTGGATATACTCTTTGCATCATCTGTCTTGGAGCTGCTGCCCGTAAACCGGCAAAGTGTCCAGTGCTGCTTGTCTGAGCGGCTGTTTCCTCCACAGGTTATGTGCTCCATGGGAGTGAACTTCCTCACGGGACTCATCAGATTGATCTAGTTGTCGTCCACCGTTCCTCAAGGCACTCTGGAGATAACTGAGGGAAGGCGGTTTGTAAAGGGTTCAGGATCTGGTTGTTTTTCCGTTCTTCTTTCTGCCCCTAACCGCTAATGTGTTTATGATGCGCTACACAGCGTTTGTGTGACGCCAACTAGCATTTTGCGTCCAGGCCTGTCCACCATGCCTTGTCCTGGCCAAAATATCATCAGAAAGGGTGTTGCGTGTAGGTACTAGGTTGGTCGACGGGGCACGAGGACAAGTGTACCCCTAAAGCCTACTTAGTATGCAGATGCAGTCAATGCACTATCGAAGAATTAGGGGACCTACTCCTAAACCGCCGTATTTTCCCTAGAACATTGGCCTGATTTTTCCTGTCTATTTAGTCCAGCAAGGTAATTTGGTCTCCGCGGGCATAGTACGAAGCTAAACAAACCGCGGTCGGATGGAGTTGGAGCAAAGATACGGTTATCGCATCGAGTCCTCGAGCGCTGGATCTTGCTTCCAGAAAAGGTTGTCAAGGGGTTTGAGGGTCCACTAGATGCGCTTGGGTGGCAACATGAGAGCTTTTCTTTTCCCTGGCTAATTCCCATATTCATACTTCTATCCTATTTTCGGCTTTACAATCCGGCGACAACTGGTAGATGGCCGCTAGCAGAGGTTTCCGCATGTTGTGGTTAATCCGACGTTCTCTCGGAGTCTTGACGAGCGGCATCTTTACGAGGCTGTTCTCGGCTTTCGTTCGGCCTCATCTGGAATACTGCTCCAGGCTTGTCCGCCCTGCCTCGTCCGGGACAAAATGGAGCTAGAGAGGGTTTTACGAGTGGGTACTAGGTTAGTCGAGGGATTACGGGGACGGACGTACCCCGAGCGTCTACTTAGTTTGGGAATGCATTCAATGCACTGCCGAAGGCTTAGAGGAGACCTAATCCTAACCTACCATATCTTAACTGGAAAGATTGGTCCAGATTTATCTTGGCTGTTCAGTCCCGCTAGATTGTCTGTTCTACGCGGTCATTTCTTGAAGCTGGACAAACCGCGGTCCGCTCGAATTAGGGCGGAAATCCGGCTGTCACGCCGAGTCATCGAGCACTGGAACATGCTTCCCGGAAAGTGTTATCAGGGAATCTGCGGTTAAGGGGTTTGAGCGGCAACTTGACGCCCTTGGGTGGCAACACGAAACCTTTCCATTTTACTGAGTAACTTGTATCTTCGTACTTCGATTTTCTTGTCGCTACTTTTCTTCACGTATTGGTATTATTTTCTTATTTAAGTGCATTTCTCTATTCTGTACCTTCGATTTCTCTTCCTATTCTTTGCTTACTTCACGTGACTGCCACAGCGGGGACTGTTAGGGCAGGAACCGTGGGCATTAACTGGTTGGCCTGGGTGCGATACGGGTCGTTCGTTTTAGATCCATCAATAACTGAGCACTTCATCAATTCCTGGCTCAACGATCCACTCATGATGGAACATTCACGGGATTTTCCTATCGTTCCAGTCCCCATCTGAACTGAACCTTCCTTTACCATTGATAGTACTCTGTTCTTTAAGCTGATTTCCCTTACTCTTACCTTAGATTTTTCTTCCCTATTTACTTCATGTAACTGGCATAGCTGGGACATCTAATGTAAGGAACCTGGGCATTAAATTGGTTGACCAGGGTGTGTTTCCGGTGTTTTCGTTCTAGACCCATCAAAAGTGGGAGCACCCCAATCAAGTCTTGAATCATCGACCCTTTCAAGAAGAAACACTAACGGGATTCATCCTATCGTTCCAGTCCCACCTGAACTTGAACTTGAACCTACCATCTCTGTGAGTACTACGCGGTAACTCATTTTCTGGTGCGCTTTACTTTCGATTCTTTTTAGCGAGATTCTTGTGAAGAACATTCTTGTTTAATAAGACGCTTTGACGAAATTTGACTGCAGTCAAATTTTTTTCCGTAGATATGACATCCACGTGCGTGGACTATTGGAAGATTGACACTTCACGTTCAAAGTCCGTCTATTGCGCGCTTTGTGACAGTTGGATGCACATAGTTTGCTGTAACCTTGATAATGATCTTTCCCAATGTCTTCTGCACACTACCTCTAAAGGCGACAACATTCACTGCGACCCTTGTCTAACATTGGTGAGCGACAAGCAACGGGGTCGAACTCCCGCCTTGTCTCCAACCGGGTAGACCCAGGCGTCCCCCATTCCTCGTCTTTGCATTCTGGTGACAACTGGAAGAAGGCCGCTAGTAGAGGTTTCAGAATGTTGTGGTTAATACGCCGTTCTTTCGGGGTCTTAACTGCCGACATGGTTGTGAAGCTGTTCTCAGTTTTCGTTCGGCCCCTTCTGGTATACTGCGTCCAGGCTTGCCCACCCTGCCTTGTTCGGAACAAAATGGAACTCGAGATGGTTTTGAGAGTAGGTAACAAATTGGCCGAGGGGTTACGGGGGCAATCATACACCGAGCGTCTACTTAGCTTGGGTATGCACTACCGACGGCTTCGAGGAGACCTAATTTTTATTTACCGCATTTTAACAGGGAAGGTTGGACCGGACTTGAGCTGGCTGTTTAGCCCGGCTAGGTTGCCTTGTCTTCGCGGTCATCCCATGAAGCTACACAAGCCGCGTTCTGACCGGAAACTCGGTTATCGCGTAGAGTCATCGAGCGCTGGAACTCACTTCCAGAAAATGTAGTCACTGAACCTACGGTTAAGGGTTTCGAGCGTCAGTTAGACGCTTTTGGGTGGCAACACGAAACCTTTCCCTTCTCCTGACCATATGCATCTTCCAACTTGTAGTTCGTATTCTGTCATTCTCTTAACTCTTTGGTGTTATCCTTCATTTAAATGACTTTCATTCCCCTTTATCTTCCATTTACTTTCTACTTCTTTCTTACTTCACGTAGCCTACACAGCGGGAACTGCTAGTGCAGGGAACGTGGGCAGTAATTAATATATTAGGGTGTTTCGTTTTAGATCTATCAAGACCTAGCATCTTATCATTCCTGGCTCAACGGTTTGCTCAAGAAGGAATACTCATTGGTTCATTGGTTCATTGGTTCATTGGTTAGTAGAGAGCAGAAGGAAGTTCCTTTGTCAGCTCCGTCACTTCCCGGACATTGCGAGGGTTGCTGGGATCATTGCGGAACAACGTTCAGCAGAAGATCGCTATGGTTGTATTGTGGGCAGCAGAATCCCTGCGCACTCAGAGAGTGGGTATCCAACCGTCGTTTGAAACATTCCTCAGTCTCCGCATCGACGACAGCTTCTGGCAAGCTGTTCCAGTCATTCACTACCCGGGTGGATAGGGCCAGATCTGACCGTACACGGAGTCGCCGCGGTTTGAAAAGTTTCCACCGGTGGCCTCGAGTTGCACAACTTGTGTTTAGACAAAAGAACGATTGCAGCTCACTCCCCAGCTCACCTCGTAGAATACGCCGAGTGAATATCATATCTCCGCGGCGACGACGATAATCCAAAGAGAACAGGTTCAACCGTTGTAGCCGGAGGTGGTAGGATAAGTCCCGAAGCTCTGGAACGGATTTGGATCCACGCCGTTGAACCTTCTCGATCATGTCACGTTCGGACTTAGTGAGCGGGTACGCAGCAGGCAATCCGTACTCAAGAATTGGGCGTACATGAGAAGCGAACAGTAATCTGAAGAGTGTTGGGGTCAGGCGTGAAAAGGCTCTCCGTATAGCGTGAAGTATTCTGTATGCGGATGCGACCCTCCTCCGGGTGTCCTCCATTGATTTGAGATCAGGAGACACAATCACCCCAAGGTCCCTCTCTTGGTTGACATTTCTGAGCAGGAAACCCCCGATATGGTAAGCCCCAAAAGGCTCAGGAGCACCGATTGGAAGGATAGCGCATTTGTCATAGTTAATGGGCAACTGCCACTTTAGTGACCAATCGTGGAGCTGATCGAGTGTCGCTTGAAGTATGTCTGCGTCTTCCAGACTGGAAACCTCAATCCACAGCTTCAGATCATCCGCGTAGATTAAGCAGTCGGTCTGCAGTTCAGATGGCAGGTCGTTGATGAAGATATTGAAGAGTTCGGGGCCGAGTACAGAACCCTGGGGGACCCCACTAGTCATGAGAATTTGATCAGAAAGCGCTTCGTTAACTTTGACCTGCATGAAGCGACCTTGCAGGAAATCGGAGACCCATGAAAGAAAATTGCCGGTGACGCCGATTCCCCGGAGTTTGAAGAGGAGCCGCTCATGTGGGACCTTGTCAAAAGCCTTACTGAAATCGACAAACACAGCATCCAGACGCTTACCGGCATCTAAGGATCTTGCCCATTTTTCCCTAGCTACCAGCAAATTTGTAGCACATGAACGCGCCCTTCGGAAGCCATGTTGGGCATGAGATAGGAACTCCAACTCATCGAGATGTAGGCGAAGGGCCCGTTTCAGAATCCGTTCCATAACTTTGCACAAAATCGAAGTCAAACATATGGGACGATAGCTGGCTGGATTCTGACGGTCCCCTCCTTTGTAAATGGGTTTAACCGTTCCCATTTTCCAAGCAGTAGGAAGCCGCCCGACCTCAAGGGAACGACGGAAAATTTGACATACAGGAGCGGCAATGTGTCCGGCCACGGTCTTAAGGAACAGTGGGTGTAAACCATCGGGACCCGGCGAGGAATACGGGTCTAGGTCAAGTAGAAGTTTCATTACATCGTCAGTGGAAACATTCACGTACTCCAGCAGGAAAGGAGGAGTGGGTGCAACGCTATCTGGGAGTGGGGTTTCGGTAGAGTAGACTGAGGAATATTGCTGGGCCAAAAGGCTAGCTTTCTCACCGTCTTCGTAGACGAGGTCCAAATGCTCACAGGGAGACAAGGCGGGGACACCACTTCCAGCTTTAGTGCTTCGTTTGAGGTATGAGAAGAGCGCCTTGGAGTTTGTACTAGAAAGTGCAGCTAATGACAGTTCGTACTTTTGGCGTTTCTCTCGTTTTTTTATGTTACAAGCATTCCTGACCGTTTTGTAGTGAGAGTAGTCAAGCTCAACTCGCGTAATTCTGAAACGATCCCACAGTTTCCGCCTTTTTTTCATCATTGATCTCAATTCGCGGTCGATCCATGGAGGGCCTTTGGAGAAGGGTCTTCTTTTGGAGAAGGGGATGACCTGTTCAATGAGTAACGTCAGCTTGGAGTACAAGTGATGCCACGCTTCGTCAACATTGAGGTGTTCAGGGATACTCCAATCGACAATGCTTGCCGCCGTTTTCAAACGAGTTGTGTCGGCACGCCAGAAATTCCGACGGTCGGCACGTTGACTGTGAACAGCGAGACGACGTGACCACTTGAATGAGACAGTACAGTGATCACTGCTGCCAATGGGCTGTAGAACTGAAAGTTTCGTGATGTCTGATTGTGTTGGGGAGAGTACGAGATCCAAGATATGCGGCGTCTGATCTGGAGGAATACGAGTTGGTGCAGTGACGTGTTGGAGCAAATTACAATGAAGAATGGTCTCCAGTAAGTTAGCTTCGAAGGATTCTGTAGGTCGGTCACAAAGAAACAGGTTCCAGTCAACAGAAGGAGCGTTGAAATCCCCAACGATAAGACAATCCTTTCGTGCACCATGCTTCCTGATCGAGTCCATCAACCGGGCTCCGGAGCCTGAAGGCGCTCTGTAGACAACACCAAATGAGAGAGAACTCCGACCATCATGAACACGACACCAGAGTGCATCAAACTCATCGTCTTTGTCACTGATCGCTTCAACTACGTGCACTTTAATATCAGTCTTCCAATAGAGTATTACACCACCGCCGGGCCTCCCTCCTTGTCGATCGGATCGGGAGAGGTGATAACCAGGGATAGACACCTCTGAATCCGTGATGTCGGTGAATAGCCAGGTTTCAGTGAAGGCCATTAAGTCCGGGCAGGTCTCTGAGGCAATCAACTGAATCTCATCCAATTTATTCCGCAGACTGCGCACATTGGCGGTTAATACAAATAGTCCACTTGTGTGTTTTATTGTCCCGGGATGAGAAGAATGGGTCTCCAACGGGCTCTCAGGGTCTTCCGAACCACGCAAAAATCCACAATATGAAGGTCAGTTTCACCATTTCCTCGGCGTGTTCGTAGCTCCTCAACAGCCTTTTTCATTTTTATCCGATCCTCTGGAGAAAGATCACGTAGTACGTAATATGGCTCACCTTTGAGACGCGAGGTCCGTCGCAGAATACGTCGGCATTCCTCTTCCGTCTGACACACGACTTTGAGGGGACGAAATTTGGTTGGGTCCTCTTGCTTCCTGCCGAGCCGGAATGCAGAAACGATGTTAATCCCCTGTTCCCCTTCATCAAATAACAAAGAGATCAAACGCTCGAGAAGAATTTGGTCATCCAGAATTCTTTCCGCTGGGGTGGCTTTGTTCGATTCGGCTGCGTTCATAATGATGAGGCAACGGTCCCGAGAAGGTGGAGTGCGCTCAGGCATCTGCGGTCTGCGAGAGGACGGATTTTCTTTGATCACTTTCTCTAGCTCAGAAAGTCTATTGAGAACTAGCTTCATTCGCGACTGAGAAGCTGAGAGCTTAGAATTTGGTTTATCCCCGGATTTGGGATTAAACTTAACAGCATTGGTGGCTGGGCTTTGGCTGATAAAGGTCGGGGGCACATTTCCCTTCACTATGGAAGGGTTATCCCCGGTGTTGGATTTCGCCTTGGGCTTAGATACCAGCTTTCGTGGGGGCGTGCTTTCAGCTGGGCAAAGACTGGTTGATGTTGGAGCGGTGGCGCTCGCCACGGCAGCATACGTTGCGGGCTTATTCCTCGGTCGACAAATCATCTTACTGGACGGTAATGACTCGGCCGACGTAGCAGAAAGGGTGCGGGGTCGATTTGGTTTGGGTGTAGCAGATCCAGATTCAGGTAGGGAAATGGATGATGGGGGTAACTCATCTTCCGTATTGTCCACGGCCAAGGTGACAAGGCCGCATATACTCAAAGGACGATGGTTAGCCAGAAGACGTTTGTCATTCACTATTACTCGACATGAGTCACAATGTGAGCTCATGACCTCAGAGGCAGTGCGCTGGAGACATTCATATAAAGCGTCATCGATGTTACAGCACGAAGTGTGCAGCCACCCTTCACACAGAGCGCACTGAACAGCTTTTGAGCGGGAAGTGACGCGTTTGCTACAACTTAGGCACTTGGATGACATTGCGGTTCGCCGTATTGATACAGAAATCTGAACAGTGGGAGCGAAAACCTCAACGGGGGTCGTTATCCGCAGCTCTAATGCGGCAAGGGATTTTCCTGTCGTTCCAGTCCGTCATTCTGAATCTGAACAACGGGGTATCTGGCCGCGCCCTTCATTGGGTGACTGCTTTCCTGGATGGTAGAGAATAGTGTGTACGGGTAGGCCGTGGCCTATCGTTTAGTCAGTCTGTCATCAGTGGCGTGCCGCAAGGCTCGGTCCTTGGACTGCTGCTGTTCTTTATCTATGTGAATGACCTATCTGCGAAGGTTGAGGTACCATCGCTGCTATTTGGAACATTGTCGATGTTCCTGGGGGGTTCCAAGCTATTCAGCGAGCATTGGATAAGCTTTGAAACTGGGCTACTTTATGGTTATTGCCCATAACTCACGTAAAATGCTCCGTTCTTCGAATTGGAGGTTGTCTTCCTGCGAAGTACATCGTCGGTGGGGTCGAATTCCCCTGTCTGTCTAGCCAGGTTGATTTAGGCGCCGTATACTCTTCGGCTTTACACTCTGGCGACAAGTGGAAAAAGCCGCAAGCAGAGGTTTCTTCATGTTGTGGTTAATACGACGTTCTTTCGGAGTCTTGACGGGCGGCATCTTGACGAGGCTGTTCTCGGCTTTCGTGCGGCCTCATCTGGAATACTGCTATAGCGCGAGGATCGTGCGCTATATATCCAGTACGATACCAGACGGCCAACCAAAGACAATGGGCAGAACACACAAATGTTAAGCTAGGCAAAAGTTTATTGGACGGAAGGAGAGTTAGTGCTAAAAATAGGGCGCCAGAAGAGAGCTAGCTGGGGAAAATGTAGTTGGGCGTCGAGTGCATGGACGGAGCCTTGTTCGCAGTCCAGTCGCGCGCGCCGAAGGCGGATATTGTGTTCGTGTTTAAAACAAGCGGGAACAACCTTCCAACCGGCAAACCGCTTAATTCCCTAATACAAAAGAAGCTATAATTTTAATACTTTGGAATGGTTTAGTCATACGGGGGAATCTCTAGGTCACTACACTGCGTCCAGACTTGTCCACCTTGTCTCTTCCGGGACCAAATGGAGCTAGAGAGGGTTTTACGGGCGGTACTTGGCTAGTTGAGGGATTACGGGGACGGACGTATTCAATGCACTACGGAAGGCTTAAAGGAGACCTACTCCTAACCTACCATATCTTAACTGGAAAGATTGGTCCAGATTTATCTTGGCTGTTCAGTCCCGCTAGATTGTCTGTTCTACGCGGTCATTTCTTGAAGCTGGACAAACCGCGGTCCGCTCGAATTAGGGCGGAAATCCGGCTGTCACGCCGAGTCATCGAGTGCTGGGACATGCTTCCAGAAAGTGTAATCAAGGAATCTACGGTTAAGGGGTTTGAGTGACAACTTGGCGCTCTTAGGTTGCAACACGAAACGTTTCACTTTTTCTGACTAACTCGCATCTTCATACCTCGATTTTATTTTCTCTACTTTTCTTCACACATCGTTATTATTTTCTTATTTCAACTGCACTTATTCTGTACCTTCAATTTATCATCCTATCCTTTGCTTACTTCACGTGACTGCCACAGCAGGGACTGCTAGGGCAGGAAACGTGGGCACTAACTGGTTGGCCTGGGTGCGATACGGGTCGTTCGTTTTAGATCCATCAATAACTGAGCACTTCATCAGTGCCTGCCTCAACGATTCACTCAAGGTGGAACACTCACGGGATTCTCCTATCGTTTCTGTCCCAACCGAACTTGAACTAGAACTTCTGAGGAACCCTTTCCACGTACATACTGTTTCTGCACAAACCGTCTCTAACTAGGTCACCGAGACACGTATCTCATCAGTGTGTCTGCCCGGGTCTGAGTATTCTACACCAAAAGGGAAAAGAAGCCGGGCGTCCCCTGCTACGTTGGGCATAACACCGTTGCTCAGTGAGGACGGAAATGGGCTGATGGGTAAGCCTAAGTCCCATGCCGCAGTCGTGAACGCCAGCACCACAGCAAAAGCAAAAATAACCATAGCCGAGAACAAAGCCTCGAAGACAATGTCCTCCCGTCCAAGATGTAGTCAAACTTCAAAAACGTGGAACTAAAGCTCGTCCTAAATAGCTAGCGCATCTTAAGCAACTGGTCGAAGAAAAGAAATGCCCACAGAAGCCAGCTTCACCAGAACGAAACAAGTCGCCTGCTCGCAACCGCTGGCTGATAATCACACGCGTCCCAGAACCCTACCAAGAGACCAGCTGAAAGGATACTCGACGACCAAGCCTTCCTTAAACGAATGATCTCCATATCATTTGATGAGTCTGAATAAATAAAACCTAATCTGTTTTTCGTGTCGGCAGAAAACAAGAGAACCCAGCCAAGTTTCGTCCTCTGAAAATCGTCTTTTAGTATAAAGAAAAATGTCAACGCATCCTGAGACGGACCTCGCGCATCTAGGGAGAGGCCTTCTACGCTCTGAAAGACCATTCTTCGGAGGACCGAGTCCGAATGAGGCAAGCTGTCTGCGAGCTGCGAACCCGACGAGCAAATGGAGAAACAGATATACACATAGTGGATTTTCGTCCAGTCAGAAAATCTCAGAGAGCTCGGTAAAGACCAATCCTTTCCGGACCACAAACATAAAGCCTGGATTATGGGTAATACTACCGAACGTGCGCAGTCTCAGAAACAAGCTAGATGAGATTCCACTCCTTATCCATGACCAGCAACCGAACCTAATGGCGTTCACCGAAATCTGGCTGTTATTCGATATATCTGACTCGGAGTTTCATGTTTCAGCATATCAGCTGCTTCGATGCGATCGCTTTGGTGGGAGATTTGGAGGTAGAGTAATCCTCTTCACAAAGAATTGCCTCAAGGCCCACATTGTCGGACCAGATTGTAACAAGGATATGTCAGAAATGCTCTGGTGTTGAATTCATGACGGATACCAATCGCTGATGGTCGGAGTGGTCTACAGAGCCTCTCCATAACCTGACTCACCTATTACGCTCTGTGCGAACTCACAGCATAGGAACAAACTGACTCCTTATGGGCGACTTCAACGCCCCCGGCATAATGTGGGACCTTCTTCACAGTGATCTCCCACCGGACTCCTTTGAAGTCGCTCTCTCTGATACCGTTCACGAGTGCAGCGTGTCTTGACACCAATACAGAGGGTCTCTGCATAGCCACCAAACATTCTGGACCTGGTTCTCACCTCGGCGCCATCTGATGTCTGATCTAACAATTTTCCAACCTCTTGGGAAGAGTGATCACTGTACATTCTCCTTTTCGGGGACACAACGCTTCACAATCCACGATCAGGGAACACTGCGTCGAAAGTTCTGGCGTACTGACTAGCCTAGATTGAGAACGGCTGCAAGTAACATGGACTGGAGTATCCCGCAATCTTTAGAACTTGATGACGCTTGGGAATGGCTACGATGGCTATGATGTGGCTCATTGAACAGTTTGTTCCAAACTGCAGGAGCAGACCACTATCAAAAGGATCCCCATAGATTGATAATAAAATAAGATCCTTAATGAACAAACGACAGGGCCATTACAAGATAACAGGACTGACATCAAGCTATTTAGAGTACAAAACTGTCAGTAACCTATGCACCCCGAGAAGCCGAGAGGAAAGACTACAATATAAACATGGACTGGCCATGGAATTCGAAAATTGTCCCAAAACGCTTTGCCTACCTCAAGCGAAATGCCAAAACGGGTAGTGTAATCCTTGCGGCTTTCACTGTCACGCGTCATAATTAGCCATTACTCCGCAGGTAACTCAGCACCAAACACACTTTAAACAGACAATCCGATTAGGAGACGGCAGCGGACGCGCCACTGGTGTCTACTGCGAGCCATGTCCTGTAAGGTCTCGAGCCAAGCATAAGGCGAGTCACATGGACTCCAGCCCGGAAGGCGAGACTGGTGGGTGCTCGGATGACTCCTGCGATTTTTCAACCTATTTTCACTTCGTATATCCGTCCAGTCCTAGAATACAGCCTACCAGCTATCCATCCGCTTTCAAAGTTTGAATGCGCTCTGCTGGAAAAGGTTCAGCGGCCTGCATCAAAACTGTTCTGGGGCTTCGTGATCACCCCTACCCCAGTCGACTGCAGCAGCTAAATCTGTTCTCCCTGGATCTCCGCCGTCGCCGGGGTGATCTCATCTGCACTAGGCACATCCTCCGAGGGGATCTTGGCAGTGAGTTACAACAATTCTTCCGAACCAACACTGACTGTTCCACACGAGGTCACACATGGAAATTATTTAAGCAAAGAAAACAGAATTCGCATAAACGTTACCCTATCCAATAGTGGTAAATGATTGGAACGGTTTACCGGAAGAAATTGCAGACGCGTCATCCGAGGAAAGTTTCAACTGGCTGCTAGACAAACCTTCGCTGAGAATGCTGGAATCTTGCGGCTGTCACCACAATTGCGACGAACCCTCGAAGAACGTCGTGGCGCAACGACACGCATCAAATCCAGTATGATACGCAATCGTTGGGGCTGACAAGAGATTTCCCTCCTGATCTCTACAACTCAATAACAACATGTCAGCTCGGCCTTGATTTACCTGGACTGTTCCATCCCACCCGGAACATTGTTTGTAATGGGTAAGAAAGCTCGAGCTTTACCTGACCCATAGAGTAAAAACGTTAGGGTCGGGTCTGATGAAAGGTCAACCAACCTTATAGCGGGTTGGACTCGCGTGTTAGCCGTATCTTCATCGGGCTTCTGCGGCATTTAACCAGAGTGCACGCCGGCTCAAAGCGTGACATCCCACTACGTCCTCCGAAACGGCTATGGAAAGGAATTAGGTAAAAGAGAACAAAATTAAGAGAAACTCCATCAACTAGGAAGTAGTTGTCTCAGGGAATGTCGCGGTGTAGCGGCCTGGTGACCGTCCAAGCGGGTCTTAAAGTCCGCCACAGTAGGTGCCGGTACTAAATCGGTTGGCAGAGCATTCCATGGTCGGCAGATTCGCTAAGCGAAAAAGTGTCGTCTGCAGTTCAGCCCACTGCTGATGTGTGACCTTCAATAGGTGGTTACGTAGGTTTGAGCATGCTTGGTGCAGTGTGAGTAGGTGGCGGCAGAGATGTACAGGGTTGGATAAGTTCATGAATACAAGGATTAGGTCGCTCCGGAGACGTCGGTACTTAAGCGAGTGGAGGCCCCGGCAGTGAAGTCGTGGCTAATCTAGATGTTTGAGACCTCGGACCAGTTTCGTTGCTCGACGTTGTGGGGCTTCGAGTATACCTCGGTCCTTCAGCAACCAGGGGCTTGAATAGCAAACTCCAAGTGGGGTCGAAGAAAAGTTTCGAGGAGGAGGAGGAGGAGGAGGCGGAAATTGCTAAGGTCAATTTGACCGAAGATTTGTTTTAGCAATCCCATTATGCGGTTGGCAGCAGAAGCTGCTTTCCGACGGGAAGCGGGTACGGATTCGTCTTAGTAATGGTACCCAAGTCTCGGCTGACAAGCACTGGAGGATAGAAGCTCCCAAGTAATATATAGGGAAAAAGCGGAGGGGCAGGTAAAAAGGACGCAACATTTCGAAGCGTTAAATGGAAGGTTGTTTTTTATGGACCACTGATGTAGACGGTCGAGGTCCGTCTGGAACGCGTGGGCATCCTATGGTACGTTTATTGTGCGCCACAGCTTCGCATCATCCGCATATTGCAGCACCGAGCTCCGGTCCGAGAACTGACCCCTGGAACCGCTTGTGGCAAGAATGCGGGGACAACGCTCCGTCGACGCGTACTTGGACGGTACAGTTTTGCAGGTAGTTCCGGATCCAGCCCATCAAGGCCCCTGACACACCATAATACAACAGTTTCTGTAGTAGAATGTCGTGGACAACTTTGCGGAAGGCTTTGGCGAAATCCAAGAATATGACATGCGTTTCTAGGCCAGAGTCGGCAGCACTCGTCCAGCTATCCCTGGCAAGTAACAGGTTACTCAGGCACGACCGTCGCCGCCGGAAGCCGTGCTGACAATCAAGGAGAAGTTTCTACGCCTCCATATGGTGCGTTAAAGCTTTTGCGACTATCGATTACATCACTTTGGAGATCGTAGAGAGGAGAGTTATCGTGCGATAATTGGCCGGGTCTTTGCTACCGTCCTTCTGCGGAATGCGTGGCGCTGCTCTAGCATCTGCCGCAAAGTGAATATATGGTCTATACAGCCACGTCCTGGACGGAAACCGGCGTGCTCTTCCCTAATGCGAGATTCCCGTTCCGCAGTGAGGTGATGAATGAGAATCGAGGCCAGTAATTTTGTCACAACTGGCGTTAGGCTAGTACCCCTGTGGTTAGAACGGTCTGTGTAACTGCCCTTCTTGTATATTGCCACTATAATCGATTCGCTCCAATTAGCCGGGACACTTCCATCCAGATACGTTCGAATAGGGAGGTCAGTGTTTTGCATAGGACCTCACCTCCATCTTTAAATAGTGCAGGTGGGAGGGAATCCGGGCCAGCGGCACGAAAACGATTGATGGCTGTGATCGCGTTTCGGACTTTGGCATCTGACGGAGGCTCTAAACTAACCGTCCATGGCTCGTCCTGCATCACCTGATTAGGAAGAGGTCTGAGAGCAGGGGGCCAGTTTAACTGATCTTGAAAGTGTTCCGCCCAACGACACCTACGGCGATCCTTATTGTGTATCAGTGCACCCGCGCTGTTTCTGATTGTCTCACTGACGCCTGGTTTTCTGGGACCAGTGTTACGAATTAGCTGCAAATGCTTGCAGTAATTGCATACTGCTCCTGCCTCCTCCATTTCTTGAGCCCGACTGGTCCACCGGGCTTCCTTGTCAGCACATAAGCTCTGCTTCAGTTCACGCCTAATAGCCCGTCTGGTCACATCGTGTTCAGAGCCAGCCGGGAGGTGTCTTCTAGATTCCAACAGGTTCACCGACCTCTCGGATATTTTAGTGACTGGTGCGGTGACTATGGGTAGTGCCACAAGCGGATGCTCCTGCGTCGTGCATGGCGGCCGAGATCCTATTCCACTGAAGCTCCCTTAGCTCAACTCCTTACTTCGGCTTGGGCAACCGGGTAGTATCACGCCCTCTCACAAAACCATGGACTATACTACAACGTGCTCATCAGCTACAGTTTCTGCTTCTCTCATTCACGCGACTTCATCACACGCCAATTGTTTGTTTGCTAACAATCCTTACTTTCCGTTACCAGATTCATGTGTTCAACAATCTGGCTGCGATTCCGGTTGTGCCGCAAACCACGGAGTTCAACCTATGGCTCTCCTTCGTCCCCGATCCGCCTTCCGTCTGGCATGGTTCAACGTTCGGACACTTATGCAGATTGGACAGCAAGCCGGTCTAGCGCGCGTCCTAGAGTCCCTCGACCTTGATGTATGCTGCCTTTCAAAAACCGGTTGCAAGATCCCAGCACTGTGTTTCCATTGACATCCCCCACTGACTACGAAGCCAGATATCACCTGCGTCTTTCTGGAGATCCAGAAGCAGCCTCAGCGAGTTTGGCTGTTGTAGGTATAGCACTAAGTGGCAAAGCCGAGGCGGCACTACTGGACTGGTTCCCGGTTAACAGCCGACTATGTGCAGTTTGGCTTCCGGGTTCATATAGAATCAACAAGCACCGCGAAGAGAGACGCAGCTTATTTGTGATCTCTGTGTACGCTCTAACTGACTGCAGTGGTGGCTCAGTCAAGGACGAATTCTACCGGGATCTATATCAGAACTTGACTAATGCTAAAAGTGGGATGTCGTTGTCCTTGCTGGGGATTTTAATGCACGGCTTGGCCGCCTGTTACCATACAAACGCCACCTTGGTGGTCACCACGCGCTCGACGAGAACCGCTTTGATAACGGAGAGAGGCTTCTCACATTGTACGAAGACAACCATCTGTTTCTCTCGAGCACTAACTTCAGAAGTACGAAGAAGCGTTCCGCAATGTGGCGTCCCCCTTCGCCAACACAACTGTGCTCTCAAATTGATCACATTGTAATTAGCTCCAGATATCGTGGCAGCGTACTGGACTGCAGGTCCTTTTGATCCACCTTCGTTGACTCAGATCATACACTGGTCTGCGCGAAAATCTGTATGTGTTTTGGGGGGTCCCGAAACACGAAGCACCGCAAGATTGATGTAAACAGATTAACTGATTCCTCTGTCCAGGTGAGCTATCAGTCTTCACTGGCATATGCACTCAGTTGCAATCCACCGCAAGACGTGGAGCAACACTGGACTTGTATACGGAAAGCGATGACCATTTCCGGACAGTCAAGCTGCGGCCTAACTCGACGCCGCCTAACGGCTTGGATCTCTGCTCGTTCTCTGGAGCTATTTGAACGTCGCAAAGATATCCCGGCGGAATCAGATTTCAACCAGCGGCGCCGTGCTGCTAACCGGCTGCTCAAGCAAAGCTTGCGCAAGGATCGCGAGGCATCGTGGTCTGAGCGTGCTTTAGAGATGGAGATTGCTGCCCTCTCTGGCAACAGTCGTAAGCTTTTCCAACTCATTCGGTCCACTAGCCTCATGAAACTTGGTGTCAGTGAGGCCATTTGCGAGGTGGATGAGTCTCTGATCACCAACCAACGGTGGCGTATGGACCGATGGGCCGAGTACTTTCACTCGCAGTTTAACTGGCCTCCACCATCCATCAGTACATACAGTACACTTTGTTGTTCACCCTGGCTCGTCCCACTGAGTCCACACAGCAAAGCGGAAGTCTGCCTCGAGATTCGACGTTTGAAGCGGTTCAAGGCTGCTGACTCAGACGGACTTCTTCCGGAACTGTTCAAATTCGGCGGTGTGGCCATCATTAACCAGCTGACCTCGCTGTTCGCAAAAATATGGCATGAAGAGAAAGTGCCTTCCTCTGGGGGTGAATCAGTTATTGTCCTGGTTTTCAAGAAAGGCGCTCGCACTTCATGGGTAAATCATCGCGGGATTAGTCTTATTTCGGTTGCCCCCAAGCTATTGGCATCCATTCTGCTCCCTAGACTATCCCCAATACATGAATCATCCTACCGTGAAGAACAAGCTGGTTTCCGTTCCGGCTGCGGATGCGTGGATCAAATCTTCACGCTCCGCCAGCTCCTCGAACATTGCCACATTTATCACAGGCCCAATATCGTTGCATTCCTAGACATACGTGCCGCTTTTGTCTCCGTTGATCAACCTGCTTTATGGCGTTGCTTGCTAAAGAACAGGGTGCCAGAGAAATATACCGCCATCTTACGGGCACTTTATCCTCATACATCCGGCAGAGTGAGGGTCTATGGCAGGCTTTCCTCGCAATTCGCTGTCAATAGCGATGTGACAGGGCAGCTATATGTCCACATTCCTCTCCAACTTCGCAATTAAAGACGTTCCGTCGAATCCTCTAGAAGGTTTTCAACATTTTGGCCTAGAGCTTCTACCTGGTGAGCCCGCGACCGACCTAGATTATGCTGATGATACAGCCTTGATTGGTGACGATCCTCAGGCTATGCAACTCATTCTGGATCGTTTGGCGGTTGAAGCATCTAAGTATGGCATGAGCTTCGCCCCATCGAAGTGTAAAATACTGCTCAAGAATTGGCTTTCACCTGCACCCGTGCTCACTCTCCAATGGTGCACAACTTGAACAGGTAGATAGTTTCGTCTACCTTGGGAGCTGTGTTTCTGCTGACGGCACTATCAGCAAAGAAGTTTCACTTCGCATCGCCAAAGCTCGCTCAGCATTTGCCAATCTGAGGCACTTGTAGCGTCGTCGCGATGTCTCATTCTCGCTAAGGGCCGCGTTTACAGCGCATCAGTTCGCTCAGTGTTGTTGTATGAGAGCGAGTCCTGGCCGATTAGCGTGGAAGACATGCGTCGTCTTTCTGCCTTCGATAACGGCTGTTTAAGGAGGATTGCTCGTGTTTGATGGCAACATCCTATTTAATAGTAATGACGTTCGACGTCGCATTTTGTGGAATGCAATTATTCCTTTCAACAAACTGGTTTTGCTGCGCCAGTTAGGGTGGCTTGGTCACCTACGCATGCCACCTAAGCGTCTACCGCGTCGCGTTCTATTCGGTCGTCAAGGACCTGGCTGGAGGCGACCGCGTGGTGCTCAGACTTCCACATGGTGGCAGCACATGAAATCGCTGACGTCGTGTCTAGCCGCTGTCGGGTGCATACGTCTTCCAGTGTGGGGACTCAAAGATGAGGAGTGCTAATGGCTTAACACTGTTAAAGACATGGCCCGCAACCGGAATCAGTGGAAGAATTGTGTACGGAATTGTATTGCTTCACATGTTTAATACTTCATACATTGAAAATGACAAAAAAGAGACAAATTGGCTTGTGAAAAACAAACTAAATATGTTTTGTTCTACTTTTTGTCAAAATGTTCCTTTCTTCCTGCGGCATATTAACTGAAGTATGTTGCTCACCTTCAACTACCATGCCACGATGAGTATAACACAGTGATTCCCCTTATCCGCTAGTCATGTTTTTGGTTGACTGTCTAGTTGCTAGACTGCTGAGATTACATACATATACAACTACATCAGACGGGTGCTGTGGTACGTGTGATGCATCATCGCTGCAGTTGGTCTGTACGTGAACCTATTTTCTATACCGTAGAGCTAGTCATTGAAAACCAAGGAATGACTATACGTAATATATGCAACAATCACAAAGTGGGAAACACAACGAATCGCTTTGTGTGTTTTCACTTGCAGTTCATCTTTTTTTGTCCGTTGGGATTACGGTGGTGGTTGTTAGAATCAGTATTTAAACTCATGTAAATCCCCCATTGTACCCGATTACGCGCCATTCCCTCACGATTCTCCAGCTAGCGCTGTTTTAAATCCTTGATTCCTCAGTCAGGAAGACTTACACAGCCGACAATACTAGACTGGAAGTCAACCCCTTCACGTTTTGTTGCCATGGGGTAGATTGGTCAACGCGCGGTTTATTCCATTGCGTCAGTGCGACTACGAATAGAGCGCGCCGTAGTAAACGCTCACATGGCATGCATAAGTGAGCTAGCCACCTCAGTTGGCACAGTGGTATTATCTAATCGAGAAGGAGGCCCGTATTGCTTATGACGTGCCGTTTAACTCCGTCGTAGCAAGCGTGGTGTTTCCACCATACACGAGCTATCCTCCTCAGACAACTTTTGTCCAAAGCTGAAATCTAACGCTAGTCAATTATACGGATCGGCCAGGACTCACTTCCGCACAACAGTACTTTGCGGACCCAAGCATTGTAGACCTTGCCCTTTACCGAGTGTGCAACGTCACGACGTCACAGATGCCTCAGATCACGGAAAGCTGCTTGGGCTTTGGAAGTACGGGGAGTTCTCTTATCCAATAGGACAATCAGCCGAAACGCAGCTCCCAAGGTATATGAAGCCATCTACTTGTTCATGGTGCGCGCCTTCAAGAATCAGCACGAGCGCAGGTGGATTCCAATCCTGGAGTAAGACTGCATTTCGATGGGGCGAAAGTCATGCCATACTTGGTAGCTTCAATCGCCCATCGATTTAGGATGACCTGCATAGTCTTCGGGTCGTCACCGAACAAAACAATATCATCAGTATAGTCTAAGTCAGTCGCGCGGTTGCCTGGGAGGAGCTATACGCCGACACCCTGGACAGCCGATCCACAGCTTAACGAAGCGCTTGGTGCGTTGGTCCGAACATTTTGAGAAGCAGTTTATTCTTTCATGGTTGTCAGTTTCTCCATCAGCCGATGGGCGCCTTACTCCCTTGGCCGTCCCCTTAGATGCGCCCTCACGTGCAGTAATGGGACGTGACATCAGTCGACTTAAATTGAACAAGACCACCGGAGAAGATGACCTTCATCCAGCCTTCTTCAAATTTGGGGGACCTGCTCTCCTGTGCGATTTACATAACTTACTAGTGAATCTATGGTAGTAGGAGACTTGTCCGACAGTCTGGAGCCGCTCTGTAATAGTTCCGGTTTTCAAGGGAGGCTCCCGTTCTGATTGCGGCAATCATAGAGGAATCGGTCTGATCTCCATCGCCTCTAAGTTACTTGCGTCTGTCGACCGCCATAGGCTGACTGGCACTCATGAAAGCCAGGTTTGCGAGGAACAAGCCGGGTTTCGCCGAAATCAAGGCTGCATTGACCACATAT
>OX104064.1:28028110-28235385 GCA_944474145.2 Dicrocoelium dendriticum
CCACAGCGTATGAGAAATACAATAAACAATGGAAAAGTGAACAAGAATGTAGAAGTGTTCTTGGGAATAGAGTGTCGCAATGTGTTCCTCCTTGTGCACAGTTTTCTGCCCTATCCGAGAACGTTTCCAGCCATATTTATTCGTGATCCTTGCGCCTACAGCTATGGATCCGGGAGTGCCCGACGACGGCTAACTTTGAAGTTAGCTCCTTCATAATTCTGGCCGAAGTCATACCTTGGCCACCTTACTTTCGTTTCCAGCCGACGTTTTCACGCGCGAATTGGTAACGATGAGGTAATCGATGAGTAGGCATGCGAAGCACGTGCCTAAGCCACTGAAGTTTGCACAGTGAGATTATATTGCTTAGCGGCTGGCAATGTCTGTCCGATCCGAAAATCCTTCGTCGAACTTACTCATTACTAGTGTGATGTTTCCGTCGTGCACCAGCAATGTTCTGAAAGCAGCGGTGACTGAAAACAAACATTCTCTTAACATTCTCTGCGCGAACATGCGAAGTCTTGCAGCCGTAGAGCGGGTTGGCTCTCATCGTGATATTTTTAATTCGGTTCTTCAGTGAGAGAGATTTAGTTAGCCTCGACGTCAGAGGTGGCGGAGATTGACAAAAGCGGCTCGAGCCTTGGAGACGCGCAAAGATACCTCATCCGTTAAACCATTGGCCTAGAGGCAGCTTCCGACTTAAACGAAGCTGTCCACTTCCAACGGATGACCTGAAAGAGTAAAGATAGAAGCAGCGTCTGGCTAATCCTGCTGGAAAGCCTTGCACTTCGAAATGGTAAAGGTCATTCCAAACTGGGAGACAGACATCTCCAACAGCAGCACATTTTGGGCGGCCTGTGAGGAGTCGCAAATCACGGCGTCGTCTGCATGTTTCATATTCCGAAGTCGGTTTCCCGGGAACATATTGACGTCACTGGGCTTACGGTTGTCCAGAGCACTCTCCAGGACATCATCTCCAACAGAATTGAAGATCATTTTGGATACTTGCTGACTTGTCTCACGCCAATGGTAATACTAAAGGGGAGGAAAGTACACTATGCACTCGCACTTCGCCCGAGGTTTGAGATTAGATACCTTGAAGTATAATCACATAATTCTCCGACACTCCCATTCTCAGTGGGGAACTCCGGAGAACAGCTCGGTCATCTGTCTCAAACGGTGCTCTTATATCTAAGAATACAACGATCGTCGGTCGGCCGAATGTTTGACGACGCTCGAGTACTTTACGGTTTAAAGATGTGACCAATGCAACTCCGACCTTGGAGAAACTCAGCTTGCTCTTCGCATATGCTCTGTTCGCATACCAAGCTGAGACTCCTTAAAAGCAAAGTGGCTAGTACCTTGGAGGCAACACAGATGAGACTAAGCCCTCTGTGGTTGACGCAGTCAACTTGAGTGCTTTTTATGAATACGCGCACGATATCCGTTATGCTCCAATCAGTTGAGATAACTTCTATGACCCAAGTCTCTCGGAAGAGAAGTTAACTCTCAAACAAGTGATGGGCCTCCATCTTTGAAATGAGCCGGAGGGAGTTAATCTCGACCATGGGCTTTGTAGCGCTCAATGACAACCTCGGCCTCAGATGGTGGTGAAGCGTCTAAACAATAGGAATCACTCTGGATTCATGAACGGGAACTCATCAGTGATGCTGGCCAATTAAACTGATGCTCAAAATGCTCGGCCCAACGCACAATTCGCGGTTTTTGCTAGTGAATTGGCTCACCACTGACTTGGCATAAAACTTTGTTTACGGTTGACCTTTTGCCACCAGTGATTCGGATCAGAAAAAGCTTACGGAAATTCCCCATGGTAGCCGCTTGCTCTTTTCAATGACCCGTTGCGTTCACCAGCCCTCGCGATCTTTCTGTGTGAGCTGTTTGGGCTGCTTTGGTAGTCCTGCGCCGTGCATGGTATTTAACGGCAACAGGAATTGCTCAATGAGCTTCGAGAAGTTGGCAAGATCGCGCAGAGAACCAGTGGCTGACAGGATTACTGATGCAACCCAAGACCAGGCTTGCAGGGTTGTACTTGGTGCTGCGGATGTGTTCATTGCGTTCTAAAGTTTATGCATGGGTCAGTCTCGTGGCCAACGCATGCTGGAAGGCGCAGAGAACGTTCGGGACAGAAAGCCTAGCCACGTCAAGCCGTTTCCGGCGACGGTTCTGGGAGGCACCGAAACGTAGCGCTACCTTGGCATACACGAGTGCGTGACTTGAAATGAGTTAAGTATTCCAACTTGACTTGTTATCTGGTGTAATCGATTTATGTCCACAACTAGCCAGGTGTTGTGGGTCTCCTGGTGGCGCGTTGGTTTAATAACATCGCTTAGGGCTAGTGCTCTATAGATAGAGGCCGTGATCGGCGTAAAGCTACAGTAGGCGATCACCGTTGTCTGTTCTACGGATACCATGGCCATGTTGACCACCGGATTCACGCTGATCAATCTCATCTGCCGACCTGCGCATTTAAGTCCCCGGCAAGCACCACGTTGTCGTCATGACGTTTTTTTCCGGAGAACGTGGGTCAGTTAACCAGAACTCGTCCTCAACTGACTCCGGGCTACAGTTTGTGGGAGCCTACGCTGCGACAATGAACAAACAACCTCTGCTGGCTCCGCTCCTGGACGGTCGCACTGAGGAGGCAGACATCAACGGCCGTAGTTACTGGAGTGTGAGCAGGTGCTGCCTGTGATTGCGGGACATTAACTGAGGTGTGTTTTCCACCCTCGGCTAACCTGTATTGATGATGATGCTGCTGCCTGTGATCCGATCTGCATTAGGGTCTAAACATTGAAGATTGACAGCTTGAATTGGAAACGAGGCGCTAGAAATGGCCTGCCAACGCGACTTGGCACACTCTCGGACCTTAACTCCTGATCCGTATGGCGGGAACGCTTGCCCAAAGCCACGCGGTGTTTTGGACTCCGAAACGGATGAGGAAGACCAAGAATGTGGAGATTGAACAAATGTGGAAGAGAGTGATTAAACGGTGGTACAGTAGAACATGGTTTGACAAGTTCGGCCGTCGGCACTTCGGCCGAGGAGAGCAATTCCAAAGAGCGAGCGAAGGACCATTGTGATATGGTCCGATAAGTTGTGCGGGCATCGTGCTTCCCGGTTACGCAGGCCGAGGAAGAGTGTTGACTTAGGAGACCCCACCCGGAGTCTTGGGTCATAAACCTAACCCACAAAGCAGTAGGACGATTGACGGACCGTTGGGAGTCGCTTATATAGATGAGGATACTATGGCTTTCGGTCGGCCTGTAGCCTAGAGGTAACGAGCTTGTCTCGTAATCTTGCGGCGCGGGTTCGTATCCGCGTAGGGATGAGCGTCCTCGCGGTATACTCGGCCCGCGTGCGACTGGTGGTGGTCGCACGGCAGCGAAGCACCGTTACGGCGTACAGCTGACACAATCTGGCTTTCGAGTGGAAACAAGCTACTCAAGGTGACCAAAGAACCCGAATAAAACAGCAAGGAGACCAGGATTTTTAGGACTACCGAACTCGCAGCCAAAGACGAAGGCCATTGGCAGTCGAGTGGTTCGTACGCCTTCACAGTATAAGCAGCAGTTTTTGAGTAGACATATGGCCAAACAAAACCATGGAAATCACTAGAAGCCCAGAACTCCCTACGATCCAGGACGTTGCCCCTGGTTGTCCTCGACTGCTTGTTCATCTCGTCTGCGACCATCCGGGACTTCAGTTGCCTTCGCAAGGAAGGCATTCCCTGATCCGCAACCTATGAACTCTCTCGGTGGCGTACAGCTCCGCCGAATCAACCTGTGGTTGGTACAATTCCGAGCAAAATCCTGGAGACCTTCCAGTGGGCAATAGTTACTTTAAAGGCATCAGCAGTACGCTGGTACACAGTATCGACGCTTCGCTACGTCACAATCACCACCAGTCTGGCGGGGACTAAGAATACAACGAGGATCGCCCCGTCCCCTATCCAGGCTCGAACCGGCGACCTCAGATTACAAGGCCTTCCTGCGATCCTTAAGGCCACGAGTCGGCATAGTGTGATTCGTCCGTATTTATTGAGCTCCCCTAGATTGAAAATATTGCCTCGAAACAACGATACACCCCAGAAGGAGCATATACAGGAACTTGCTGCTTCGGTCCTCTTTTTTGAACTATAGCCACGTTGCCGCCACACAAGAAGTATTAGTTTCTTGTTTTATGATACGCCGCAAAATAAGGGTTTGATGCGATTTTCCTAGTTTGTTAGCTTTGTTTCCTGTTCTCTACATTATTGCTTCCTCTTCGGCACTGTCGACTCTACTCCTTTCGGGCGTTTATTTGGGAAAGTGGACTTATTCTATCTTACATCCAGCCGTCTATGAGCTGTTCGCTCTGCTTATCAGTTAAGACCAACTTTGTGCATCGAACCGAATACCTATTACATAAAGCCTTGGTCATTCTCCATCATCTCTGTGCGGTAGTATCCATTTGTTGGCTTTTTAGTTCGGATGTAATTACGCACCATAAACTCCGGTTAACAATAAACTCATTTACACTGTATTCTTTTTTTACAGCTTGCCGCATTCGTGAAACGATTGTATTGTCATTTGTTACCCCACTCTTGCTTTTCTCTTTTAAACTACCCATTCGGATGGCACATCTGAACGCCTTTTGGCTTTCGTTAATATTTTTTGCCTCGATTACTTTAAAATGCGGAATTTGTGAAGGTGATTTCTGACCTTTGCGTCATAATTTTTTAGATAAACGAAGCTATGCATCCAGTCCTACGCGAGGCGCATCACTCCCGACCTCTGATTTCGGTAAAGTTGAAACACGCTTACGCCCATCAGTATCTGATCCGCATAGCGCTGCCTTTCCTGATTTACTCGATCCCTCTAATCAGCGTTTATCTGCTTTCCATTCCGATGACCACCTGACTTCAAGGGAAACTTCGAAACGACCTGTTGTTGATATTAGCCACAATTTCGTGATATCCCCGGAAACACCTGCAGCTAGTCCCCATGAAGGCAGCTCTTCAGGTGGTGCGTTACTACAAGGTAAACCTCCTAGTTTCGATAATCTAAGAAACTTAAAAGACGGCCCCCAACTAACTCATCTGTCCGCCGATTCTAGCATTCCACCTGTGCATCACTTCGATAATCCGAATACTCCTGAAAGTAACATGCATTTATTCAGTGGATCATTAAACGCAGAAACTTTTCATACACGGATTGACCCAAATATTGCGGTTGCTATGGCGTCAAAGGATGGAAGCAGGAATGTGGGACTTGATCAGACGGGCAAGATGGACGGCACAAAGCTGCAGTTAAATCGAGGGACTTTAGATTCCTCTACTAGGCGTTCAGAAGACCTTCCTCACGAGGAAAGTAGTGTCAAACTCAATGTACATTCATCACATCATTTTGATTCGAGTTTATCCGATCACGATGACCAGAATCGTCCGGCTGAAAGAATGCCCCATCAATCTTTCAGAGAGGAGAGTTACGACGGCCACCAACATTTGCATCGTGAAAATCCATTTTCTAAAGGACCACCTCAACATACATTAGCTGGGAAGCCATCGCAACGTATCCCTCATGAATTTCAGCTCGACAGAGCATTTGTGCTTCCTTCAAAGAATTTCGGGCAACCTGAACATCTTTCAGTGCAGAACGGTGACGACTTTGTTTCTTTGACTGCTGTAGTTCCCCCTGCCGTAAAACAGTGTCTCTTCTATACACCGGTTTCGAACTTCGTCATCGATTATCAGGTATTTATTTATTATTAATCATTTTCTCCCAGGTCATTCGAGGAGGTTCCCTCGATTTGGGGTTGTTTGTTAAGGATCCAACAGGAGAACCCATTGTTCTAAGGCCACCGTCTCCGGAAGCATCATTTTCGTGAGCGACTTCGATTTATTAAGTAATGCCATTGGGCTACCAGTCGTTAATCTTTGCTTTTCACTTTGCGTTCACTTCATAATTGGTATTCGTATTCACTCCACCATAATTTATATGTGAAACCTACATCCCCGTTTTCTCACGGACCCAAGAGGGCATCAGCAGCACCCGATACATCTATTGACACCGCTTCCACGCGACCGCAAAAGTCGCGTACGGGCTGGGGATACTGCAAGGTCCTCTGCACTCACGCAAGCTATGACCTGCGACCTGTGGATTACAAAGCAGTTACCTTAACCACTAGGCTATCGACCTGCACACATAAGCCCGAGCCAATTTTGTCGCTAACCGAAGTGATATCTCCGCATAGAGCCATATGCATTCGACAGTAGGCTATGGACTTCTCTGTTTTCATAGTCCTGAGTTTTAAGAATGATATTATTTATGTGGATATTCGTCCCATCAATCTTGCAATATTTATTTTTTCACCCGACACTCTGTTCTAGCGTATGAATCCCTATCGCGTTATTCCGACGCATCCACCGGACTTCCTCTTTCAATTTCTGTGCTTTAAGCTTGGATTTGATATAATTTTCTTTTCTGTTTTCCTTCTGACCATTCTTGGCAGCACCATTCTCCACTTTTGACAATGTATCTTATCTAACTAAGCCTACGAGCTCAGTCATTAATCCGCATTCATTTCCTACATAAAATAATGCACGCGGCACTCAAACATAAGTTCTTGGAGGTTCTGAGTTCTTCCTGTTGTCTTTCTTATTTAAAGTACTCTTCTCCGTCTGTTGAGCATGAGACTGTCTTTGACTTCGCAGCTGATGCTGTCGATCCATCTACCTCATCCTTCAAACCATGGGTTTCATTTCTCATTGGTTCTTTCAGTGTCCGCACTCTGGGTCAGATCCGATAATAGGCAGCACTCTCACTCTTCACTCTCTTGGTGATGATGTCTACTGTCTCCTAAATACGCATGCAAGATAACAACGTTATGATAAATCTTCGACTCCTTGTTTCCGAATCTACCGACAATGACTACACTCTTCGCGTCTCTGGGGATACTGCAGCAGATATGCTGAAGGTTATCTACTCGACTGGTTACCAGTGATCAATCGCATGTGTGCGGTTCGATTTCGGACCTCAATTAGGTTTGATAACTCCCCCATCTGAAGTCAAGATGCTCTTCACCGTTTTTGGTGCAGACCCATCGACTGCTGCAAGGAAACTATCAATGACTAATTCTGGGCATAGATCTCATCCCTTATCTGTATGACGAAGAATATTGTTGTTATTGCCATCGGCGCGAATGCTCGATTGGGTCACATATCGTATTGTGAGCAGCGCCTGGAAGATCGTCTCGGGGTCAAAATAGATAATGGCGGTCGGTTCCCGAAAATATGTGCAGGGAGCACTGCTTATGTTAGCAGCACAGCTTTACAGCATAAATATTCACGTGTCACCTGGTACCCATCGATATCCACGAGGATTTTGACCCACAGCGCTCATATTGCCGTCATCATCGCCAAAGGTAGCCGAAAAGCCAAACAACCGGATCAGTAGTGTGCAATGCGTGGAACCGCGCAGCCCGATCGTTTCTGCACCATCATCTGAGGATCAACCATCCAGTACGCCTGCTACTCTAACACCGGAGCAAAGTGCTGGCACTCCGGTAAGCACGGTTTCGTCGCTTGCGTTTTCTTCGAATGATACTAAATCTCCTGTGTGTAGTAAGCAAAGAGTTGATGACAAACAGAAACACAAAGATCAAAGAAGGCGAGAACAATGTCCAGCGACATGAGGCACCGAAACCTAGTGATCTTTCACGCACCTAAACCCTGTGATTCCAGTCCTCGGATGCGCTATGGACACGACGTTGTTTTTGCAAAGTCTGATTGTGTTATAACGCCTTGCCTTGCTCGCTCTCGACTGGTTGATTCACGCCTGCTGCTAAATCTGCGCCCTTACGCGTGCTCTGTTTAACGCCTTGGCAAACCCGACCGGAAGGAAGACAGAAGAGTACTCAGCAGACCAGAGTTCTATTAGGGCAAAGAGAGCTCATATTTATATGTCGGTATCACCGTGCGGATTTGACTATACGCCCACGCTCCACACATACTTGTCCGCTCCAGCTATCCAGTTCATCGTGTTGCTCGCGCATTCCAGTCCTCGTCCGCCTACGCAACGCACGGCAACGCGCGTGATGTCTGACGCGCGATTTCATCAGCTTCCGGTCAGGCCTTGGCGACAAGCCCGGTGCCTGACGCGCGATTTCATCAGCTCTCGGCTGGGTCCTGCTAACACGCTCGAATGGACTTCCGCACACATGATGGGTGGCAAACGCGCGAGCGTTGGCACTCAGCTTTCTCGCCCAGCTGTCACCTCCCCTTCCGAATTGAGTCACCTTGCACACCTTTCGAAACTGGTTGTGTTCATAGCTTTTCGCCCGGGGATCGATTTGCAGACGTTTCGCCTCTGTGACAGATTGATAAGCTGCTCGACGTAGATAAACTTGGGCTGAAAGCGAAAACTCTCTTGTCTCCGAAAGGGAACCGAGGGCAAAAGTCAACAAATGAGTGACTTTTGTTGAAGAGGCAAGCACCAGTTTGATATTATCCAGCCTTAGTAGGCTGAAAGGTTTAAAGATCCAACAGATAGAGAGAAACTCATGTTTGCGATGATTGAACTAAAGCGACGAATTGTAAATTTTCGGGTAGTCAACCGGATTCCTCCGCTAATCCATATCAACTCGTTTCTGATGCTTCAGGCGCGCCCGGCAATTCCTTCCGTGGCTTGCGTGTAACATTTACTAACGTTTGCAGTCTGCTGTGCTACTTTGTAACAGCGGCCAGACGTACTAAGCCTTTCTGAAACATAGTTAAACCTCGACATAAGGGCTCAAGAAGTAGACGTGAGCGGCTACGCTTGCTTCCGCTGTGATAGACCTTCAAAGGATCGCGATGGCGCGCTCCTTTACATAAGGTCTTTCTTGTGTGGATGACTGGTGAGGACGTACCGAAATGCTGATGATCTATGTGAGCAGTAATGGTGTTCGATTCACCTCAGACGCTGCGAGATGCTCGTGCGCGTGGTTTATCGCAGTCCATTCAACCGCTGCTTCGACAGTTTGCCTCGTGACTGCAACCACATGAGTCGTCCGCTGTGCTTACTCATCGGTGATTTCAACCTACCTCGAATACAGTGACTTGAGGCTGAACTTCTCCCCGGCCATTGTGAAGTCGAGATGAAGTACGCGGAGATGATATTTGAAACCTGGGCCACACAGAACATCGACTAGCCGACGCGCTTAACTGTGCGCGCGACGTGCTCAGACTTTCTTTTGGCTAACTGTGAACAATATGTGCATGACATTCAGGTCTTGGAGCCTCTGGGAGCGAGTTATCACTGGATGATCATAGCCAATTTGGAACTGTCGCTGTCGTACACTCCTCCGCTGGAGCCAGACTTCAACTATTGAAAGACGGACTTTAATGACCTCACTCGAGCAGCGAGTCAGATGAACTGGTTGTTGAAACCTGTTGGACTATCATTAAAAAGGGAGTAAAATCGTTGTGCGCCTGATTTGTACCCCCATGTATCGGAAAGTTGGGTCAGTCAAGCCACATTTGTTTGACAAGGAGTACGGCAAACTGGCTCGATGACGACGCAGACTAGGGAACAAATTCGTGTTGTCTGACTCTGACGAAGATTACGAGGCATACAATGGACAACCAAATCTCTGAAACAACGCGAAAACACGAAAGCGCCGAAACTTCGAAAAGAAACTTGTAGCCGCAGCAAAAACTATTCCTAGGAGGATCTTCGCCCACGTGCAGCGGCATCTGAGGCCTGCAGGTAGTGTGCCAATGTTGAAGAGCTCAGATGGACAGCCCAAACCTCGAGCACAAATCGTGCGTCCGCATTGGCAGCGCACTTCGCTTCCGTGTTTGCTAATGACCAGGTGCCAGTACCGAGTTCGACTAATACCGCCCCCGCTTAACTAGACAGCCTGGATTTTGACATTGAAGATGTACGCAAGCTGCTGGCAAATCTTGGCGTGACGATACCTGCCAGGCCAGATGGAATCCATCCACTGATCCTCAAGTCTCTATTGACCATTATCTCACCTTCTGTGATTGAACTGTTCAATAGGTCACTATCCACTGGCTCGTTGCCTGGCGACTAGAAATGCTCAGTCGTAAAGCCAATACTGAGGTGTTGACCCAAGCAGAGTAAGCAACTACTGGCCGATCTGCCTCATCGCTCTTTTGGCAAATGCTTAAGAAAATCGTAAAGAAGGGTCTTATGTAACTTCTCGAGTGGGAACGCCTCTTGACACTCGCATAGCATGGTTTTGTGAAGGGTCACTCATGTATCACCAACCTACTGTTGACGAGGCACGAAGGGTTGCAAGTGCTGGACCACAGCAAGTCGGTCGGCGTTATGTACATCGAGTTCAGTAAGCCTTTTGACAAGGTGAAACTTGTGGTGCCCCTCCACAGGCTGAGGGTGTGCGGTGTTAGCGGCTCGCTGCACCGATGGATCAGGAATTTCCTTGTTGTTCGAAAGTGGAGAGTGCAGCTGGACAATCATTTAACTGACTGATATCTCCCTAACAATGACGTGCCCCAAGGAACTGTACTTTGGTCACTTCGTTCCTGGTCCATATAAAAGATGTGCTTCAGCTTCGCCGTTCGCCTTGTGCGTTGTTTGCAAATGATTTGAAGGTCTGGAGACTAATCCACGCACCCAATGACTGACCTGCTTCAGCAGGATCTCGACTGCCTATCCATGTGGTCTGCAGCTATCAACCTTCTGATCAACCCAGTCAGGTCGCAATTCATGAGGCTGGGTAAGTGTGAGCACAGTCGAAACTACACTGTGGCCGGTTAACCGTTGCGTCCCGTTCCTTTCGTGCGAGATCTCGGTGTATTTTCACTCTGTGACCTAAAGTCTGTAGACAACATGAATAGGCTTTACCAAAACGGTGTTCTTATGGTTTGAGCGCTCAAACGCATCCTCAGCACTTGGTCCGAAGAGATTGCTACTCGTCTCCTCGTTTCAATAGTACGACCAATGCTAGAGTACGGCTCACTCGCATAATGTCCTATCATCAGGGGTGAGGTTGAAAGGATTGAGTGGGTACAGCACGTGGCCATCAGGCTGATTCCCAATTTACGCCCTATCTTATCGTCGACTGCGAGTTGACCTCATCATGACGCACCGGATACTACATCTCGTTGGTTCCCATATGTTGAGGCCGCTACTGCATTCCCGCACACCTAGCAGCACACGAGGACACCGGTACAAGCTTCTTGTACCGGATATTCAGCGGGTCGCCCACCAACTCTGTTTCCCACTTAGAGTGGTGTGTGTATGGACCAATCTGCCGCAGCACGTGGTTGAGGCGAAGTAGGTGTCCAAATACAAGAAATTCCTGCACATTGCCCATATAAAATATATGGAGTGCACGCCAACATTACGGGCTTTTGTACCTGAATGATATTAGATGCAGCTACACAAAGATATCCCTTCTTGCTATTTTCAACCAGTAACCAGTAATAATAATAGTAATAATAATACTCAACAAAGACAACAACAGTACATTGGCCATTTGAACTGACGCTTCTCTGCCATACAACCATAACATCCCGTATCCTAGGGCTAACTAGCTTGTCTCGTAATCTTGCTGCCCGGGTTCGAGCCTGTGTAGGGACAGGGTGATCCTCGCAGTATCCTTAGCCCACGTGCGACCGGTGGTGGTTGCGCGGCAGCGAAGCTTCGGTGCTTCGTACTGTCGATGCGCTTGCCTTCTTTATGGAACGAAGAATACGAAGTGGGGGAGAAGGGGGACTTAACGGAAAAGCTTAATGCCTAAACACCGTCGCAACGAGACTGGACCTTAACGTGGTGCGACGGTTTGCGTACCTCATTGACCCATTGAGCTATACTGGGTGATGCCTCCGGGCACCTTGAGAACTACCAGGTTGGTCAATGGTGAGAGGTCAGACAAACTCAGTCTCCTGATCCTCCAGGTTGGGGGTTTGGAATGGGATAGAGTCCATTTCTGTAAAACTAAATCATTGCCACATCCCCGCTGCCTTGTGCACATCCTTTTGAGCCAAAGGCTTTGGATGAGGATCCTAATCGTCCTCTTGTCTAGCTCTGGGCGCCCTGGCTATATCTCAGCTCACATACAACCATGACATTTTCTTCAAACATAAACTTCATCCTGCATCGGCGTCGCGCAGATTATCAAGGGTCGCCTTACCTGCTGCATACAGCAGGGCGAATAAGCGAAAACAGGCTACTGCTGGCGCCTCCTTTCTTTCTTTAACACCTTTTTCTCTTACTCCCATCCCGACACCGATGACTAACCTTCCTTCTATAATTCCCAGCTTAATTGACAGCAACAGAAGTGCCACTGGAGTAGAACCATCTGCAGCCACCATCCCACAGCACCTATCGGACACCTATCGGCAAAAGTCCCTTATAAGGTCACGCTATCCCTTTTCCATGACGACATTCACCGTTCGCACTCTAAGACAAACAGGACGACAGGCTGCACTCGTACGCACCTTGGACACACTGGGTATTGATGTGTTGTGTGTCCGAAACTAGGATCAATGACCCTAACGGGGTTATTGAATTAACTGCACCCGGCTTATCCTCTCGATATTGCTTGCACGCATCCGGAGGTGCCGATGCAGCACTCATGGGTCAAGTTGGTGTAGGTATCATTCTAAGCTCCAAGGCTGTGTCATCGTTGGTTGATTGGATTCCGGTGAACAACCGTTTATGTGCAGCCCGTTTGACGACATCAGCTAAGGTTGATTCACGAAGTAGTACAAAACGCTGTTTGTTTGTGATTTCCGCTTATGCTCCCACCGACTGCAGTTCTGATGTTGTCAAGGACACATTCTGCCACGAACTGAACGCTCTACTGCGCAGTGCTACCAGTTCAGATATTATAGTACTTGCAGGGTATATGAGCGCACAAGTAGGGCGTCTGAGCTCTTCAGTATCTCAGCTGGGTGGTAATTGTGGTCTTGACTCCGCACGGACTGACAACGGTGAGCGTCTGCTGCAACTGTGTGCAAAGCACCAGATGTTTCTTACAAGCACTGCTTTTAGACACAGTGGGCGCCGAAGTGCCACTTGGCGTCCTCCTGTAGCTGGCCAGCGATGGACCCAAATTGACCACATAGCCATAAGTTACAGATGGCGTGGTTGCATCCTGGATTGCCGCTCGTACTGGAGTACCTGTGTCGACTCTGATCATGCCTTGGTACGCTGTCGTTTCTCCATGAACTTTACCGGGAGGCGCACCAAGCGTCTCCTCCTATTGGCAGCTGAGAAATTGTCTCAGCCCTCGGTCAGGCAAGTCTATCAAGACGCACTGCATACCGAACTTCCGCTGTCTTGTCCTAATGACACTGAGCTTCAGTGGAATAGGATCTCGGCCGCCATGCACGACGCAGGAGCATCCGCTTGTGACACTACCCATAGTCACCGCGCCAGTCACTGGATATCCGAGAGGTCGGTGATCCTGTTGGAATCTAGAAGACACCTCCCGGCTGGCTCTGAACACGATGTGACCAGACGGGCTATTAGGCGTGAACTGAAGCATAGCCTACGTGCTGACAAGGAAGCCTGGTGGACCAGTCGGGCTCAAGAAATGGAGGAGGCAGGAGCAGTAGGCAGTTACCGCAAGCTCTTCCAGCTAATCCGCACCACTGGTCCCAGAAAACCAGGCGTCAGTGCGACAGTCAGAGACAGCGCGGGTGCGCTGATACACCATAAGGATCGCCGTAGGTGTCGTTGGGCGGAACACTTTCAAGATCAGTTCATTTGACCCCCTGCTCCCAGACCTCTTCCTACTCATGTGATGCAAGACGAGCCATGGAGGGTTAGTTTAGAGGCTCTGTTGGAGGCCGAGGTCCGAAATGCGATCACAGCCCTTAATCGTTTTTGTACCACTGGCCCGGATTTCCTCCCACCTGCACTATTTAACGATGGAGGTGAGTTCCTCTGTGGAGCACGGACCTCCTTATTCCAACGTCTCTGGATGGAAGTGTCCCGGCTCATTGGAGCGAATCGATTATAATGGAAATATACAAGAAGGGCAGTTACACAGACTGTTCTGACCACAGGGGTATTAGCCTAACGCCAGTTATGAGAAAATTATTGGCCTCGATTCTCGTTCGTCGCCTCACTGCGGAACGGGAATCTCGGATTAGGGAAGAGCAAGCCGGTTTCCGCCCAGGACGTGGTTGTATAGACCATGTATTCACTTTGCGGCAGGTTCTTGAGCAGCGCCACGCATACCGTAGACCGACAATAGCTGTGTTCCTCGATTTCAAGAGTGCGTTCGATTCAGTCGATCGACCGATTCTGTTCGAAATACTTGCGCGGAATGGTGTTCCCACGAAATATGTGAACATCCTTCATGCTCTATACTCGAACACTACAGGCCGCGTCAGAGTTTACGGTTTTCTATCGGATAGCTTTCCGACCACAAGTGGCGTTCCTCAAGCTTGTCCGATTTTCCCATTTTTGTTCAATTTCGTCGTGGATTCTATCATGGAGTGTTCCCTTGTGGAATCTCACGATGTAGGCATTGAAGTGCTGCCTGGTGAAAGGTTAGTTGATCTAGATTATGCAGACGATATCGTCTTGCTTTTCGACGATGTTAGGGCGGCCCAATCAACCCTGAATAGACTGTGCAGAGTGATCCCACTATTTGGTATGCACTTCGCACCTTCAAAGTGCAAAGTATTGCTGCAGGACCACCAGCCACTTGATGACTCCTTGACTCCGTCTGTCGGTAAATAAGCAAATTTATTTATTTATTTATTTCACTTATCTTGACAGCTGCATCAGCAGTGATGGGCGCATAGAAACTGACGTCAGCTCACGCATTGCAAAAGCCAGAGCTACCTTCTTGAACCTGCGGCGTCTTTGACGACAGAAGGGAGTTTCCCTCCGTCTGAAAGGCCGTGTATACAAGACCACAGTGAGGGCCGTTCTGCTCTATGGTAGTGAGACTTGGCCCCTTCCGTCTGATGATCTGAGGCGCCTTCAAACCTTTGATCACCGTTGTCTGCGAAGCATTGCTGGAGTCGGATGGCCCCAGCGTGTCCGCAACGATGATGTGCGTAGGTGAGTACTAGGTGGTGATAATCATTCTAACTCCCTTGAACAACAGATAGCACTGAATAAGTTGCGTTGGCTCGGGCACGTGCTACGTATGCCTGGTCACCGCTTACCTAGGAGGGCCTTGTTTAGTCTGCCAGGTGTATGGTGGCGCAAGGCTGGAGGTGGACAGAAGTTGACTTGGCAGCGGGAAATGAAGTCACTGACGACCAAACTGGGTGCCGTTGGTCCGTCTCGCCTTCCGGGCTGGAGTCCACGTGACTCGCCTTGTGCTTGGCTCGAGACTTTACAGGACATGGCTCGCAATAGACACCAGTGGCGCGTCTGCTGCCGTCTCCTAATTGGATTGCCTGTTTAAAGTGTGTTTGGTGCTGAGTTATCTGCGGTATAATGGCTGATTATGACGCGTGGCAGTGAAGCTGCAAGGAAGCTGTCTCGCCGATGCCGCCTTATCTTTGCACGATAGCCAGCTGTTTGTGACGGTATGTTGTCTACACAAGGTGTAGGCGCGTTGACCCTGAATGTTTGCTTAGGGCATTAAGGTTTTCAGGTAAGTCGCCCTTCTCTTCCTCTTCTTATTCTTTATTTCATAGGTCCTCATGGTTGTATGGCAGCGAAGCATCAGTTCAAATGACTGATGTACTGCTGTTGATGATGATGTAAATGCCTAAACAAGCATTCAGAGCCAAGGAGCCTACATTTTGTTAACAACATGCCGTGACAAACAGCTCTCTATCATGCAAACACAAGGCGACTTCCACTGCCCCGCGTCAAAACCAGCCATCCCTCAGCAGACAACATAGCACCGAGCACACTTTTAACATGCGGTCTTGATTACGAGACACGCCACTTGTGCCTACTGCGAGCCATGCCCTGTAAAGTCTCAATTCAAGCACTAGGCGAGTCACGTGGACTCCAGCCGGGAAAGTGAAACGGTCAGATAACGCACAGTTTGGTCGTCACGGATTGTTTTCTTCGCTGCCAATTCAACGTTTGTCCACTTCGAGCCTTGCGCTACCCTATATCTGGCAGACAAACCAAGGCCCTCTTCGGTAGGCGGTGACCGGGTATACGTAGTACTTGCCCAAGCCTATATATATATATATATATATATATATATATATATATATATATATATATAAAATCTGTGGTACAGATATTGTGCCATCGGAATCATGGCTGAATAGGAAGACAGTATGAATAATAAGAAAAGAGCAACAACAACAAAAGCTTTTTTGTCTAGTTTACCACTCAGTTTTTGAAATTTTTTCAGTTTTTTTTAAGGGGAGGAAGAAGGGACACCGCAACACACCGATGCACACGTCCGCCATTGACATCGATCTTGAGCCATGGCTTCCAAGGTCTTCAGCCAGCAAGTATCCGCATCTCTCGGACCCCAACCAGGTAGTCGACAACAACCGGCCGAGGCCAACTGTTTCGTCAGCTTTTTCATGCGGCTTCTCCATGTTGTAGGCTGTCCACCAGACCGTCTTCTCCAGCCCTGTCCAGCAACCGCAAACAACGCACGACGCGGGTAACGCTGGACAGGCATGCGCAATACGTGTCCCAACCACCGCAGTTGATGCAGTGAGACGAGCTCCTCGAGCGAGTGGCTTCCACGTCCCAAGACACGCTGTCTAACTTCCACATTGCTTACGTGGTGCTGCCACCACACACGGGCAATGGACCGCAGACAGCGGTGCTCGAAGACGGATAGCCTGCGCAAGTCATCTTTACGAATGGGCCAGGTCTCGCATCCGTACAACAGTACAGCACGAACAGTTGCACAATAGACCCGCCCTTTGATGGAGAGACGAATGTCGTGGCGACGCCACAAGTGCCTCAGCCTAGAAAAAGCGAGGCGTGCTCTCGAGATGCGCATCGAAATCTCGTCTCCAACAGCCCCGCCAGCAGTGATGCAACTTCCCAAGTAGACAAAGCTCTCCACAACCTCTAGTGTTTCACCACCAAGAGTGAGTGCAGGCAGAGGCACCTGCCAGTCTTGGAAGAGAGCCTTGCATTTGGATGGCGAAAAGTACATACCATACTTTGATGCTTCAATCGCCAAGCGGTTTAGTGCAAGTTGGACGACATGTGGATCGTCACCCAGCAAGACGATATCATCAGCATAATCCAAGTCAACAACTCGACTACCTGGGAGGAGCTCAACGCCAGCGTTCAACGAATCGCCCAGAGCGTTCTTCAGGACATCCTCAATGGCAAAGTTGAATAGGAACGGAGAGATAGGGCATCCTTGTCGAACTCCACTGGAGACCACAAAGGTAGGCGAAAGCTTGCCATAAGCCCTAACCCTGCCCGAGGTCAGACTATAGAGGGCGCGCAGTATGGAGACGAACTTCTCGGGGACACCATTCCTCAGTAGGCAGTGCCACAGTACCGTACGATCGACGGAATCGAAGGCTGCACGGATATCCAGGAACACAGCAATCGTTGGCCTCTGATACACATGGCGGAGCTCGAGGATCTGGCGGAGTGTGAAGATTTGATCGATGCAGCCGCGACCAGGACGAAACCCAGCTTGTTCTTCTCGTTGCAACGATTCGCGCGTTGGGGATAGCCTGCGAAGTATGATGGACACCAGCAGCTTGCAAACGACGGGGACTAAGCTTATGCCTCTGTAGTTGGAGCAGATTGTGCGCAAGCCCTTTTTGAAGATGGGGACGACTATCGATTCACTCCAAGATGATGGAACTTTCTCTTTCGACCAAATTTTCGAGAACAAAGCGGTGAGTTCTCGAACCAGCGAAGCGCCACCATCTTTAAATAGAGCTGGAGGAAGACCATCAGGGCCGGGAGCTTTATAGCGCTTCATGTGCCGGAGCTCCTGCTCGAGTTCCTGGTAAGAGGGAGGATCTGTGGGGGTAGACCACTCGGCCCCAGCGCGAGCGCCAGAGGTAGCAGATGGAGCTGGGGGCCAACAAAACTGCGAGCCAAAATGTTCGGCCCATCGCTCCAACCGTCGTTGAAGATTGGTGATTAAGGTGCCATCCTCTTCGCATATTGTTTCACTTATACCAGATCGAACACCTTCGGTGACTCGAATGAGATGGAAAAGTTTTCTGGTATTACCAGAGAGACTAGCAAGCTCCATCTCCCTAGCACGTTCACACCACCAAGCTTCGCGGTCCATTTGCAGACTCCTGCGCAACTCTCGACCCAGGGATTGGCGTTCGTCACTGTGTCTGGAATCCGATGGGATCAAGCGGCGTTTGTCCATCAGCGACAAGGAGACGGCGGAAATCCAATGCTTCGGTGGGTGACGGGTAACTCCACAAGTGTCGATACTGGCAGAAACTAAGGCATCTTTGATATGCGCCCACTGCGAATCGAGATCACCGTCAATAGTTGAGGCAAGCAAGGTTGACAGTGAGGCTTGGTACCTGGTTAAAATCGCAGGGTTTTGTAGATTTGCGACGTCCGGTCGGTAGAGAGCGCGCTTAGGTGATCCTCCGAAACGCATGCAAATCTTAGCACGAACCAATGCGTGATCGGAGTCTAGATAAGTTGACCAGTACGATCGGCAGTCCGTTACGCTTCCGCGCCATCTGTAGCTGATTGCTATGTGGTCAAGCTGGGAGCACTCTTGCGTATGTGAGGGCGGGCGCCAGGTAGCAGTGTGTCTCCTCGAGTGCCGAAAACTAGTGCTCGAAAGATACAAGCGATGATCAGAGCAAAGAGCAAGCAGTCTGTCTCCATTGTCTGATCGACTGCCACCGAGACCAAAACTACCCCCAAGGTGGTGTTCGCTTGGTGGAAGGCGGCCAACCCGTGCGTTAAAGTCCCCGGCAAGAATGACTATATCAGTCCTTTTGGAGGAACGCAGAAGTTCATGTAGCTGCTGGTAAAAGCTATCTTTAACTGCATCCGGGCTGCAGTCTGTAGGGGCGTAGGCGGAGACGACAAACAAGGCACGCTTAACGTCTCGACGCCTGCTTACGTTACATGAACCTCGTAGTCTGACTGCACATAGCCGACTGTTGACTGGGATCCAGTCAAGCAGAGCTGATTCAGCCCTGGCACTCAGTGCAACCCCAACACCAGCTTGGCCAGTGGCGGCAGCTTCTGGGTCTCCGGAAAGCCGCAAGTGGTATTTGGCGTCAGGGTTTACCGGTGAAGCCATTCTGATGACGGCGCTAGAGTCTTGTAATCTGGTCTCTGAAAGGCAACAGATGTCTACCGAAAGCGTTTCAAGAGTACGGGCCAGACATGCTTGTCGTCCGATCTGCATCAAAGTTCGAACATTAAACGCTGCGAGGATGAATGGAGAACCAGGTCGAAGAAGAGCTGGAGCTTCGGTGGGGTGAGAGGCGGTTGCGATCGCAGGAGATTGAAAACCGGGAGTTTGGCTGTTGCTTCCATCAGTTGCGAGACGCGGGTCGTTTGTGACGGTGACCGTAGAAGACATAAGAGAACACATATGTGAAGGAGGGGAGGTGGGGTGATCTGTGAGTGGAGGTTGAGCGGTTGAGTTAGCATAGAAGTTAGGCATAGCAGAAGCAGTAGTAAGCAGTGTGGTCCATGATTCGTCAGTGGGCGTGATACTACCCGGTTGCCCAGGCCGAAGTAGAGGGTTGTCTTAGGGGGCCCTACCCCGAGCCTTTGATCAAAGATCTAACCTACAAGGCAGCAGGGCGATGTGAGGGCGTCGCAACCCGTTGGGAGCCGGTGACCAAATAGATGGTTCATACGCCTTTCGGTCCGTGAAGGACCAGGGGCCCAACACACCCTTGAAGTACAATGCCTCTCAGGGAGGGGCAAGGGGCAGTGACTTTATTTAGTGGCGAGTCACATCCGCCACGTCGCAGTGTTGTTAAACAGACATTTGTGGCTTTTTATAGGGAGAACGCTTGCCAGGCGAAAACCCACCACGTCCTGGAACACTGCCGCCGAACCATTTGCTGGAACGGGAAAAACCCGAACCACCCAGCTGGCACCACGAGGAGGTTGTTCGGCAAGCCAGCCCAACCCAACACAACTTATTCAGTGCTGCATGTTGTTCTAAAGAACTAGCTTGGGTATCATTACCTGGCACTTGCCTACGCACAGCATCGTTGCGTACATTGGTGCCACCCGAGACTAGCAATACTCCGCAGACAGCGATGATCAAAGATTTGAAGGCGCCTCAGATCTTCCGACCGAAGAACCCAAGTTTTACTCTCATAGAGTAGGACGGCCCTCGCTGTAGCCTTGTAAACAGTCTTTCAGTTGGAGGGGAACTCCCTTCTGTCGCCAAAGGTGTCGCAGATTCAAGAATACAGATTTGACTTTTGCCATGCGTGAAGTGACTTCATTTGCTATGCGCCCATGGTTGCTGATGCAAATGCCAAGGTAAGTGAATTGACCGACTGCCTCGAGTCCCTCCTTATCAGGGGTCAAGGAGTCGTCAAGTGGCATGTCATGTTCGTACAGAGCACGTAAAATGTTCACATATTTCATGGAAACACCTTTTCGAGCAAGTATTTCGAACAGAATTCATCGATCAGCCGAATCGAATGTACCCTTTAAGTCGATGAACACAGCTATTGTCGGTCTGCGGTATGCGTGTCACTGCTTTAACATCTGCCACAGAGTGAATACATGGTCTGTAAAGCCCCGTCCCAGGCAAGAACCTGCCTACTCTTCCCTTATCCGGAATTCCCGTTCCGCAGTGTGGCGACGCACGAGAATTGAGGCTAGTACTTTTGTCACAACTGGCGTTAGGATAATACCTCTGTGGTTAGCACATTCGGTGCGTTTGATCTTCTTGTGTATTGTCACTATAATCCATTCACTCCCGTTAGCCGGGACGGTTTCATCCTTCCATACATGTTCGAACATATAGCTCAGTGCTTTGCAGAGGAACTCACCTCCATCCTTAAATAGTGCATGTGGGAGGGAATCTGGGTCAGCAGCCTGAAAGCGATTGATGGCTGCGATCACGTTTCGGACCTGAGTCTCCGATGGAGCACCTAAACTAACCGTCCATGGCTCGTCTTGCATCACCTGAGTAGGAAGAGGTCCGAGAGCAGGGGGCCAGCTGAACTGATCTTGAAAGTTTTCTGCCTAACTAGCCATACGGCGTTATTTATTGTGAATCTGTGCACCCGCGCTGTCTCAGATTATCTCACTGATATCTGGTTTCCTGGGACCGGTGTTGCGGATCAGCTGGAGGAGCTTGTGGTAATTGCCTACTGCTCCCGCCTCCTCCATTTTTTGAGCCTGAGTGGTCCACCAGGCTTCCTTGTCAGCACACCTGCTCCGCTTAATTCACCTCCAATAGTCCGTCTGGTAACGTGCTCAGAGCCAGTCGGGAGTTTTCTTCTGGATTCTAAGTAGTTTACCGACCTCTTGGATATCCAGTGGCTGGTGCTGATAGTACCACAAGCAGATGCTCTTGAGTCGTTCATGGTTGCGGTGGATTCTATCCCACTGAAGTTCAGTGTCATTAGGACAAGAAAACGAAAGTTGGTACTCAGGGCATTCTGGTAAGTTTGCCAAACCAGTGGCTGAGATGACTTGTCAGTGCCAATCGAGGGAGACGTTTGGAACCCTTCCCGTTATAATTAAGTAAAATAAAGAAATGCGTATATTTACCCACAAGCGCTATACGGCCCTATAAGCCGGAGCGTTCACTTGTACAGTGCATAAGGTTTCATAGATTATGGAACATAGATCCATAATAGTAAAATGAATTTAAATAATATAATTTGGGATCAGTTCCTAGACCCGATCACCTAATATGTAGAATGTACCGATATTCTTATCACCATTTTCTAGTTTGTGAAGCTCAGGAGTAGATAATAATAGTAGTAGCAGTCAGTGTAGCAGCCGGCTGTTCCTTTTAGAGCATGTTTTCTGTATCTCACAGGTCCCTGTTGTCCACCAACGCTCAGCTCTTTCCGAGCCTCCTATTTATGCGTCACTTTAGTAAGTTGCGAATACCCTGAAGCAGATTATGAAGGGAATCATGTTCTCTGCTCTAATCATATTCATCGAAGCCTCCAGAATACATCCTCCATATGGACACTTCTGGCTGGACAACCAATCAGCATCCCAAGCTTTTTTCTCGATGCATTGGAGATGGGCACAACTGAAATTGGCATTCTACTTGGTGCTACTATTTTTCGCATCTGCGCTTTCCCGATTCGAAATGTGAGAGCTATGAAACACGCACTTTTGAGCACGATTTGAATCAATGTAAGTTGTTAAAAGCGACCAACGGCCATAGATTAACGAACGCCATCTATGGCCAGCGGCGATGGGATCAATACGGGTACGGAGGTGTTTATTGTTCTATGGGAGATAGTTGATATGGTGTGAACTATTCTGGAAAGCTGGGCTGGTGATGTGGAGGTTGTTATCTGCACTGCATTTCTTTCATTTGACCAACGATGCTACATGACTGAAGCACTGCCGGTCCAGTTGGCCTGACATCCGTAATCAGTCAAAGAGGCTGAAAGTAAGATGATAAGTCGCCAGCTGTGAGCCGTAAAGGCCCTTCGCTGCTACGCGAACAGCACTAGCCGCGCGCGGACTGAGTATACCGCGAGAACGCCCACTTCTACGCAGATCCGAACCGGTGACCTTATGGTTGCAAATCAGGCGCAGACCACTCAGCCACCGGCTGAACCGATCCTGAAAATAGGAAAAGAAGGTAGACATTTAGTTACTGAAAATATACTGACAATGAATGTCCTCAATGTTGTAAAGCTGCTATCGTACTGCTGCACTGCTGCTATTCTGCGCCTGCGAGACTACGACCGCGTGATTGCTCAGTCACGCGCTCAGCAACCGACGGGGTACAGAAGGCCAAGACTCGGTAAACAGGGAATCTATTCTACACCATAGGTCAGTTCTATTTATTGCTGAACGAAACATACTAATTTTGGAAGCGTTTGGCTCTCAGCCAATCTAAGTTAATTCCGTCCCACGCATTTTCCATATTTGGCAGAATGGTTCGCCTCCGTTGCCTCGGGCTTGTATTTGCTGGCCAATCAGTTTGCACCCGATTCCCAAATTTGGCAAAACAGTCGAAGGTCGTTCCACGCTCGTGCTGGTGACCTTCGCATGCAGCAGACAGCTCACGTGCTCCGCGGTAAGCCTGTGCGCGACCTCGTATCTGGACATTGGCTCCGCTTACCTCTCTATTACCTCCCCCCTTTGAATTGACTGCTCATACCTATTTTCCGCACTTAGGCTTGGTCGTAGCTTTTTACTCAGGGGTCCACTTGTAGCCATCGCGGTTGCTTTCTTCTTCGACTTGGCCTGCATGTTACGTTGTGTGGCGTCTGTGCGATCGGGTGTGTTCCGCTTTGGAGATCAGTTCTGTTTTCTAAACCAAATGTATCCAGTAGTATGTCCCACTGCGGGGCCGCTGGTCTTTGCTGTCTTTGAGTTTTGCCATGCTGCTGTCGTAGATGACTGATGTTTCTTGTCCACTTGTCCTTTCCGACCATTTTCTCATAAATAACTTTACCCCTCTTTCCAGTACCCGTTCCGCTAAACCATCTTTCCGGGGTCTGGAAGTTTCGTGCATACACCAAGTTGCCAATCTTGAACGTGCGAAGCCTGTTATCCTGCTCCTCTCCCGGTTGTCCGTTGCGTTTTCCAACATTTCCGGGAATCATGCTATCAAATGTCGTTCTGATTTTTCCTCCAAATTGACAATCAGAAGGAGATTTACCCTCCGGTGTGTTTGGATTTGGAATGTTTCGATACATTCTGAAAAACGGCTGAATTGCATCTCGTGACACCGTCGTTCCTTCCGCTTTGAGGAGCGCACGTTTAAAGGTATCTACAAACCGTCCGGCTTGCCCATTCGATTGTGGATGGTACGGCGGCGAAAACTTGTGCTGGATTCCGTTTTGCATGCAAAATTCTCGGAACAGCGTCAAGGTGTACTGGGTTCCGTTGTTTGTAACCAGTATCTTCGGGGTGCCAAAATACTGGAACAGTTTGTTCAGCTCATCCATAGTGTGCTGGGTGGTGGGATTTTGCATCGGAACCACGTCGGGTCATTTTGTATAGGAATCAACAAAAATCAAATACGATTTACCGTTGATTGGCCCCGCATAATCCAACTGGATTCTCTGTCAGGGCTTCTTCGACTCGGGTCAAGGGTGCCACGAACATTTCGGAGGTGCCTTTGCCGCTTGTTGACAAGACTCACAACTTTGGCAGAACTGCTCGATTTCTGCATCCATTTGAGGCCAATACACAAAACTTCGCGCCAGTGCCTTCATTCGGCTGGTTTTCGGATGTCCTGAATGAAACTGCTGTAGTATTCGCTTCCGCAACTTCCTTGGTACCACGACTCGTTCTCCGAACATTAGACAATTGTCAACGACCGAAAGGGATCCGCGTCGATTAAAGAAAGGTCTTAACTCATTCGAAATTCTGACATTAGGCCAACTGGACTGCACAAACCCTATAACTTTCAGCAATATATCGTATTGAGCAGTGTCTGCACGAATCATGTCCGAGGTTACTGGCAACTCCCTTACACTGTCAACCAGGATGCGCTGAACTTCCGACTCGAATTTGACAGATGCAATCACGCAGTCATCGTTTTCCTTCGCGTGGGAACTGAGGAGGCGAAATAGAGCGTCAGCTTGGCCGAGTTGTTGTGTAGATCAGTGTGGGATACTGAAATCGTAAGCCAGCAGTACGGTTGCCCATCTCTGTAACCGACTTGCTTGAAGAAACCCTTCTTTGATCCAAATATCGAGAGTAGAGGCTTGTGATCCGTGATCAGTTTGAAATGTCTACCATATAGCATCTTGTGAAACCGTTTCACTGCGAAAACAATCGCCAGCGCTTCCTTCTCAATCTGGCTGTAATTTTTCTCCGCCACTGTCAGCGACCGTGCTGCGTGCGCAATGGCGTTCTCTTCTCCTGGGAACACATGAGAAATGACAGCACCTACCCCATAATTGGAGGCGTCCGAAGCAATAACAATCTCCAAGTTTGGGTTGAAGTGGGTCAAAAGTGAATCAAAACTGAACGCTGCTTTAACTATATCAAAGGATTGTTGGCACTCCATTGTCCATCGCCATTCTTTCCCTTTCATCAACAACTGGTTCAGAGGACCTCTAGTCTGATGTAGACTTGGCAGGAAGGCACTATAATGACTTATAAGACCGAAAAATGAACGAAGTTCGGCAACATCCCTTTGTGGTGGCATTTGCTTGACAGTTTCTATATTAACGGGATCCGGATGTCGGCGATGTTTGTCAATGATGAACCCGAGAAACTTGACACTTTCCATCAGGAAATTGCATTTTTCCACTCGTAACCGGAAGCCAGCTTCTTCTAGACACGTGAGCACTCTCTAACGTAGCCAGCAATGCTTGTGGGTCAGACCCCAAAATCAATGCGTCATCCAGGTATACTGCGATCCCAGGGATATCGTTCAGCAGCGTATCCATGATTTGTTGAAAAATGGCAGGAGCAGTTTTCACTCCGAATGGCAACCGATTGTACTGGAAAAGACCTAGATGCATGTTGACCGTCAGTAGTGTTTTGCAGTTCTCGGCTACTGCCACTTGCAAGTAAGCATCAGCTAGATCTAGTTTCACAAACCGTTAAGGTTGGTGAATAAATCTTCAGGTATAGGCAAAGGGTACTGGTGATTCTCCAACATGGAATTTAAGCCGGTTGCAAAGTCAGCACAAATACGTACCTTGCGGTTTCCTTTCTTTATCACAACGATGGGTGCTGCCCATTCTGAGTAATGTACGCGCTCGATTATGCCTTCCGACTGCAACCGATTTAACTCAGACTCCACTATTGGTTGTGTTGCCTACGACGCTGGACGTTTCGGTTTAAGCACTGGTCTGGCGTCTGGTTTGAGGTTCAGCTCAGCTCTGGCTATCCGGCAGCATCCAAGACCGGGTTGGAACAAACTTTCGTGGCGTCGCTCCAGTTCTACAATTTGACTGTAAAGTTCGGGGTTCATATTCTGCGTCTCTGCAGGTTTCTTGACTTGTAGTTTCTGGCATATACTGTTAAATGACTGGTCAAGTAATTTCAAGTCCTCCATCCAATCCAGACCCAGCAAATTCAATCCTGGTTGATCTGTCACAAAACAGGTTGTACGAATGTGCTGATCACGGAAACTGACCTGACAATGCAACTCTCCGAGAAGTTTCGAAATACCGCCGGATGCGTTTCGGGCTGTGTGGTCTGTGTGGACAAGCGGTAGTCGTCCCAGCATACACCATGTGTCTGGACAAATCAAAGTGATGTCTGACGCAGTATCCAACTGCAGCTAAACTTCCTTCTCGTTGATCTTCAACATTGTAAACTTACGCCTGCTGACACCGTCAACCTTGAAAGGCGCCGTCACAGTTTTAGCCTCGTTGTGACATCGGAAGCGCACTGGGATTCGACGCTGTATTCCGATCATTGTTGGTCGCTTCGCAAGACAACACGACTCTGTGTCCTCGCTTACCACAGCGATTGCAAATGTGATTTCGGAACGGGCAGTTTCGACCAAAGTGCCATTCCCTTCAAAACCAACAAGCAGAAAAGGGTTTAGAATGTGGTGAACTCACCTGAACCGATTCTTTCTAAGAACCTCTGCTGACCCTGCAAATGATGTCCTGACTACTCTGGATAGAGGACTGTTGGATCATTGCAGCATCATGCTTCAAGTTCATCAACCGTTGGCATTCGTTCGTCACTTCCTGCAGTGTGATCTCGGGAGTTTTCTCAATTCTGCTCAGTACTCTTGTTCGGGCATCCGCATCTTTGGTTGCTTGAAGACCACACACATAAATAAGGCACTTGTACTGATGAGCTGTCATCTTGTGAGACAGCGACCGTTCACACTCACGATTTACGCGACTCGAGTAAGTAACCCAGTCTTCGTCGTCTCGCTTGGTCATTGTCAGGCACTTGTATCGGATATTGAATAATGACGACTGATCTCCAAATATCTGGAACAAAGTAGCAACCGCTTCATCCCACCTCGATCGCCACGGTTATAAACCTGCCTTCCTACTGCTGCTATTCTGCGCCTGCGAGACTACGACCGCCGGATTGCTCAGTCACGCACCCAACCAACCGACGGGATACAGAAGGCCAAGGCTCGGTAAACAGGGAGTCTATTGTACACGATAGGCCAGTACTATTTATTGGTGAACGAAACACTCAGATGGAGTGGTTAGAAGACAGCTATTATTATTATTAATGCTATTATTATTATTCACGCCAGCTGCAGGTGGAGAATACCTCAGCCACTCTACAGCAATACAATACCGGTTGAGTAACCGGTAACAGATGGACATCGCTATTGCACTGCAAAATATGTTATATTATACCTAATAAACGACATCGTGGTTGGAGAGGAGGCTAAGCGGGAGGGGGGGGGGACGAAGCAATTCACAACACAAACGCCATTGAGATCGGCTCCTAGCCATGTTAACAAGTGTATCCAGCCAACCGTGTTCATCGTCTTTCAGTCCTCAACCAGGGAGCCGAGAGGCTCTAACCAAGGCCAACTTTGAAGTAAGGGCCTTCATTCCTCTTGATCAAGTCGTCGCTCGGCGACTCCTCTTCCTTTTCCATTCACACCCCGGGTGCGCAAACAACGCACGTTGCGGGAGTCGCTGGGCTGGCGTGCGCAACACTGGCTCAGCCATCGGAGCCTGGTGCATGAAATAACGGTGCTGAGCAGTTCGCTTCTTCTTCCTGCTTGACAAACAGCGCGTCGAACACGCTCATTCCTAACACGGTGTTCCCACGAGATATGAGTCAAACTGCGAAGGCACCGGTGGTCGATAGAAGGCACCAGTAACGAGGGCGAATGCATACGCGTGGCTGATTTCACGACCTTGTCATGTCGATAGACCTACGCCGGTTGGACAAATCGATCGTTGACTTACTTCATTGCATCCGCACCAGTTGGCCCCCGATATTTCACCTAGTCAGGTGAAATGTCCAAACTGTATAGCCGGCAGCAACCTAATGTGGCTCTCTCAAGTAAATGCTGTCGCTTTCTACCGCACCGGCGGACTTGTTTTTAAATGCCAACAGGAATATATGTGTTCCAATCTCCCAGGATTCCCATCACATATGAGCAGTGTTACGCAGGCACGCGCGGTCTAGCCCCATTGGCAAACAGTCCCCATATCTCTGTTTTCTATAAGGTAGCACCGTCGGAATGCCAGACGACAACCGCCATCAACTTCTGCAATAGCCTCCTTAGTAGTAGAGTGATCACCAAGGGTATACAGCTACCAGATAACCAAACGACCACTTCGAATGAGTTTTCTGCGCTAGTGAAAACTAGTTTGCGTTTTGGTTATGTCCTGACGCTGTATTCTGTAGTGTACAACTCTATACATGGCATGTTTTATCAGCGCTTGAATATGGTGACTGTTTGTAACCCGGTTTGGCCCATCTCTTTTAGCCCCTCATTTTGAAAACATCGTGGCATCGTGTCACTACCGACTGCATTGTTAGCGTGGTGCAGAGCTCTTATCCTAGATGTTTGGTTTAATCCATCATAGTTCACTTATGTGTTCCATTCTCATTTTCTTTTAGCTACAATGTGAGTTCGTTTTGGCCTTCTAATCTCCTCATCGACTGTTGGACGCTGCTTGCCCAACGGATTGATTTCACAACTCTTACCTCATCAGCTGCTGTCACTGATGATCACTGTTTGTTGCGATATTCGCTCGGCACTTTTCAATCCACTAAAGTTAGCTAACGCGTAATACACGCTACTACATTCTTCGCGATGCACCAGCATCAGCTGTTGTGTTCGGGTTGCTTATGTGTGACGCCGTTAGTGTCATTTTTCTTAACCTCCTCTTGCCACTTGGTTGTAACGCGTACTTTTTTCCCATATACGTAGGGTAATCGTTCCACCGCCGTTCAAGTATCTTCCGTATGCCGTTTGTTTGGATAACCGAAAATCAAGCTATGCAGTGAAGCATGTAGCCCTATCAATTGACTTAGATTTAAACTGGGACAATCCTTCCGAACAGGAACGTGCTGTTTTGGAAACAATTCAAAAGCGATCTCTTGCTAACGCCCGCCTAGAGGCTTTGGATGCCAAATATTTAGAGAGTTGGAAAGCGCTCATCGTAAGTCTATCCTTTTATTTTGGCATGTTTTTGCGCATGCTTCCATCATCATTCCCGCGGCCATCATCACCATCGCTTTATTCAATAACCTGGTTATGGTCGTAGCGTGCAACGCGCTTTCTGTTCACTCCTCGATTCAGAGCTCTGCTTGCATTGACACATACTTTGCAGTTTCGTAGTTCAAAGCACTACCGCTACACACATCACTGGTTCTTACAGCTACCGAACAACCACACTTGGTTGTCGATCAGTTGTCCCATCCAGTCAGTTGTATTCCCCACACGGTCACTTCACCGAAACGTTTTATACACACTTTTCCAAGTCTCGCGCGTCCTTCTAACTCTCATTTATTGATGGAAACGGCAAGGTGGCTTGCGCTGCACCACCCACAGCTACAACCACACACCCCATGCCCAGTGTAAACCCGAAGGAATAAGACCGAGGCATGTGGATGGGAGCCACGTTTCATCAACGGAGCCGGCCCACACTTCTTCACAGGCAAAAACAAGCACGCTGCATTTGGGAATCAAGCGCACACAAGGCGGTGGTTGGACCGTAGTCCGCTCCACAGTGAGTACATGGAACCACTCTTCGAGCCTAGCATGACCACAAGGACCATGCATCCCGTCCCCTCCAGCAACGACCCCCTATCTCCTAGAGCCAGTATCGACGACATGGTTGGTAATAGACAGGTAGACACCTTGTCAACATGCACATCAAGCGCAACCACACCGGGGATCTAAAGCAACAGCCAATCACGTGAAGCGACAATATCTAATGAAAGAGATCGAAAACACCATACGGATATGCCCCTACATTAACGTATCAAAATAAATGGGTTATCAACATAACCGCCATAAACTCAGGATGGCTGAACGAGAGGTCCAAAGCGCACATGCAGAAAACGAGAAAAAAATAAAAGAAATTAACTTTTTTCGTCTGTCACATGTGCAAGTTAATAGATTATTCTGTTAGACATTAAAACGAGGTAGCAAAATAAGCCTTAAAACACTATAACAGACCAATCATCGGAAATGAAATAAAATTCAGCACCCAAGCACGCGGTTAGTAACTCGAATGGAAGCGCATGTAGCATACCTACCAACACTGCGTTGGCTCTGCTTACCTTCTCAGCAGGACCCATCGTCATTTCTATGCTGCTTCCGAGTGGCCTCGCTTGTGCCTCGTTAGTCCTGCCTGACTCAGGCATTGGCGACCGCATGTGCTACAGCACTACGCGCTCGACGTCAATGGATATAGATATATAAATATGGGTATATATATCTATAATTGCTGTCTGCGCAGCATGGCTCTCGTCGGGTGGCGCTAGCGTGTCCGCAACGTTGATGTGCGTAAGTGTGTACTAAACAGTGATAACCCAGCTAGTTTCTTAGTACAACAGGTAGCACTGAATAAGTTGCGTTGGCTTAGGCACGTACTATGTATACCTGGTTGCCACTTGCCGAGAAGGTCCTTCTTTGTCTCCTAGATATAGGTTGGCGCAAGGCTCGAGGTGGACAAACGTTGAATTGGCAACGGGGAAATAAAATCCGTGACGACCAAACGGTGCGCTATTTTTCAGGCTGGAGTCCACGTGACTCGCCTAGTGCTTGGACTGAGACTTTACAGGGCATGGCTCGCAGTAGACACATGTGGCGTGTATGTGTGTCTCCTAGTCAGACTGCCTGTTTAAGGTGTATTTGGTGCTGAATTATCTGCGGTATGATGGCGGGTTAGTGAAAGCCCCAAGGAAGCTGTCTCACTGATGCCACCTTAGCTTTGCATGATATCTAGCTGTTCGTGGCGTTATGTAATTAGCGAGGTATAGACACCTTGACACTGAATGTTTGCTTCGGACCTTAAGGTTTTACTGTAAGTTTCCCTTCTCTCTCACTTACTATTCTTCGTCCCGTAGGTCCTTATGGTTGTATGGCAGCGCAGCATCAGTTCAAGTGGCTGATGTATTGCTGCTTTTAATGATGCGATGATGTCTCCACATGGGTTGAAGTGTATACCCTTACGCAAGCGTCGCCCGAATACAACAGTGTTAAAATGCTTTTATCTTTCACCCATCCGGTATTCCGGAGACCCTATGCACGTATAGCGGGTCCCCTTTTGTTAGCGCAATATTTATCCGATTCGTCACTAGTAACGGAATTCAGTTTATGAAATCGGTGTCCTATCATCCTGCGTCAAACGAATTGGCAGAGCGGGTAGTGCAGACAATAAAGCGAAGACTGTTGAAACAGCTTGTGACCCTACGAACAAAGCTGAATCGGTCCCTATTAGCATATTGTTCCACACCCACTGGAAGTACAGGTAAGTCTCTTGCAGAGCTGATGTTTGGTAGGAACCTCAGGACAAGGTTGCATTTACTGCCTCTTAATTCATGGGTAGAGATAGAAGGGCGGCAGAAGGTATCACTATCTTCAGATGAGCAAAAGAAGGATGTGATTTTTCGCGACAATGACTTGGTTTACACATGCCGAGACGGTTCCGCCCATCCGTAAACGCCTCTGAATACTGAATACTGTATTATAGAGCAAGTAGAAATGGATTCTGTACAACTCTTTCGAGATATGGCGAAAAACGTTATAAAAGTTGTCAACCTTGAATATCATTGTCGTTCTCATGTAATATTTAAAATATTCGACTTACGATATTTCAGGATTCACAAATGTGATGTCATCGTAAGTGTGCAGTCGTTCTCTGAATCGAATAGAGGCAAAATGCAAATCTAACAACGTTTTGAACTGTTGCACCGATGTTGCCTCAATGACATGTTCGGGCAAACTATTCCAAATGTTTACCACTCTCCGTTCGAAGCACAGTGGGTGGGGAACACGTTTCATATCCGGCACAACAAGTTTGTATCTGTGTCCGCGTGTGCTGCATGGCCCTCAAAGACAGAATCTCGCCCGTTCCGAATCATTCGTGTTATATCAATTCCCCTGCATCTGTGGTGCAAGGTACTTCGGGTACACGACTAGGCGTCTGTCTAAGAACAAAACGGAACACTGTTCTGCCTTTGCGACATGGCGCGGTTAAGGATGTCCGCAGTTCTGTCTTCGAGCATCTAATTAGTACTGGGTATCAGATTCGGACTGAAGACGGATTTAAAGTCGTCTACATTGTGTCGAAGCGCATACCCAAAAGACTCAAAAAGTGCCTGCTGGCCACTGCCGAATCAATAGCGATCAGACTGTTACAACCTGGGTTATGCAAGCAAAAGACGTTAATACAAACTCTCAGTTTGCCTTGGCCGTAGCTAGGATTCTGTCCCTATCTGATAGAAACCCCGGCCCAACTGCGAGCTTTGTTCTTCATCAGCCTCTACGCTCTTGCTTTCTCTACACTAGATTGCCACAGGAAACACGCTGGCAACCTGTCACTGTAATTCGTTCTTCGGGAAGCCAAGACGACGTCCAACTTTCAGACAGCCGATTTATTCGGCGGTATTCAGACCACGTTGCTCCACGGAGTTTAGATGCACCGAAAGAGGCGCAGACCGAGTTGTGCGGACTAAGAACCGGACACTGAGAGTGAACCGTATTAGCAGGCTAGCGAAACGCTGCGAGGCGATCGGCCCGCATTCCCAACTCAGTTGATAGTGCAATAGCGTAGAGTAGCGTAGATGAGGCTCCGACGCTACTCTACGCTATTGCAAGCCACTCAAGTACGTACTGATATTGTCACCTCGATTGGTGAGGAAACGTTTGCAACAAAATTGCCAAGCTCAGCGAACAGTTCAACAGCCAGTTGACCGTTTCCAGCCGGTACTGTGACAACATCCATGGAGGTGAGGAGTGTCATATGCGCACCGAAGATCATGCTCTAATCTACTCAGGTGGATGCATACAACGCATTCATGCACACACACACACACACACACACACACACACACACACACACACACACACACACACACACACACACACACACACACACACACCAATGTCATTGTATCGCCAGTGAATGCAAGTCGAAATGTCCTGTCAGATGTTGATTACACAGTGCTTTGTCTAGACTTGTTTTCCGTCCTTAACGTTCCGAGCCCTATAGAGCATACGTTCTTTATCGTTTCCGTGACTAATGCGTTTCAGTTACCCCGTTCCTCTGACGACATTCAACTTTTGTACCGCAAAGTAGAAAGGCCATACTTCTACTCACATTGGGAAGCTTCCTTGTTGATTTATACTGCGTGTCCGAAACTAGGATCAATGGTCCTCACGCGGTTGTCTAACAGCTAACTACTGCTCGTCCTCCCCCTATTGGCTATACTATCCTGAAACGCTGATGCAGATACCACAGGTCAAACCAGATTGGGCATTAGAGACTTTCTGATGCGGTCCCAGTGATCGAAATGGCATAGGTTTACTTCAAAGCAAACTGTAGCCTCAATCAAGCTTGCATGTCGCAATCCATACGCATGGCGAGTACTCCAGAACTTACTAATGCACTTTCAACCACTGTGTCATGCGTTACTGTGGTGCTCTGGCTTAGTGATTAACATGAAAACTGTCGACCATGGTGTCGGGTTCTCCTCTCATCTCAAACTGTCTCTACCTGACGAGTCCAAATCAGGACAAAACCGGTCGGTTGTGGAGTACAGTGTTGGAAGAAAGGAGCTCCGAAATTCTCAAACTTGTATTTTTATTTAATATCCCATGGAAGCCTCTGATGTTATTTCATTATAAGAGACTTGATGTCGCAGTTCGCTCCGTAGCACATCATAGATGTTGGTTTAGCGTCTTCTGCAATTGGCCTTTCATTGTTCACTAATCGGTTCATTGCCTACTCCTTAGTGGTCTTCCTGCTCTCTTCCTATGCGCACATGATCTGGTCCCTGTGAACCATAGGTGAGATGATTTGAATTGTAATGGGGCACTCCATCTGTGTCCATCAGTTAATGAAACATTGTTGTTTTTAGACTATCCATTTCTGAGTATTAAAGAGTTCAGGAACGATATTATGCCATTATAAGATTACAGTTCCATTGCGAAACTTTGTCATTTATAGAGTTTAAGTGGTTTAGAAATTCACTTCCCCATCCTATTTTAAAACCCTTAAGTAATCATGAGTTTTCAACCAGTCCCTATCGTATATCAAGATACCAAAGTACGAACCAAACCTACGCAGTGGACTAAATTCTTTCGCGTTCCACCCTTTGTCACGTGTTCAGGTTCAGTTAGACAATTTATTTGGACGCCTTCGCCGAATTGAACATTTGCAACAGAAGACTGACAACTTCGCATCAATCGACAAGGCTTTAATGGAGGCGAACATTGCACGTGTGACGAACGGTTCCGTCATCCAGATTCTCATTATGCTTGGTGTTGCTGCTCTTCAAGTTACATTAATTCGAGCTTTATTTGATTTTAACAGTCGTTTCTATCGTTTGTGGTTCGGGAAACGGTCGAAAGTTAGCACCCGGTGTTAACCGCGCATTGGTTGGCGCGTTTCTCGCTCAAAACATTCTTCTCCTCTCTCCAATTTGACTTCAAATTTTCTCCTTCCGCTGCCCCCTTCATTACAAAAGTATGCGCGTCGGATTTGCCTTGTGCTTCTTTCTTGTATCTTCAACTATCGTGTACGTGACTTGTCAATTATATTTGCTTTCTGGACACAATGCTTTTACGCTCCCAATGTCTGTCTGCGTTTCTTGCTGATCCTTATAATTATAAATAGCTTGTTTGACCCAGTGGGTATTTCCTGTCCCTAACTCAATGGATTTGCTGTGACCGAGCGCCACATTGAATTGGATCCGGTCTCTGCCTCGCGTCAGTTTAATAATCGCCATTTACCATACTTAAGGTATCTAAAAAGCATAACTAGTATACAAGCCCGTGGCGAAATGTTACAATTGTTGAATGAAAACAATCGGAGCATTGGCTTTAACACAAGAAAATCATCGATTTCCGTGCGCGTCCTTTTGGATGAGATGTCTAACAACTGATACGGTCGCACCAACACCCTTGTCCTCATCCATACGATGAGGACTTCCATACGATTTATGAGTACTTAAGTAAGCGAATATCTAATGTCGACGCACCTGCAATTGTCGTCAAGCCGGTCACAGACAGATTTCTACGTTTCGATCAGCCTTACAATAGAAATAACTCTGCTTCAAACCCTTGTTAAACGGTCCAGTTAGAAGACAGCAAGTGTCCCACCGGTGCGGCCTGCGAGCCATGCCCTATAAAGTCCCTAGTCAAGCTTACAGTGTACCACGTTGGACTCCAGTTTAGATGCCGAGACGGATCAACAGCACCCAATCTGGTCATCACTCACTTGGTTTCCCGATGCTAAGTCGGATTTCCCCCCTCAATCTTGAGCCAGTCTACATCCGGCAAACAGCACAATGTCCTTCGTGCGCGCCAACACAACTCGGTCTTTCCATTCGTTCCCTATTCTCTTCCATTTTATTCGTTAGCAACAGCGTTCGCATACCCACTACACCGAGGCAGCTGTTCTCTACTCATAGGAACACTGTAATCTGTTTTGTGTAAACTTTTTAGTTCGCGTGGCAATGCAGTGGGCACTAGAGCCTCTTGTTGAACGCCAGATGGCAAACAGTACTCGCTTATCGGTCCCACTAGATGGTAACAGCGAAATCCTCTTTGGAACTCCTCGCGTCAACGCTTCCAATGCATACATCCGAAACATCCAAATGAACCGTTATGCAACGTTCTTCCGGTCCTACAGTTGGACTTTTCTGTTTCCATGGATAAACTGGGTTTCGAAGAGCAACACGGGTCTTGTCAATGTACACAGTGACCTCTTCGATAACTTGAACGTTGGACATGATACAGTCAGCTATAGAATTGAAGACTGGTAGGTCAGGTTGTTCAGATGGCTGTTGAACTGTTCTCTGAGCTTGGCAATTTTGTTGCAAACGTTTCGTCACCAATCGAGGTGACATCATCAGTGCGTAGTTGAGTAGCGTGTAATAGCGTAGAGTCAGCTAGGCTGCTGGGAAGATCAGCAAATCTGAATAATTGCTGATGGCATGAGTAGATGATATGACAACCTACCTCTACTGAGCACATGCTTTGGGGATGTTATTCGCATGCTGAATCACACCTGACCGTATTTTTCTATTATATTTATTCTAGTCCAAGCTATATCTGTGTGGTTTCAGTCAATCGTCCAACATAGCTTGAATACCAGCTGATGCTGCTGTCGGATTCCTGCGTACTTTTAAGCGACAAAATCAAAGCGGATCGAAACAACAGCAACTACAACACACTTCTGAGGCGGGCACTTAGGTGAATGCATGGCCACATCACAGTATGGAGACGTTTGAATTAATCAAAACGTATTTTGCACTCCATTCAAAAATACGCGGCGCTACAAATGGATGCAGTAAAGTTGATCAGTGGCTGTAATTTACTCGAAAAGGAATACCCTGTTTCCACCTTAGTTTGACTCTGTAGCAGTACATCTATACGCCCTGTCGGATGAAAGGGCATCAGCAGTACATCGCCACATCGACCGAGGCTTAGCTACCATCCGATTGCGCGTGAGCCGGGTATACTGCTAGGTCACCCGCACCTATGCGGATTCGACCCAGCAAGACAAGTGTGTAATGGTTTCGACCACCGACCCACTTCTGTCAGTTAGGATCTTCATCACCACATCCCGATCATGAAGCTGATGATATTGATGCCTCACTGTCGTGCGACCCTAATTGCCATACGGATAAATGACAGGAAAGTAGGGATCGACCGCAGATAGTCGCCATTTGTTATAACACGTCCGGCTTGTTTCGGAACGGACGAAATGCTCTCCTGTATTCCTGGTGTCCTGAGGAAAACTCAGTTGGTTCACTGTACCTTGAGGCGATAGATGCAACAGTGTCCTGAGGAGGACTCGGTTGATACCAGTGGAGTTTGACTCGCAATTTGGTCACAGTGTTTCTGAAGTGAGCTCAGGCGAATGCGCAATTTTCGCGGAGCTATGCGACCTCGAAACATCTATTGTGTAATGCTAAGACGACACGGGCGAGAGCTTCCAGTATTATGCATGCAGGCGGCGTACTGTGATCCCTCTTCACTTCGAGTCTCAACCAGTGGCTGAAGGGAAAGGGGCGTCTCCCTTGTAACCCAAAGATCAGCGGCTCGTATTTCCATACGTGCGGGCAACATGGCAGTCTCCCTAGTCCGCGCGCGACTGGTAGTGGTCTCCGAAACTATCCTTTGGACACCACTGCATGTTGAGTACATCATAATTGTCTTCTTTGTCTCTTTAACAGAGTACTTATAATTGCGTCTCATGTCAGCCAGATGGCTAATTGAGAATCTTGTACTCCGCGGATTGTATACTCGCGTTGAACTATACCCTAGATCCAATCCAGGACTTACCGAATGGGTCGTTGCACTGCACCCGGAGTACTTGGCACCCACAAAATCCATGATTCCATCATAAATCCAGTCCGACGCACCACCGATTACCACATGGGTTGTTCGATGTGTGAGTCGACTAACCTTACGGCTAAATCACCCAGCAGTTGGGTTCTCCTAGATTTTAATCATCTGTGGAGGTGGCAAGACATTCTTTTGTCAATGGGTGGGTTTATTACTTCTGAGCGTTTGATGTTACCCAATAGATCACACTTATAGTCACTATACACTAAGGATATTAAGCAGCTGATCATCTTTCATCACAGATACCCGCGCCACGCTGCTCATGCCTGTTGGAACCATCGCGAAGTAATGCGGAGACCCATCAGTTGGAGCATGACAACAAACCGGTGTTGTGCCGACTTGTCTTTTGCACTTGACGTACCTGCGTTGGCCACATCACTTTTCCTACTCACCTGGCATTTATTTTTGTTTTGATTAGGTGAGTGTAACCACATATAACGAAGGGCCCAGAGAGCATGCAGAAACCGACTGAAGGATCCGGATCAGTCGGTGCATATCATTTGCTTGATCATCTCGACATCAGTCACATCAACCGAATAGTTCACTCATCTGCACTATGACTTTCGATCTCTTCTCCTCTGTCGTTAGCCATTACACATGAATATGATAGAGTTACCCCCGGCTACTTCTCCGTTGGCGTTTTGTTTGCTAGTCTGTTTGCGTTTCCATCCTATTTTATCCAGCTTTCTACACAGCGATATCTTGGTCACGATTCCACGCGTCATCTTCTCGAAAGGTGGGATGGGCTGGATCAGTATAGTTAGAGACCTTATCCATCTTGGTTTAGTCGTGAACTCATCAGCACCCCCTCACTGGGTTTCTGATGCTTAGCTGTTAATCTGGAAAACCGACTTGTTTCTCGCTCACTCTTTCCCCTGACCATTTACTAGCTCAAGCATTTGGCCTGCAGTTTTTGCACCCGTGGTACCCCAATAGAATATAAGTCCGCATACGGTCACTTGCGGTTGCATGGGGTGCAATCATCAATGCAGAGCACTGGGGTACTTCCGATACACTTTTTTACCGCCTTTTATACTTGCCATCATTTGCGATATAATTGTTGGCAGCTGGATTCACTACACCTCGGTTGTGGTTAATCAGTTGGACTTGGCTGCTCAGACCCTCAATCCACCTATGTTAGTTGTAATCTGTAGGCTCATTCCATAAATAATGGCTAATTAAAACGGTGTTGAGTTGTGCTAGCCGTATTCACCGCGTTTCGGTGCTGTATCTATAGTTGGTCTACTGACTTGGAAGACGGCGTTCGCAAGACAACGATAGTCTCAGAACTCACTTAAATATCGAACTTCCCACTTATCGCATTATGCCCGCACCTTTTTCTCATATTCTTTGGAGCGCGCATTGAATCGCAAGTGAATCTTGTTTTCCGCCAGCTTTTACGACTCTGTGTTGAGTGGCTTTCTGGAATAGGGGCAAGTGTGTTGTTTTGTACTTTTTGAATCCCAAGCGCCTTGGGCCGTTTTTCAATAGACATGTTTTGGCTTACGTTTGCATATCTGTGACTACGTTATATCGCGAGCATCTCGGAACAGCCAATTGTGGCCAGATCCTGCAGTGATCACCTGCTGAAAACCTTCCTCCTTGGTTCACCCCTAATCCTCGATAGTCCCGCTCCAACCGGACACAAACTTCTTAATAGCGGGACCGGGGTTTGTGAGGGCGTTTGAGCATATGCCGCATCGCAGGATGGTTGTAGAACTACATCTATGACGTTCTGTGGTCTGCATTCTTGTGTTAGGCCGATTCGACATCATCCCGCTGACGAATGGGTGCAAATGACAATAATTGTCAATCGTTTTTCGGACGCTCGTTGCACGCTAAATAGACCAATGATTAGTACTGTTAGGTGACTGATTATCAACTTAGCGCACGCGGGCAACATATCTCTCTCTGAGTCTGACTCAACTGTCGTAAAAAATGCCCACGATTGAGCAGACTTGTAACGCCATACCATATACAGTCTGCTTTGCCCCCCAAATTACAGTACTGTTGCAAGATGGTACTAGCACATCACCAGTTTTTGCAAGTTACGGGTTTGTTTTTCACTTTGAAAAACTATGTCGCCCCGTAGCGTAGAGGTAACGAGCTTGTCCGTAATCTTGCGGCGTGGGTTCGAATCCTCGTAGAGGCAGCCGTCCTCGTGGTATACTCAGCCCTCGTGCGACTGGTGGTGATCGCACTGCAGCGAAGCGCCGTTACGGTTTACAGCTGAAAATTTTTTTGAACTATGATCCGGGCACCGACGTGCGATGGATTTATTTGGCACGACTATCGTTACCAGAATAATAATAAACAACAACTTTAATAACGTATGGTCAAATGCTAATAGAAACTAGAAACAATGGAATCGAGGCACGCGGCAAAACTAATCTGGATGGAATGGAAGTTAACATCCAGATTCGAGTAACCGAATGCACCATGGTTTATAGGATCTCCAACTGCTGGTGTGGGTCATCCCGAGGTCCTCATCCGCGAAGACGCACCAGCCTGGCAAAGTCTCTCCGTCAATTTTCCCCTGCCTTTATGCAACGTCATCGATTGGCCACCTCAAGGTTCCGACCAACTTGGTCCAGTGACGGTGTATAATCACGCCAGGAAAGGCAGTCAACTGGCATACAGTGGACCTAGCCAACGTAAGCGGTTGAGCTTTAGCAAACACTCGAGTGATGTACCAGGGTTTCTTGCCATAAACCAACTGGCAGATTAGCATTACTCACTAGTTGTTCCCACCAGATGTGAGGTATGCTCCGCGAGCATCAGTGATCAAACACGTTCAAGCGTTTAGTGCCTTCATTACGAATTGCCCAGGTCTCCGATCCCCACCGGCCTTATCGCAGCTTTAGGCGCTCTACGTTTCTATAGATTTTTGATCCTCAGTGATGTGACCTCCTGAGGTAACACAGCGACCAAGATAAGTGATTCGATTCCATACTTCCAGATGCTGTTCACTGATAGCTAGAACTGGTGGCGTATCGGTTCAGTCCTGCCCTCGCTCAGAAGTCGAACGTGAGATCGGACTGTTGAAGTTGAATAAAACCGCGGGACCAGATGAGTTTTATTCAGTCCTTTTCAAATTCGGGTGCTTTGATATTGTTGATGATTAACTCGAGTTATTGGTGAAAATGTGGGAGCAGAAAACTGTCCCAACCGGCTGGAGTCGCTCCGTTATTGTCCTGATCTTCAAAGGAGGTTCGCTTTCGGAATGCGACAGTCATCGAGGAATCAGTCTGATCCCCACCGTCTCTAAATTGCTTGCCTCTGTAGTCCTTCACAGACTGACTGGCGCTTGTGAAAGCCAGATTCGTGAGGAGCAAGCCGGGTTTCATCGTGGTCGGGGAGACATCGGCCACATATTTACATTACGTCAGTTGGAGCACCGTCACATATATTGGCAGCTCACCGTTGTCGTGTTCCTCAACATCAAAGGTACTTTCGATTCTGTGGATCGACGTGCCCATTCGGACTGCCTGCTAAGGAAAGGTGTGCTGGAGTAATATGTAAATATTATCCGAGCATTATACGCGCGTAGCACGGGCAGACTGAGGGCTTACGGCAAGCTGTCTCCGCCCTACAATATCTCCAGCGGTGTGAGACAAGGATGCCCGCTGTCATCTCTTCAACTTCGCTACTGACGAAGTCATAGAGATCGCGTTCACAGGACACGACTTAGGTGTGGAGTTGCTCTCAGGTGAACGAATTCTTGACTCGGAGTTTGCTAACAATATTGTCCGAATCTGTGACAGCTCCCAGACGTGCCAAGCGGCACTGGACAGATTAGCACTATCACCCGTTTCGGGCTATACTTTGCATCCTCAAAGTGCAAAACTTTCCTTGAAGATTGGCATGGTCAGCTTCCTGTGCTGACCCTTGGTAAGATCAGCTAGAACTCGTCCAAAAGTTCAACTACCTAGGTAGTTGTATCAGCGCCGCTTGAATTGAAGATGGGGTCAAAAACCGTATAGCAAAAGCACGAGACGATTTTGCAAACTTTCGCTACCTATGGTGCCGGCGCGACATCACTTTCTCCCTTAAGGGTAGAGTGTACAATACAGCCATATGTTCGACCCTACTGTACCGTTGTGAAACCTGGCCCATTAGATCAGTCGACATAAAGAGGCTAGTTACGTTCGACCAGTGGTGCGTTCGCAGTTTGGCTCATATCTCGTGGGAACATCGTATGAGCAATGAGCGTGTTCCACACCTTGTTTGTGGCGTAGGAAGAAGAAGCGAACCACTGAGCACCGTTATTTCACGCACCAGTCTCCGATGGTTGGGCTACTTGTTGCGCATGCCAGCCCAGCGACTCCTGCAACGTGCGTTGTTTGCGCACCCGGGGTGTGAATGGAAAAATAGGAGGGGTAGCCAAGCGACGACTTGATCAAGAGGAATGAAGGCCCTTACTTCGAAGTTGGCCTTGGTTAGAGCCTCTCGGCTCCATGGTTGAGGACGAAAGACGATGAACACGGTTGGCTGGATACCCTTGTTAACATGGTTAAGAGCCGATCTCAATGGCGTTCGTGTTGTTTCTTTGTCCCTCCCTGTCCAACGACGATCTCGTTTATTAGGTATAATATAACTTTTTTTGCGGCACAATATCCAGCTGTTAGCTTTCCGGCACGATGTCCATCCGTTACTGGTGACTCAGCCTATGTGCCTCTGTTTCATGTTTTTTTTCTTTTGTAATGCGGCACAATGTCTGAGGTATTTTCCACCTGCAGCTAACGTCTATAATGAAGGAATATTTCTGTATCATGTCTACCCAACTGGTGGCGATGCGTTTTTAAATTTGGCTTGTAATCCATGGATCACCGGTTTGAGTCTGCATAATGCGGACGACGTTGCCGTATCCAAGCCCCTGTGCAACAACTAGCGGTTACGGGGTAGAGAAACACCGCTACTATCTTACTGCATCATTTCTGGTTTTCCTTTACCGAAAATGTTGCTAAACACGTTTGTTGAGCTCTTGTGGTTGGCCCTAAACGCAATGGGATGTAAGCTAAGAATTTGAATGTAGAATTCGGAACGCAGCTGCAGTTTCGGAATCCGAGACCTGATCGCTACCCACTGAAGAGATTAACAAACTCACCGTTTTGACAACTGATACCTGAGAGATACTTTTCATGTCTGTATAGAGCAACGGATGAGTAATACTGAATTTCGTCACTCCACTTTTAGCGACGAGCCATCGGGTGTCTCATTGGAGTGTCTGTGTAATTCAAGCTGGCTCCGCCGGCTCGGTCATGTTCTCCGCGTGTCAACAAGTCGGCTACTCTGGCATGTATTTTTTGTCAACATTGCGCCTGTTTAGGGTAGACGCCGAGCTGTTCAGTTATTGACGTCACAAGGAAACGTGAAGTGCGCCAAAGGGCCAAGGTTTTCGGAATTGACCACGTCAGTGATTGAATACCCTATCGAATCCAGTGTGGTACCCAAGTTCGTGGCGCCTCGGAATTTCGCCATATTATTTCTGGGTCTCTGGTGATTTCAGTTCATACTGTTTACGTTGATTTACTACTTTTACTATTATCATTCCACGATGTAAGCCAATACAACCAGGCACACTGCTTTTTGGTCAGATAAAGTGACCTGATATAACGACTTACTCCTGGTTATCATAGGATTTTTGTCAGTGGAGCGTAAAATCTGGCGATTCGATCCTGCTTTGTGGGTAGTTGTGGTTTAGCCAACTCGGAATGACCAACACATAATAATAATAATGATAATAATAATAATAATATATTTCTCATCGAGCGAAACTGTGCCCATATTTGGTACAGATCGTTTTACAGAATATGTCATGCTCATGCATGAGTAGTGAACAGTTGTGCGATTTTAATTTTCTTTGTTGTTTCAAGTGTATGTACTTACCCACAGGTATGTTTTAATGCAATGAGCACTAGCTGGCTTAGTGGATAGTGACAGCACTATGGGTGTATCACACTGCGTGAAACCACTTCTATTTTACCCATCCGATGTTGTATGGCCCATACTGGAACAAATCATCAAGTGATCTCTCCCAAGAGAACAGGGACATAATCGTGTTCAAATATAGGTAATTAGTGAGCTCAACGCGAAAGGTCGTTGCGCTCTCACACGATCTGATTGTGACTTGGAGCTTATTCCACAGAACAGCATAGCTGGTAAGGAAAAAGTTGGACCGCGGATTTATCTTGCATTTGGGTACACTCAGGGTAAACTCCTTATTGCGGAGCTCCCTTGTCGAACTATGCTGTAGTTCTAGGGAAGGTAAATAGCAGTGGGTGTTTTGATGAATCACGTTGTACAGAAGCATCAGGTTGTGTCCCAGTCTTTGTAGCCAAAGTGGATCGAGCTGGAATTGTTGGCAGCGCTCCCGAAAGTTCTCAGTGGATGTTTTGCCTAGCAAACATTTGTTAAATTACGTCTGTGTACATTCCAGAGATACTCTCAGATATCCTCATGCTGCCACAAATCATACTGTAATATTCCAAGATGGGGTGAGTGAGAGTTTTGAAGTTATACTCCGGCTGGGGTTATGTGGATCTTATACAGTATATTAACCACTGATTTCCTAGCCCTTGCCCGCTGGTATTCGGATAACTTGAAGGTGCAAGAATACCTGATTCCGAGGTCATGGGTAGACAGCTGTACACATAGGTGTTCGTCGTTGAGTGTAATTGATCCCTCGGGTATCGAACAACCACGATACATGATTCTAGATTTTTGCGCCGAGAACTTCCTCATTCAAGTGTCACCATTTCTCAAGGAGTGGAGATCTTCCTGTATGAGCATTAGTGTATCTTGAAGTTTATCTCGTCGGAATTTGTAGACTATCTTTATGTCAACTGTAAATAGGAAAGGCATGCCCTGTCTGATAACCGTACTGATATCATTGACGTAGAGCAGGAACAGTAACGGACCAAGTACACTCCCTTGGATAACGCCATTAGTGATTGGATGTGGTGAAGAGTGGTGGTCGGCTAGGGTAACTACCTACGAATGGCCGCTCAGATATGACAATAGCCAGCCAGCTTCGGCTGGATCATGAAGGGGCTGTCCGTCTGCATTAACCAGTCCATCAATCGAGGGGGAGTGGTTATTGGTTCTGCATCGCAGGATTTTAACAAGTTCTTTCGTTTTACATGTTCGTAGAGCCATATGTTCTTCGTGTATTCCCTTCGTCAACTGTATGTGCTTGACCCTGTCAACGATATTGTGCAACTTTAATAGCAAGGTGAAATTTCCCATCTTGCTGTATCCAGCAATTAGTCTTTCGTGTTTCTGGCTGACTGAACGCACGTTTGCGTCTTTTTGGTCACGTGTATTCCCCTTGTCTTGGGCACTAAGGACAGCAATGGCCTGATGGACCCGATGGTAGAAATAGTCCACAGCAATGCACACAATGTCAGAGAGGAAGAATGCGTCCCAATCGGATGATCGGATAAATTGTTGGAATTGCTTCCAGTTTATCTTATGGGATACATATTGCGGAATAAAGACGTGTTTGGTAGTCAATTTAACGCAGAAAGTGAATCCTACCATCTTGTGGTCGCTACCAGGGTGTTTGTCTAATACCTCTGTGCAATTGTGACCTCCAGTATACTGGTCGCTCTTGTTGGTTCAGTAACTTACTGTATCCACCCTCCGATTCGGAGAGAGGAAAGGAAAGCTGTATATGTAGACGAGGATGGTTTGGAGGACCAGCTAATCTTTGGTAGGTTACAATCATCAGCAATTATCTTCTGTCTGTGTGGCATCAGAGCACTCGCGGTTGACGCAGTTTGCGGGTTGTAAACACATCCGAGTAGAATGTGAGGATCGGTTCCTGACGCGGACAAGCAAAGAGATTCTGAGACATTTGATAGCTGTGGATGATCAAGAAGCTCTGCTGCAAATGTACGGTGTAAGTATATCATGCATCCACCTCCTATGCCTGTGTCGCTGTCTTTTCGGAAAAACCCATAATTAGGAATCATTAAGGTATAATCTAAGATATCGGAGGAGCACCAAGTTTCTGTAACGAGGATTGCTTGTCGGTCGTTGATATGTGCAGCCATGCTTAGAAAGTACCACTTGTCGTTGGTAGATCGGGCATTAAGTAGAAGTACAGAAAACGGACTATTGGGTGTGGGGTTATTGCGTTGCGGTTTGTTGTCAGGTACTATGGACGCAAGAGATATGAATGGAAGTAGGGAGTCGAGTCTATTATTAGTAGGCGTGGTGATGTGGGTTATGCCATTTGTGAATGCCGATATTGCTTTGGACAGGGAGGTGGTTGAGGGAACAAGTCTAATTTGGGGATGGCGTAGCAGCTGGCTAGCCGAGTCATCTGAAAAAATTGCAGGAACAATGGGAACAGGTAGTTGGCTTCTGCCGGGTATGTAATGAGTGGGGTTAGCCGCGGTTGCTTTCCCTCCTCTAATAAAATGGGGTCGTATTGAGGGGTGTTGGGAAAGGCTGCACTTATATGACACGGGATGGAAGGTGGCGTAGTTCTCGTGATAGTTTATTCTGTTATCATTACTGTGCCTAATTTTGTGGTATGTGAGTGAATTATGGCGAGGCGTATCCAAAAGAAATTTGTTTCTGGATTTTGTCGGCTCAGGATATCGCTTTATATGGTGTTTGTGCGATCTACATTGGTAGATTTTATCAGTTTCTGTCGTGTTCTTCATAGATTTAAAGCTTCTGTCGGAACCGATGAGTGGCTGTGGGTTTTCTACATTATTAGGTTGACTGCCGATGAGAGTATTTTGGGTGTTGAGTTCAGCTTGCGACATTGCTACGGAGCCCTTGATAATCAGCTCTTTTCAATGTTTAGGAGTTACTCCATCGCTTATAAACGGTGAATTCAATTTGGTTGACCCACAGGCGTCAAGATTGGGAGGATAGTAATTGGTAGAAGTTTGCTTGGGTGACATTGCAGTGCCATCAGGAACGGTGGTGATCGAGGTCCTTATCACATGCGGTGAGCTGTGGAGATTTACTTCAAAGTGCCCAGTTGCCGCATTAGATAAGTTATCTTTTTGGTCTTTATTATGAGAACACTTAACACAAATAGTCGTTTGAACCGGTGATGGTGAAGAAAGATAATGAAGTGACCTTTGTAAAGGCGTACGACCAATAAGTCTTTGAACTCGATCCACTGTGCCATAGCGAACTGATTAATTAACAATCGGTTCGCGGATTCTTCAGTTCAAAATTCAAAAACGATCGGGCAGCGGTGCCTCGATGTCTTCTTTCTCACACGGAAGCATTTGCACTCGATCTCAGACATGTTACAGGCCTTAAGTACGTGTGTCATTGTAAATCATGCTCTCGGTCGATGTTTTGCCGGTGAAAACTGAAACACACTATATACGTGTGGAGTAAGAATTGCTACAATTCACTATTTCCGGCTTCTCTTTCACAGTGCTTTTCAGGCAAATGACCCAGTCACCCCTCCTGAGCGAGGAAGAAGATCGGCGTTGGAAAATTGCGGCGGAAGCCGGTGAAAAATTCAGCGCTCTCTACTATCGCGCATTTGACAAGCAAGATCGTGTTGATCTACCCGGTTTTTTCATGGAGAACGTGGTACTTTTGTGGAACGGGAACCGAACAGAAGGTCGTTCTCTCGTCCTTGATTACTTGAACAAATTGCCAAAAAGTTCGACTACGCTACATTCGCTTTCGGCACAGCCGGTCCACAGTAAGTGCAAACGACATTCCGTTCTCCCTATCAGTACAACTTCGCAATTCATGTCTCCGGTTCTGTCTTCATTCGCGCTGGAGCCTATGAAGCTTGTTTCAGTTAAACCTTGAATGCTATCGAGTTAGATCGATCTCAGGCTCTGATCCAGCGTACATTAGTTAGCATTTCTTGCATACTTCTTGAGAACTTCGTTTTTGTTTGCCTGCGATACCTTTGATCCTGTTGCGTCAATATCGATTTCCCATTACATTCTCTAACTCATCTTACTAGCGCCTGCGATTTAGGTACACCTTTGATACTCCCTACTCTCAGTGATTCATTCCATCCCACTCTTTAGGCAGATATATATGAGACTTTACTTCTAAGCTTGGACACCTTAAGCTTGTGACACCTTAGGGTGTCATGTGGACAAGAACCGAGGCGCTCCTCACCTCTAGCTAACGAGTTAAATGATGATGATGATGAAACTTTTAGCGGCAGTTGAGTTGGCAGGAAGACCCTTATTAGCTTGCTGCTAACGATGCGTAGAGGCATCTTTGCGAAATGTGATTTCTGACTAGAGACTTATTCCAAAGGACAACTCTTCTATCTTAGAACATCGGAGTAAACCACAAGATATTTCGCAGTCAGTGTCAGCCATCGCATCCGGATTCGTGGTAGCTTTCTGATTCTGACCACGACGAACTTTGCCAGGGCAAACATTTCCTTCACTACTCTCTGATTGGTCATCATTTGCCTTAGCAGCTTACTCGCCACAGCAGTTGGTAGTGGCTTGCAAAGAAAGTCGTGGATCTTGAGACCTATCTTGTTGTTTGAGCGTTCATAGCATGCATGACAGCAAAATATGTCTTGTGCTATATCGCAGTTAATAGTCAGGCATAGCGATCCGTTGCTGTCACCCATGCCTCAGTCGCTAATCACGAGCTCAGAGCCTGTGGATACGCGCTGCTGAGTTCCAGTAGAACGAAACGACCGTTTAGCGTTTCTCTGGATGTGTATTGGCCTTCTGGGATGATTCTCACTGAACACAGAAAATTCCTCGTGACTGACTTTACTATGCGTTTCGATACCTAAACACTTATTTGTGACACTTTCCCAAGAAAGGGAACTTCACTGTTGCACTTATCGGATTCCGTCATCCACAACCATCAGGACGTAAGAGAAAGCATGTGAATCGCCGAATAACGTTTGTTTCTCCATGGACAAGTGTTGTGCGTTCATGCCGCTCGATTTTGCCACACAACCTCATTTGTACCAACTTACTATCTTGATCCTCATCTTGTTTCTAACTCATATTCTTTCAGAAAGTCTAAGCGGGGACCGCCTGATCGTCCTAGTCAATGTGTTTGGCACCATCAGATTTGATCAGCATCCGCAGCACCAATTTTCGGAAACATTTTTTCTCACCCAGGAAGACAAACTCTGGCGAGTTCAGTCAGTTACCTTCAGATTTATTGACTAGCTATATCTCCAAGTGTACTCTTTCTTGTACAGTACTTTCATGAATCTCTTGTGAATACAACAATGGACTTTCCGCGTATCGCCGTACTTTACTTGTCGTTTACTTTTCTCTAGCCCTCTCTTACCATGTAGTTACTCCCGACGACTGGGTCTGGGCGATTTTATCTGAATGTCTTTCAGCATCTTCGGGCGTGAGGATGTTGAATCACTTGGTAGGGGTGATGCTCGACCACCGACGCAAAGCAGAAGTTCTCTGTTTGTAAACTCAACGAGATCAGATTGAGATTGCATGTCGCAATCCAAGACACACGGTGGGTCTCAAAAATCCGAAAATCAACTTCTAACCATTGTGTCAAGCACTGCTCACGGAGTTCAATGGCCTAGTGATAGCCGCCAAGCACTATGCGCCTAGTTCCACTCCCAGCTCGGCTATCTCTACCTGATGAGTTTAAACCAGGACGAACCCGTCGGTCGTGGAGTGCAGGGATCGGAGAGAGCCACACCGAAATCCTCCACTTCGGTGACGGTCCTAGTGATTGTATTGGCAGAGGCTGACTTCAAAGTCAACCGAGACCACAATTGAGATTGCATGTCGCAATCCAAGACACAGGGCAGGTGCTCCAAAACCGGAAAATCAAGATCAGATCAACTTTCGAGATGACTGTTATACCCTGTCTTTGTCAATCTGCGAACGGCTAGTAGGCTATTGAATGTTATGCAGTCAGATGCATGATAACCTCATCACCATCGTAACATACAAAGATGCAGCAACAGCGGACGGTTATTGGGTGTTATCCCCACTAAAACACTGCACTCCACGAGCGGTTTTGCGCTTATTTGACCTTATCAGGTAGAGACAGCAGGGCTTTCGAGAGGTCAGCCGGTTGTGGCGTACAGTGTTTTCGGGTGATCAACGCTCACCATTTGCCTCTTTCATCAGTTACTGTCCCAATAATCGAACTGACCAATGTCCACTTCAGTGCGAGTCGCGGACTACATTGAAATTGCACTTCGCAATCTATTATCACACAGAGTGCTTCGTAATGATCCTCTAGTACTTGCAGCAGATTTTATACGCAGGGCACCGATAATCGATCAGTCGACAAATCCGGTCAAGTAACCATAGCATCGGCAAATTACGGGATGGGAGAAAATACCCCGCTAAGTACTTGCTTGCGTACATCCTCGTTGCGCGCACTCTGGTGCAATCCAACAGTAGCAATGATTCTCAGACAACCATGGCGGATGATTTGAATGCCCTCAGACTGAAGCAGCCAAGTCTCTCTTCCACAGAGGAGACAGTCATCACTGCATGGTATGTGTGGTTTTCGTGTGGATGAAAATCCATCATACTGTAGCGGTAATCGCGCGGTCTCAAATGTTTCCCCCTGCTGTCTACGGCAGGGTTGGTAAGCAAAGATAGACCACTACTGCTGTCTCCATCCTTTTCTGTCTGTTTCCCCAGCTCTCTCTTCCTTCCATTGTTAACCTTTCCAACCTGCGGCTGTACGGGATCTCTACGATCTGTACTCCCTGCCGCCACTGTGCCTAATGGTCACCTGCCATCAAACCCTCTATCAAGCCACTCTACCCCGTTTTTATGGTGGCGCTTAGCGTTTGTACTCCAAAACAGACAGGTTAACCGATTACATATGCATGCACACGGACGATAATGGTAATTCAACCACACGTCAGGCTCAAGTGGGCATAGTTATGGACTTTGGTGCTGAAAGCTCGATGTTTGACTGGGATTCCATGAGCACTCGTTTATGTGCAGTCCGATTGACTGCGTGCACAGCATCACTAGTTGTTCGCCGTTTCCGCCTACGTTCAAATCGACCGTAATCTTGATACCATCAGATACCTATCAGGAACTTCAAAATATAAACAGCTCATATTTGTTTTTAGTCAAAATGGATATGAGTGCGCTAGTGGATCTTATAGGCTTCTCAGAAGCTCAACCAAACGAAGTTTTTGCTAGACTCTGAATGTACCGACAACGGCGAGCACATTTTATCTGCGTGCCGAGCATTTTTTTTTTAGCGGCACCGCTTTCAGTCACAGTGAGCGCCGGTCTACCACTTAACATCTTCTGACAGCTGCACAGTGCTGGGCCTGCATACCGCGGCACCAAAAGCTCCAGGTATAAATTGTTAATTGTCACTTGTTTTGGAACTTGTATCGATTCTTAATCTGCCATGGTACGTAGCCGAGTTTCCTTCGCCAGAACTGCTGTAAGCGATTCTTCCGAGTGGGAAATGAGGAGCTATCTCAGCTTCCGGTTAAGTAACATAAATGGCGTCAACGGGAGATCTCTATCTTCCTGAAGGGCGGAATTTACAGTGCAGCCGTCTGTTCAACCCTCCTGTACGGTTGCAAAACCTAGCCCATCAAGTCCACAGACATTAAGAGGCAAGTTACGTTCGATCCTTGCTGCCTTCTCAGCTTAGTTCATGTCTGGCCGGTGGCTGAATGGTCTGCGCGCCTGGTTTGCAACCATAACGTCACCGGTTCGAAGCCGCGTAGAGATGTGCGTCCTCACGGTATACTCAGCCCACACGCGACTGGTGGTGGTCGCGTGGCAGCGAAACGCCGTTACTGCGTGCATCTGGTGTTTCTTTTACCATTGGGAGCACCGTTTTGGCACTGATCGTATTCGGTGTCGCGTATTTGGTGCAGGAAGAGCGAGTGAACCGCTGAGCCCTGTTATATCACGCACCAGGTTCCGATCGCTGAGCCACATATTTCGCATGCCAGCCCACCCACTCCCGCGTCGTGCGTTGTTTGCGGGGCGTGGGGGGTGGATGGACGAAGAGGAGGGTAGGCTAAGGAATGACTTGGTTAAGAGGAATAAAGTCCCTCACTTTGAACTTGACGTCGGTTGCTGTCAGCTGACTGTCACATGAGACCGAAAGACGATGAACACGTCTGGTTGGATGCGCTAGTTGACAAGGCAAGGAGCCGACCTCAATTGCGCTTATACTGTGAGTTCGTTTTGCCCTCCCCCTCCCGCTTCACACTCCAATCACGACTTCTCCCTTGAGGCCTATGTTACCAAGCAATGTGTTACCAGTATTTTGTATTCTATAATGTTTAGTATCTCACTTTTCACATATCCTATCTTTTTGTATTGTGACATAATAGGTGAAGTGTTTTTCGCATTTAACCAAGTTATAATAACGATGACTGGAATGATCCATCTCCTAAGTCTTCGTCTAATTGCTCTGAAGTCATCAAGTTTCTGGGGGAAAATAAATTCTGACACTGTGCACGGCGCGAAAGCTTCCGCTTGTGGCATCATCAGTCATCAGCGCGTCGGAGACAGATAGTAGATGCTCGAAAGTCCGGTAAACCTGTTTGAATCCAGAATAAATATCCCTGAAACTGACGGCTTCAAAAGTCACCTGCACATCGATCAGGGATTCAATCAGCAAGATTACACTATGCATATCAGCGCACTGACGATGTCACCTCGCATGGTGATGAGATGTTTGCAAACGAATTTCCAAGGTCGGCGAATAAATGAGCAACTGAATCGTCAACCGGAGCTACCTGTGTTTCGAAACATTTTAATGAAGCTTGTTGTTGCACCCCTAGGTCTCGGGATATGGACGGAATGTGCCGAGGGGTAGCTTCCGCACTCTTCAAGTAATTCACATCACTGACCAATGAAACAATTCGTACTATTTCTTAATCCACAGTAAGAAACGTCAACTAGTACTTTAGTAGAACAAGATCAAAAGTCCCCTGTCACCTTGCGGTGCTGCTTCTTGTTTGGGTGCCACGTAATGAATCATGGCCTGCAAATCGAGACGCTCCATCTGTAGCTAACGTTTGAAACGCGACCACAGTCCTCAACTGCTTCCGCGCTGATGGCGCAAGTTCTCCCGTACCTTTGTTATTTACTAGTGCCGATGCGATCTGTGCAGTGAACTAACTAACTGTGTTGGGTACAGATTGTGCCCACTAACTGGAACGAATCGATTTCAGTGATGAACACCAAGAATGGCGGTCGTAACGTCTGCAGATCAGAGGAACATCGTTTCGATGCCAGCAGCGCCAAAGCTATTTGCTCCCGTTCCCGTCTTACATCCGGTTGTAGAAAGGGAATTTCCGTTGAGAGAACGGGCAGCATTTCGACTATGATCACCGGATCAAGAATCCTTGTCAGTTAGTGGCAGGTGGGCATACTTCGCACGTGCGCGTGTCGACGCAAATTGCTCCGTCTGATCATCGCAGTCTAGCACATATGTATCTGCTCCGTCTTCATGGACGCGCTGGAGTGCGCTAATGAAAACACCGCTCCTTGGGTGATGACGTTCAGAAGCAAGGTGTCAGATGGTTAGACCGAAGAGACCCAGTTACGTTATTTTAAGAAAAATTGGCTTGTTTTGGTTCCATGTACACAAACTCGAGAGCCAAGAAAGAGTCACAAGTGCCACAGGCTCGTAGGACCAATATATATATATATATATATATATATATATATATATATATATATATGCAAGGGTCTACGATTAGACATAAAGCCATCAGAAACCATGGGGTACAGAAATAGTAAAAGAACACACAACACAAAACATCGAAGCTCATGGTTTCGTCAGAGGGCGAGATACTACCCGGTTGCCCAAGCCGAAATAGGGTGTTGACTTAGGGGACACCTCCCCGAGCCTTTGGCTGAATAGCCTGCCCGCAAGACAGCGGAGCGAATTCAGGGAATTGCGCCCATTGGGAGCCGGTGACTGATTGCTCAGTTCATACGCCTTTCGTTTGTTCCTTTGTCAAACAGGGGCCCAATGCTCCCTAGAATTACAGCATAAATTTGCTGGGATACAATGCTTCACCAGGATGAAGCAAGGGGCAGACTTTAGTTAGTGGCGAGTCACATCCGCCACGTCACAGTGTTGTTAAACGGACATATGTGGCTTTTTATAGGGAGAATGCTTGCCAGGCGAAAACCCACCACGTCCTGGAACACTGCCGCCGAACCATTTGCTGGAACGGGAAAATCCCGAACCACCCAGCTGGCACCACGAGGAGGTTGTTCGGCAAGCCAGCACGTGAATCGATCTGGTTTTCCCAGCTTATCGTCGGGCGTACAGTGGCAAGTAGGTGACTCGCATTCGTGAAATAGCAATTCACAACGCTAAAGCGCAAGGCGAATGTCCTACGGGTGAGGACTCATGATGATTTTATTCAATCTTGATAGAACCACATCGCGATTGTCATACAGTGGTATGACATCCGCTTAATCCACACCGGCCAATTTCCTCCCAAGCAGAACGTCAATTTCTGCATCGTTAGACTCAGCGAAGGTACCATCCACGATAGTCTGCGATAAAACGGGACAAAGATAAAGTTAACACTAGTGAATACAAACTGCCTTTCGGGATTCGTCCGTGATGTAACCTGCGTTCGACTATAGGGCGTGCAATTGCCAAAATATTTCATGGAAGCACAATTTCAGGCGCAGCGGCAAAATCAGTTGGGTCGAGCCCTCTGTACTCAGCATATTCTACAATGACGTGAGCACTCATCATCCTCATTAGTACATGCCTCCGTTAATGTGCAGCAATGCAAAAGAATAACACTATAAAAGAATGCAAAAAATCAAGTAATACAATGTCATACATCATATTATTAATTTGTTATGAGATCGTGATTGGAAGAGAACCTAAAGGGAGGGACACGGGCAAAGAAACTCACAACACAAACACCATTGGGGCCGGCTCTTTGCCATATCAGCAAGTGTGTCCAACCAGACGCGTTCATCGTCTTTTGGATCCCAGCCCTGCAATTGAGATGCACCAACTTCGAAGTGAGGGTTTTCATTCTTTTGACCAAGACATTGCTTGGCCTCCCCTCCTTCTCTTCCATCCAGACCCCGGGGGCGCAAACAACGCACGTCGCGGGGGTCGGTGGGCTGGCATGCGCAACATCGGGGCCTGGTGCGTGATATACTGGTGCTGAGCGGTTCACTCGCACTTTCTGTACCAAATACGCAACGCCGAACACGCTCATTGCTCACGCGGTGCTCCCACCAGACACCAGCGAAGCTGCGAAGGCAGCGAGGATCGTACGTGACTAGCCTCTTTATGTCTGTCGACCTGATGGGCCAGGTTTCACAACCGTACAGGAGCGTTGTACGGACGGCTGCATTGTAATCACTGCCCTTCAGGGCGACAGTGACGTCGCGTCGGCTCCACAGGTGGCGGAAATTGGCAAAAGCATCCCGAGCTTTTGCTATACAGTTCGTGATCTTATCTTCAATTCCACGGGCGCTAATATAGCTGCCCAGAGACTTGAATTTATGAATGACTTTTAGCTGATCGCCACCAAGGGTCAGCGCAGTGGTAGGTGTCTGCTAATCTTGGAGAAGCACTTTGCCCTTCGAGGAAGCAAGCATAGCCCAAAACAATTGACAATCAGTAATCAGTCCAGTGCAGTCTGGCACGTTTGGGCGCTGTCACATGAGGGCAATGTTGTCCGCATAGTACAAGTCAAGAAGTTGTTCACACCTTCTAGGTCGTGTCCAGCGAACGCTGTTTCCACGACTCCATCAATAGCGAAATTAAAGAGGAAAGGTGACAGCGGGCAACCTTGTCTCACAGTGCTGGAGATATTGAGGGGTGGTGACAGTTTGCCATAAACCCTCGCTCTGCCCGAACTATACGCGTACAGCACTTTGATAATGTTTACATATTTATCAGGCACACCTTTCCTCAACAGACAGTCCCAAAGAGCACATCGATCGACTGAGTCGAAGGCACCCTTTATGTCAAGAAACACGACAACTGCCAATAAACATGGCGGTGCTCCAACAATTGACGCGAAGTGAAGATGTGGTCGATTCAACCTCGATTTCGGCGAAACCCGGCTTGCCCTTCATGGATCTGTCATTCACGAGCGCCAGCCAGTCTGTGGAGAACGACAGAGGCAAGAAATTTAGAGGCACTTGAGATCAGACTGATCCCTCTATGGTTACCGCATTCCGAAGGGGAGCCTACTTTGAAAGTTGGGACTGTGACGGAGCGGCTCCAGTCTGTCGGGACTGTTTCCTGCTCCCAAAGTTTTACTAGCAACTCGTGTAAATCATCTACTAGAGCATGTCTCTCGAATTTGAGGAGGGCTGAGTGAATTCTGTCTGCACCAGCGGCTTTATGCAATTTCAATAGTCTGATCTCACCTTCGACTTCTGCGCGTGAGGGCGGATCCACGGTTATGACCCAGGGAGAAGGGCGATCAGTGGCCGGTGGAGAAGCCGACCACTCTGACTTATAGAATCGCTTCTCAATTTGTTCGACCTAACGCTTCAAGCGTTTTAACAAGCTTTCGTCGCGTACTGTCTCGCTAACACCAGGTCAGCTGCTGACCGTTTCCCGGATCAAACTGAATAACTTACGATGGTTACTAAGGGCAGCGTCAGTTTCCATTTCTGATGCACGATGAGACCACCAGACTTCGCGGTCTCTCTTTAGGCTAGCACGCAGTTTTGCCCTGAGATTTTTGTGAGTCTCATTATATTCGCTTCGAGCTGGAATACGTCGGCGAGCATCCATAAATTCCAGAGGCTGTAAAGACCCAATGCCCAACTTGGCAATTTGATTTGCCACATGAAGACATGCCTGCTGATAGTATAGTCTGGCGAATATGCGATCAGTGATCTTAAACGATGTTCAGTGGGTGCTTACTCAGCCCAAATACCAGCGCACTTTGATATGTATTCAGAGTACCTGGCTTCGCCAGTTGGCTGGTGTCTATGCGCGCACAGCGACGTTGCGGACGTCCGCCGAAACGCACCCAAAGATCGGCACGCACTTGATCGTGAACGGAGTCTATGCTCGTGCTCCAAGTCGAGCGACTAGTTCTGGACACAGTACCTCCAGCGGTAACTAATCGCGATGTGATCGATTTGCGTCCATGGCTGGTCCGTGGATGGTGGCCTCCAAGTCAATCTTTTGCGAGTACTGTGTCGAAAATTAGTGCTCACGAGAAAGAGACCAGCAGCTTCACACAAATGAAGTAACCGCTCATCGTTATCATAACGGGAGCCTACACCATATTCCAGATGAAGCTCATCAGCGGAGTTTTCTAACTTGGGCGTTCAGATCACCAGCAAGCACCACGGTATCCGCACATTTTCTGTTACAAAAGGCGTGTTCAGTTGGTGATAGAATTCATCTTTCACCGAATCAGTGCTACAGTTTGTGGGCGTGTATGCCGCAATGACAAACGGGCACCGTTCATCCCCACGAGACTTCGAAGCCTGGAACAAGCCAGCCAATCTAACGGTGCACATCCGGATGTTGACTGGGATCCAATCGATCAGGGCAGCTCAGCCCGAGGACTCAAAACAATGCCCACACCGGCTTGACCGTCATCTAAAGCTGCGTCATCTCCAGACAAGCGCAATAAGTATGTGCCGCCAAGGTCGCGCAAGAAGGATCATAGGGTATGCACGGAGCTCGAATCTTGCAAGCGGGTTTTGATAAGCAGTAAATATCGATCGACAGGGTCTCTAGTGTGAGAGTAAGTGCTGCCTGTTGGCCAATCTGTAACAAAGTGCGCACGTTGAGGTGTGCCAGTCTTAACGAGGATCGAGGACTCGAAAGAGAAACGGATGAGTTGATGTTTACCGCTTTACTGAACATGTACTTGTCGATTAGACTGGAGCGGCGCCCTGCGATTGCGTGAGAGTTGAAACTAGAAGACAAGCGACTACTGAAGCAAGTCGAGGGAGGACCAAGAATTGGGGGGTTTAAAACAGGGGGATAAAAGTGAAGTTGGAGCGGGACAATAAGGATAGAAAAGCGCGAGAAGCGGAATCAGGAGACGGGAAGGCTTGAGCAGTAGCATCCAAACCCCTATCTACCCTACACGATACAGCAGATAGGGCGCCGGTTATTATCCCCTGCGACGGCCAGAGCATCGTGTGAAGAAAAGTTCATGGAGTTGTATTGCGCTGGCAGGTTGCCCAACACTAGATAGGAGAATGAATAGGGTAGTGTAAATGTGATCCGCGTCCTCCCCGCGTATATCAGATAAATCACTATTTACTTGGCATCTGGCACCATACTATTGGGTTATCACCTTAGAGTCGTCTTTCCATGGCATCCATTTCAGTGAGGGGTGATATATGCGATAGATATACTCCTGAGTTAGGCCGTAAGTATGGTTGTCTGGGTTTCCTTAGAAGCGGATCAGGCTGAATACTGGTTAGAAGCAGCGAGTAGAGCTTGCTCTGTGTAGCTGCATCAGTCGTCACTCATGGACAAATACCCATTAAATTGTGTTCCGCTCGATATATTTTGCGTCGGCAGTGTTTGTCCAGGAAATTCTTAAATTCCGACACTGAGTTTGCCTCTACTACGTGCTATGGCAGGTCTTTCCATACATTCACCACTCTGCGTTCGAAACAGAGTTGGTGCGTGACCCGTTTCAAAGCCGGTACGACAAGCTTATACCGGTGTCCTCGTGGGCTGCTTGGTTTGCGCAAATGCAGCAGCGATCTCAACATAGGATAATCACCCAGATGTAATATCCGGTGAGTCTTGATGAGGTCAACCCTCATTCGACGATAAACTAGGGTGTACATCCCTAGTTTCTTACACCGATCTTCGTACGGCACACCACGTAAGCTGGGAATCAGCCTGATGGCCATATGCTGCACTCGCTCAATCTTTTCTACCTCACCCCGGGTGATAGGCCAATGCGTGGGAGAGCCATACTTTAGCATTGGTCTTATTATTGAGACGAAGAGGCGAGTGGCAATCTCTTCGGACCAAGTGTTGAAGTTGCGCCTGAGCGCCCAAAACATACGAAGGATGTGTTGGTAAATCCTATTCGTATTGTCCATGGACTTTAGGTCGCAGCGTAAGAGTACACCGAGGTCGCGCACAAAAGGCGCGGGATGCAACGGTTGACCAGCCACCGTGTATGTTCGACAGTGCTCACACTTACCCAGCCTCATGAATTGCAACTTGACCAGGTTGATCGGAAGGTTGACCTCTGCAGACCACATGGAGAGGCGGTCGAGATTCTGCTGAAGCAAATCACAATCACTGGGTGTTCGGATTACTCTCCACACCTTCAAGTCATCTGCGAACAACGCACAAGGGGATTGGAGTAGCTGAGGCACATCGTTTAACCCGGGCCGCCCGCGTGGCAGGCGAGCATTCTACCACTGAACCACCGGCTGAGAATGGGATAGTGACATCCTACTTTTAGTTACTGCCTTGTGCTCCGAGTATCATGATCGATGGAAATACTATTCAGGACAGTTCCGTTATTAGTGTGAGCTTTTCATTGTGCACAATTTGGAGATACTTAGTCGATTCATCGACTTCACTGGTAGTCAGGGCGTGTGGCCAATGAGAGTAGTTCGCTTATCTCGAAGCTGATGAATCTGCAAGGATCAAATCACCATAAGTGGATCACGATGAGGTCCATTCTGCTTCACGCTGGTGAATTGTTTTCCCTATTGTCTGAAGATTCCAAGCGTTTTTACATATTTGACCATTGTTGTCTACGAACCATTTCTCACATCGGATATCATCACCAAGGGGTCTAAAACGATAAATTGGGCAAAAGGAAATCAGACGACGACGGTCAATTTAGTTTCAGTTTGTCAGCTTACTTTTGCTCTAACGCACTCCAAATATGCCCGCTCGTCGCTTCCCGAGGGAATTGTTTAGTCTACCGGGTCAAGACTGTGGTACATTTCTAAGAGGATAACCACCACTCTGACAGAAGGAAATGAGACTCTACCACTAAGGCATGACAGAAGACATCAGCAGTGCGCCGGTATGCAGTACCGATGCTTCACTACTGCGCAAGCACCACTAGCCGCGCGTGAGCTAAGAATACTGCGAAAGTCGCCTGGTCTCTATGTAAGCTTCAACCCAAGCATTCAGATGACAAGACAGCCTTGTGATCCTTAAGTCTGCGGGCCGCCCTACCACTAGGTGGGGTACTTTTAGCCCGTCTCGTCTTCCAGGCTTCGCGCTTGGCTCACGGTATCACAATATATGGGTCGCAATCGATGCCAGTGGCGCTGTTATCTCGTAATCGAAACATACTAAAGATGTGTATGATGAGTTGTGCCATGCAGTTAAGACTGATGACACTGAAACATCACTTTTATAACAGAAATGAGATATTTAAAACAAGATGTTCCCCTTATAATTCCAGACAGGAAAATCAGAAGACATTGTGAGATGACGTCGCCATTTCGTGTATTATTATCAATCGCAATAACATGCAGCAGTGATATGTAAATGAACAACAATGTAAAAGAGATCATATGTAACCCCGGGTTTGCGCAACCAGGGTAGCTGCTTTTGAATGCACAGCGGCGGTCGCTCGCGATCAATAACGATGGCCTCCAATAGCCTAAGTATGTGAGGCCGCCGATCGCGCAGTAAGTGAATGACTCATCAGTATTGACTCGGTGGCCGGTGGTAAGCAAGTGCCCTGTGATTGCCTAGACAGCTCGGTTTCCTGATTCAACCGATTCCGTCGTTACAGGCACCATTCGGCTGCGTAAACACTTGGGGATGTGTTCATTGACTCTGACACCTAAACTTCGGGTAGTGCACCCCACGTAACTAGCTCCGCGGATACAGGTGAATTTATATAGACAGTGGGACGTGCAATACCTCGTTGCCGAACATATAAGCATAGGTCTAGTCGAGGTGAGCAGCAGCATTGTACGCTCTTTTGAGTGAAGCCCTGTGAATGATAAGAATGCACGAAATGACGACGTCATCTCACAATCTACGTTTACTGTTTCTTTTGTTTAGAAATGAGAGGATGTTTCTAGTAGCACCAAGTGAGCTGATTACGAATATGCAAACCAAATGTTTCTCACAGCAGGTTTTTTAATATCAGTTTTTCATTTCAACTAAGCCAGTGTGTTACATGCATCGAGTGCTCGCCTGTAATTGATCCGTTCACTCTCTGTAATCGTGGAAAAGAAGTCCTCCTGGCATGGTATCCACTTGATACCGAAAGTCCATTGAGAGCTGTGTTTCTCTAATTGATATCTTGATCATGGCTGAAAGACGCTACTGTGTCAGTGACCGAGATCATTTTTGTTACGTCTGTGGACAGTTTACTACAAAATCGCAGTGCAGACCCGTTTCTTCACAACTGAAGTCTGCCTACCACGCATCTCTCGGGATGAAACTGGGAGATCAGGATAAGAAGTGGATGCCGCATATTGTTTGTGTGTCGTGCAATCTTCATTTGACTCGGTGGCTCAAATGCAAAGGCAAGATGTCCTTTGCAATCCCCATGGTGTGGAGAGAGCCGAAGGACAACACGACAGGCTGCTACTTCTGCCTAACCGGTGTCATTGGAACCTCTAACAGAAATAAGGACAAAATTCATAACCCCGATCTTCCATCAGCTACTCGACTTGTTCCTCTTGATTGCACCTTACCCATTCCAGTGCCTCAAGTGAACATGTCACTGATGATGAGTAGTGATTCCGCATCGTCAACTTCCCCTGATTCTGACATCTGTGAAAACTTTGAAGTTGTCAACCTACATCTTATTGAACAATCAGGGTTGATTTACTTGGTATGTGATATGGGCTTGCCTAAAGACAAGGCCGAGTTGCTGGCATTTCAGCTGCAGCAATGTTATTTACTTGTTGCAAACACTAAGTTTACTGTATACAGAAAGCGAAGTGCTAAGTTATCCGGTTTCTATAACACGAGAGAAGCTTTTTGTTACTGTTCCGACGTGGAAAGACTGATGAAGGAGCTTGACGTGAGGCATATCAGTGATGAATGGCGTTTGTTCATTGACCTGTCCAAGAGTAGTCTTAAGGCCATACTGTTCCACAATGGAAATGTGTACTCAAATGTGCCTCTGTTGAATGCCGCCGATATGAAAAATACTTACGATGGTATGCGACGGATACTTGATGCTGCTGAAAAATATATACCAACTTCAGGGTCACTGAACTCCTAATGGGTATGCAAGGAGGCTTCACAAAAGATTGCTGTTTCTTGTGCTTATGGGACGGTGGAGCAACTCAACAGCGCTACGCAACTGAAAAGTGACCAGAGAGGACGGAGTAGGCTGCAAGGAAACTGAGTGTAAACTATACACCTCTTGTGCAACCTAGTTATATCTATCTACCACCCATGCACATCAACCTTGGTTTGGCTTCGTCAAAGCCCTCAAGCGAGGTAGTTTTGCATTCCAGTACCTGAAACAAGTGTTTCCGGATATAAGTGATGTGAACCTCAAAGAAGGGATACTTATTTGGCCTGATATTCGCCGGATAATGGCAAACAGTGCTCTCGAATAACAGTTGAATTCATTTGAGTTAGATACATTGCGATCATTAAGGGCACTGCGTACAGGATTTTTAGGCAGAACAAAGGCAGAGAACTACAAAGACATCACAAAAAGCTCATTGCGGACTATCGGTGCTCGAATGTCACTCAAGATGCACTTTTTGCATAATCACCTTGACTTTTTCCCTCAGAACTTCGGATTTGTTAGTGATGATCATGGTGAGCGCTTGCACCAAGACATTTCAGTCATGAAGCAGCGCTACAGTGGCAAGAACACGCCTTCTATGATGGGTGACCTTCGCTGGTTTCTGCAACGTGAGGACGCTGGATCATACAAGCGACAATCTCGGCGAAGTCATCATTTCCCAGTGTCAAGCAGCAGTCCGTAGTTATGGGCGAGTGTTGCAGTGATGTTTTAAACGTATTTGTCACATACTTGCATACCATATGTGTTGTGATCCAGTACACTTAGACATAATTCGTACGACGTAGGCTTGATATTACTGAAAATAATCATTCGCTTATAACACTGTAACCTGACGTGCTGGGTAGCATTAAAACACATTTCTACGATCAGCGGAGTGTATTCTTTAAGGTAGGGACATTGGTATTTGTCATAGAAAATAAATTTTTGTTGTTGTTGCCCAGTGTTATAGTACGAAAGCTACCCCGTCGATGCCGCCTCAACGTTACGCGACAGCTAGCTGTTTGTGACCTCGCGGTGCGGCCAGTGGCCGAAACGACAAGGCGTCTGCTCTGCAACTCGGAGGTTGCGGGTTCGAGCCTATATAGGGGACCGGGCAACCCTCGCAGTATCCTTAGTCCGTGCGCGACTGGTAGTGGTTGTGTGGCAAAGAAGTGTCGGTACAGCGTATTACGGATACCTTTTAGTTAGAACCATCTTCATCCTCCGTCTTATCACTGGTTACATGTATCGTCTTCAGTGATTTGTCGTGGGTAGTGTCCTCGACGCCTTATAAGCTAATCCTAGCAGATTTGTCAATGGTTAGAGGTCAAGTATGCTCAGTCCTCCTCTTCCAGGTTGGAGACTGAAAATGGGATGACATCCGGATCGGTGCCATACTCTCGCTGTCTTGCGGTCAGGCTTTTGGTCCGAGGACTTTGGCTGAGAACCACAATTGTTTTCCTGGCGGTATCCCGGTTCACGTACAACCATGAATAATTCATCATCCCCCATCGGCCATCGTGCAGTCGCCTTATCTATTGCCTACAGCCGAGTGTATAAGCTAGAACACACCGCCGCTGATGCTTCCCTTCTTTGTTTCCCACCTGTTTTCTTCATCGTTAGGCCTTCTATAATTCCAAGCTTAGTTGGAATTCTGCTATCCGCAGCTATCTTCCTGCATTACGCACTGGACCCGTATTGTCAACAGCACCTCACAAAGCCACAATTCGCCGTTTTTTCTTTAGCGGCGTTCAACATTCGCACTCTAAGGTAACAGATTGCACTCGTACTTGCATTGAACACCTTAGGTGTTGATGTCTGCTGCACGTTTGGAACTAGGAGCAATGGCTCTCACGCGGTTGTTGAACTAACTGCGCCCAGTTCCTCTTCTCTCTCTCATTGGTTACACGCGTCCGGAGACTGACACAACAACCACAACTGAAACTAGAGTGGACATGGTTCATAGCTCCGGGGCCTGATCATGGCTAAGTGCTCGGGTTCCCACGAACAGTCATTTAGGTGCAGCTTGTTTGACGACATCAATCAAGGTTAACTCACCGAGTAGAACTAGGCGCTGTTTGTGGTTACCACTTATGCCCTCAACAACTGCAATCATGATGCTGCTAAGGACACTTTCCACCACGAACTGAATATGCCGCTTCGCAGCGTTACCCATTGATATACCGTATATTAATGTGGACAAGCCGATCCGCATATAAGCTGATAGTATGACTTTGCAACGCCAAATTTGTCCAAAATCGTAAGTCCGCATATCAGCCGACCCCAAAAAAGCAGCAAAGAGTGAAACGAAATTATTTCTCATAATTTAACTTCATCATTACCTGCACTCACTTGAATGTTCTCAAGCGAAAGCTACTCTGGTCAGTTCTGGCGACCGAATGTGCTATGATCGCAGTTAATGGGGCATAGAGCCGTCAAAACAAAGATTTTAACTGCACTGGACAGTGTATTGATTAGATGTCAAGTCACACGAAACAGCTAAAACAGCCGACAATATGGGGTAAGGTCAAGGGGTATGTCAGACACCGCCTCGCAGGATTCGAGTAATTTTAATATCATTGTGCAGCGTTTGGATATATGAACCTACCGGTACGTGCTGGTCTATCATGTCTTTTTCCAATGTTATTGTGTGTGATGATGTTGGATTCTGTATAATCAGTATGTTTCTGTTACTACCATCCGTCGCGAAAGTCAAATGTGCACTATACCGAGAATTTTCGACACAAACATAATGTGTCTACCTTTAGACACCTCAAATCCCCGCCTGGGATACCGTCTGTCACTAGCGAGTGGTGCTAAGTTAAGATAGGCGCGTAGGTGTGCAGTGAATTTTTTCAAATTGCGCATAATCTTTGTATAAGCCGAACCCCCCCACTACATACACAGAAACTGTTCAAAATTCCTCGGCTTATACACGGTAATATACGGTGGTTTTAGTTGCAGTGGATTTGGACGCGCAGGCGGGTCATTTGGGTTCCTCAGGAGCGCAGCTAGGTATTAAATTTTGGCTTGCTTCTCGACGCACAGACAATGGGTCAGCGTTTCTTTCAGCTGCATGTTGAGCGTCTGCTTTCAGGGATAGTGAGCGCCAAGATGCCACTTAGCACTCTGGTGAATCAGAAGCAGGTTCTTGTGGTGGAATCAAGCTACAAAAAGGGCAAACTGGCCTCACCAGCAGGGATAATACCCTACTGCTCTTAGTGGACCGTGAAGGGCACTTTCTCTTTAGTGCATGCCCATGATCCTTCGCGAAGCCTTTTTCCAGCCACATTGAACACAGTAAGGTGGTTAAGTGATAGGCAGAGGTAGTGAAATTCAGCGGGTGTGCGCAAGATGATCCCCTCCAACTGAGGTGTGGCCGTTTGGAACACCGAGCAGCGGCGTTTCAGCTCATTTCAACGCGCCGTAATTGTGCCTACGAATGAGATAGGGAAATTGACTTCAAAAGATCTACAACGCGTACACTTGCCACAAAACGTCTGCAGAAATGATAGGGGCGAAGTCTGATATGATATTCCGGACTACAAAGCTAAAGTAATGGTACCCTTGTATTAGACCGGGCAGAAATTCCGCGAATTTTTGAGTAATTGAGGAGAGTTAAATAACTAGATTAGAAGGGGAAGCAGATTTAATGAGAACGTCCCACAGACGTGGGCATCACAATAAACGAGTTCCACTAGCTAAACCAAAGTCCGCACTCAAGTGGATCGAACGATTGCGATTGCTCGGTTGAATATGCAACGTTGCAATCGATCCTGTCTCCGTTCATTCTAAATCCCGTTGAACTAGCAGATAGTGTATTATGGATCTTCTCAACGATATGGAAACAAAGACGAAAAACCGACGCAAAAAAACGGTCGAATGCGAAAAATGGACGCACATATAATCTTCCTCTTGAAAAAGGTGAACCGGGTTTTTGAAGTGACATGATGAGTTCGGTAGAGTGGGTGACTGGTAAGGAGTGGACTAGAACCTCGGAATTTTTACACAAACAATAAAATGAACGTGCGAAGGTTCCACAAAAGTTGCCTGATGACTGTTTAGATACAGAACTTTTGGTAACTCACACCCGAACTGTTTGCGTAAATTGATGGATCGACACGAAATGGTCCATGACTATTTCGAGGCTGAGTCTCTGCTCAGACGGGGTCGCTTTTTTTCCACCACGGGGCTTGCAACAGCTGACCTTTTGCGTGCACCGTCAGTCGAAGGGGCGCCCGAATTCGCCGAATTGGCACTAGCAGACTCTGTAGTCCGATTTGCTGCCATTTCAGCCTTCAGTTTACGCTTTAGTGCGACTTTCAGAGGTTCAACGCGATGTTGGGAACCAACAATGGAAGTCACACCGTTGGCACTGATGGGAGTTTGACAAGCCTGCTCATTCTCACGTTTCTCTTGCACAGCGTTGATACGTTCTTTAGTGGACCTACCTGCATCCACTCCATTGGCCTTCGAGAGGCTGACTAATTTAGGTCTGTGCCCAGGACCCTGGATATTCATCCCAATGTGATCGGAACAAATCCATCGAAAGCTGGACACGATGGCAGGTGTGTTGACTGGGTTCAATCCGGTCTTAGCGATAGCCCAACGTTCCGCATCCAACTCATCAACTTGAATTTTGTCCTCGTCCGCATGCTGTTCGCAGTACGAATTGGGACAACGCCAACACAGATGAGTGGAAGGATGTCCACATCGGTCGCAATAGTGCCACGGGCAGTACCAAATTCCAGACGGTGGGCTGGTCAGCCCAAGGCAATTCAAGTGAAACGATTTCGGGCAGGTCTTTTTGTCACACAGAAGCAATTCGCCGCCATCTCCACACCTGATAAAGTAGTAGGGTGGATAGACAGGAGTAAAATGACAGATCTTAGGGCATAAATAAACCAAAGGACACTGCTCGGTAATATTGCAAAATGAGAATAATTACATTCAAGTTCTCGGCGAACAGGTCATGAGATGTGCGGCTATTCTATGAGCTATTGGGTACCGAAAATAAAAGTTACCCACACTCCTCTATAAATTCGTTATCGAAACGATAATGAACAATACGAGTTTCTTAGAATATTATGGAATGCAATTTCCGCGAGAAACTCAGCTAATAAATCCTGTGTACGTGGATGATATAGCCTTCCTCATCTGAATAGTCTAATGCGTAGCGCTGCACACATCAGCATGCGAGGTGTTGGTAAGGGAATTGGTCCGACACTCCTCCGGTTCCAGCTATCACTAAATGGTCAATGGAAATGATAAACGAACTCATTGACTTGCGGTGGTCCCATCACACAGTCAAGTTGGGACAAACTAAAACCGATGCGTCAAGCAGAGAAGCACAGCCAAACAGCAAGAAAGTCGGTGAAGCACATTGCAAGAAGGAAGTGGGTATTTGCCAAGGGAAACCGCAGACAGTCCCTTGGACCGGACTCACTGTGCTAACGTGACTCCGGAAAGCATGGCAAGCTATACAAACCGGTGCAGTAGCCTTTATCGATTTGGATACCAAAAGCGACGCAGCATACGAGTGAAAAAATCGAAAGTTTTCGTTTCAAAAGGCCTTGTGAACAACTGCTTAATATATTTGTTGTCGCTCTTGGCACAACCCTGAGGAAGCATTTGTGTCAAAACCGGCCAACAACAAAGCCTTTTGAAATGAGATCTAAAGGATATCTGGTATTCGTAGGAACCGGTGAGGTAGAAGCCCGTTCAGGTGGAGCATAAATGGTAATGTTCAGTGCATTGTGTCCGGCAAATGCGTAACCACAATGTCCGATGCGTATACCTACATTGGTGAAGCAATCTAGACATAGTACAACTTTCCTCTGATGTAAGCAGGAATGTCAGTCATTTGTGAGCGTTTCGGCCAAAAACATAAGAAGAAGAAGAAGAAGAAGAAGAGCGATTTGTCGCACCTTAATAGTTATGAAAAAATGGTAACATACACATCACCGGAAATCGAGTTGTAGTAATGAAAGGAATCCTCTGGCACGCCTTTCCGAAACAGACAGTGCAACAAATGAGCGCAAACAATTGAATAGTGGGTGATGTCCGATTCTTCGCAGATGAGCATGGCAGACCATCTGTTGTAGGGTGTTAACTTAACACTTCATAGGGTATGGTCAACACGCCCTTCGACAGAGCCAACCTGATAGCATGAAATGGAATCCGCAAGGTACGGGTTACTCGCTAAGTGAGATGTGTCAAAAATATTCTTGGTTGGATAGAGGAAAACATTTGCACAAGTGTTAGCAATCACCTCATATTAAAGTCCAAGTTGAGAAACAGAGAAAACCTCGAGTACCAAAAGTTGTTGGCTCGGATGGTCAAACCGTTAAAGATGAATTTCTCATCAATATGAAACAACATTCGCTTTTCATGGAAAAAGCAAGGGGATAAGAGGAAAAAGCTGGTGTAAAAAACGCGTATCTTTGGATCTTTGACAATAGATAAAAGACACCGGTGCCCGGATTATAGTTGTTCTATTAAACTGAACTAAATTCTCTTTTGACGACATCTCAATACGCCCCAAATGTCCCATAGTAATAGTCTGTTTCAAAGACTCACCTGTAACAAAAATCCTCGTGTGGCGGAGGCCGCAGTCCCAAGAGAGCATGTTGGTCGTGCGCCAAGTTAGTTGTGGATGAAGTTGGGCTTTGCTTCCGTTTCGCTGCGGCTGCTCGAGCTGCTGCTTTGGCAGGTTGAATGAGAGCCCTATCTGTCCGCTTTGGAGAGTGGATTGCCCCCGCAGCCAAGCGAGTTGTCACCGACGCTGGCTCTGGTTCTGTTTTTACGCTTGGCTTCTTCGGTGTATCTTTACCGGTGGTCGCATCAGCGGCTACATCTTCAGGCTTCTGTTTGGATTTGCGGCGAGTGGACAAAGCTATCGTCTCGGTGGTGGGGACTACAGTTGGCTGGAAGCTAATCGGTAAATGCAACGTGCTAACGCAAGAATCCGTGCCACACAGGCATAAACAACTGGCTCCCATGAGGCCGGTAGTGAGAAGTTGTGAAGCGAGATAATCGATTGTAAGCTCGTCATTGACGGAGATCGGTAGAATGGCAAAGAAACCTAGAGACAGGGCAATGACAGTTACCGATCAGTTATAGCAGAAAAATAGGGGGAATGGTGAAATAATACAAAGTTGGAAATATACCGAGCGGAGGATGAGCGACAGGTAGCATATGGTAAGAAAAATGTCCGGATATGAAGCACGTGCCAGGTAGAAACCGAGCTGGGTGGAGTTGCAGAATGAGATGCACAAAGCGCTATTATCTGAACACATTCGCACACGTCATTGCACCGAAAGTGCGGTGGATCTAGATGACAAACCCCAATGAAGACAAAACCGGTACGTGGGTAAGTAGAATCGTAAACTATGTATGACAGAGCACTACATTCGAAGGGCGGTGACTAACATCTGCAACAAGCAAGTTTTGCGTGCTCCCAGCACCATAGGATTTAGGCATGCATCTCCATTCACAAAAGCGCGAAATATCAAGATGAAAAGGTAGGACGAATAACGACTTCAAATTAGACGGTAGCCAATTGTTTGTACCACAAACGTGAATGCTACACGGCGCAAGAATATGGCAGGTACGGTAATCGAACAGCACCAGGCGCTATGAAATCACATCACGTCAAGGCACCAGGTCGAGTAAGATTCACGAAATAGTATCGTAAAAGTAAGCCGAAAATACGGAAACTAAATATGTAATTAAAACCCAAAAATGATCTCTTCTTGTGCTCGAGACTTGCACTCGCTTCCGGGGAGACGTCAACTTGTCACGTGGCGCCAACACATAACTGACGTGGTTCAGTGATATGACCTCGCGATGAGGTGAACGCCAAAAATGACTTCCTTGTCTTACCAAACGTGAAGTGGAAAAAGACGCACAAAAAGCTTAAATATCGTCTAAAATCCTCAATGGTACGGGAAACATGGTGACAGAAGCTCGGCGAATTCATGCTGCCCATCTGAAGTTAGCTGTTGCTCAGTACAAGAGATACCGAATTCGCCTTGAAAGGGTGTGGAATCTCCTTGTGAACTTCAAGTGCACTGTTCATTGACGATGATAAAACGAGGCCTGTACGACCAGACGGAACAGTGTCAGTTCAAAAGAAAGCATCTAAGGCAAGGGTGTCCAAAGTCCGACCTGCGTTAGCATTTCAACTGGCCCGCGGTCTCATCATGAAATAATAAATTCAGGCTTGGACTTTTTCGTACAAATGTCACACTAGATATGGCCCGACATAGTTTTGCCTCACAAAATGTGGCCCTCCTTGCAAAACGTTTGGACACCCTGATCTGAGGGAAATGAGTTGTGTTGCACTTTCAAGGATTTGATGAACAACCTTATCCTAGCATATATCGTTTCGAAGGACTGTACTTTTGTGCGAACAAACATAATGGCGAGTAATCTCGCCAACCAGCAGATTTTAAGATCCAAAACGGTGGTGAGCATGTGGGGGGGGGGTTCAGGTTTCAAACTACATGGTGATTTTCATCAGCATGTTGAATCGGTGGCACTCAACGTGATGTGAAGCGTGAATGGATTGAGGACGTTCAAGAAGCCCAAGCCCACATAAGACGACTTGGAATCAGCAAAAACGCTGAGTGTCTGTGGGTGTGTGAGATTATACATACGTAGTGATAGGTGGTATCTTCTCGACACAGGTGTCCGTGCTCTCTGGACCCAAGAGCAAAGCAAAATTGAGTAGATACCAAGAATGCACAATAAAAACGGAAAAACAAATGTCAAACACAAAAGATTTTCTCCTGTTCGTCAATTGGTACGTGACTGGGGGCACTGTCGCAACAGATCACAAGAAGATAGCAAAATGCAACAAATGGGCCTGCTTAAAATTGGCTAACGTTCCGAATAGGTGTCCAGTGCCGAGTAGCCAAGAACTGTCAGGCTGCTGCCATTTGGACTCCTGTAAAAAGTCTGTAGAATGGACGAGAGCATCTAACTGCACCATTGTACAAAAAGGCCGAACTTTAAAGTCGTGTCGTGCATCAACAGTGGCAAAATATCAAATGTCAGACAGCCGTGAAGTAGTTCGTAAGGAGCATACTGTAAGATCAAAATGACTTATTTGCAGAAAGACTTGCCTACACATGGCTTGCCATCGTAAATCCAACTTTCGGCCTTTAAGTTAGGCTCGCAGGAGTGGTTCACGAAACGCGATAGATTGCCGCTTTGACGAGCGTCTATCACAAAGTCTAAGTCCATCCCCAAACGGATCAGGTGGGTTTCTGCCAGAGGTTGGAATCCTTTACGTGCAGAACTCAAGTTAGCCAGAGCTGAAGGGCCCAACGCATCGACGATTCGTTTATTCGCCTCTTCCAATCTGATCACATCACCCACGTATTGAGTGACTAACTCATCCTGAAACATGAGTCCACAGAACATGGTTATGGAGTAAACAATGGGAGTAAATAAATGGCATATTACCCACGACTCGAGGTACGGGGACAAACGCATGATGCTGGCAAAATTACACGAATGATATGTGAATATAAAGAAACGTTACAAGTTTACATGAATATGTGTATGTGAGAGGGCATATGCAAATGTATTAAGATGGGACCTTGGATTTGGAGGTGTGGTACTTTATTTGTGATTGTGATCGATCGGAGCGTCAACGTGAAAAGGGACCAATGGAAATCTTCGAGGTGGATGGCTGACGTCCGCGAAGTGGGTACAAACATTTATACAGACAAGAAGCAGTGACTTCATCTAGTGGTGAGTCACATCTGCCACGTCGTCTATAAGCTTCGGCATGACGAGCTTCAGGAGACACTACTGCTCATTCGAGATGACTTGCATTCCCTTAAGTCATGGTGTTGCACATGGGTGATGAACGTCTCGGCTAAGAAATCAAGCATCATGTCTTACGGCTGCTGCATCCCCGAAGGATCTATCACCCTAAACAATGAACGTCCCTACACAACTTGTCCACGAGAGATCTTGGAATTAGGTACGCGTCTACCTTCAATTTCTTCGAACAGCCCCAATACCAAGTAGCACGTGTCAGACAGTCTATGTTCAAGATATCAAACAAAATACACACCACTCGTGCTACAGTTGAGCTTTTCAGGCTACTGACTCGCCCCATCCTCGAATACCGCAGCATAATATACGGCAATAGGAGAGTGACAGAATTGCGGTGGAGCATCTGCAGAGGTCATTTACCAAACTGATTGGTAAACACTGCAATGAGTTATCGAGAATGTTGCATTAAACTTCGTCTCGAACCCCTTTGGATCCGACGATTGAAGCACAACTTGTTGCTGCTTTTCAATATGTTACACAAAAAGGCCTATTCCAACCTGCCTACATTCAATTTACAACATTGCTCAACTCGAGGGTTTCACAATATAGACTTTATAATGAATAAACCGAAGGTTAGAACGAACATTCGCTCTAATTTCTTCCTGGTCAGATATAGTTATTTGTGGAAGAAACTACCAATAACACTCAGGCCATGTGACAACATTTGGAATCAGACTCTCTAATTCAGCTGATCTAAATACCATGATGACTATATTCACATGAGAAAAAGCCCTCGATGAGCTATTCCAAGAAGGGGCCAAAACATCTAAACAATGTTTCATACCTAGGCTTTGGTCTCAACCAGCCACCAGAATGTTAATACATGAAACGCATATCCCAATACTCCACCACCTATGCATGTCACCATGCAAGAGCATGGATACTTCTGTACAAAATGATCTGTGCAGCTATAGACACAGTTTTTCCCATCAACAGAAATATACGTATTATTATTATTATTAAATAGACGTGAATTTTTTATTGTAGAGAATACTTGTCAAACGGAAACCCATCACGTTTTGGAAGACTTCGGCCGAACAACACGCTGGAGCGAAATTTAATCGAACCACCCAGCTGGAAGCATACGTGGTTGTTGAGCAAATCTACATGTAGATGGGGTCCTAAAGAGAACCATTAACTGCATCATTCACATAGCATGCAAACCACAGTCTTTGGGAAAGACAGATAAAATGAGGTGCTATAAAAAGACACACATTGCAGTATATACGTTAAACGAAAGATATTGACTAACGAGGCGATAATAGAACAAATGTCAGCGAACAAACTCATTTTCACTAACTGCACCCTGGTCCCCTGTGACACGGACACATAATGTGGACAACGCCACACACAACAAACACACTGTTGATCGCCCTGGGCCAATCACCTACCTTGGTCACTCAGACCATCTGGGTTTTGAACATGTACCCTTATCTGATGTTTACGTTCATACCACTCATTTGTAGTGTATTAGCCTGATGCGGAACCACTGAAAAGGAACTTGTTCGCTAACATTTGTTCTGCTGTCTACTGCCGGGATATTTTATCGGAGGCGATAATAGTATTATTAATAATAATGGTACTATCTGCAGTAAATCAGCATTCGGTACTGATGCTTGCCGCCATGCAACCGCAAGTTGAAATACATAGAATGGAATACTACCCGAGCGCTCAAGCCTAGACAAGAGCAGGAGCTCGAACGCAGGGCGCGGAGATCGCTACCCAGACGACTCATCAGAAGTCCGTCAAGGACGTGAATAACAACAATTAAAGCGTCTGCGAGTATAGCTGTGATATAAAATACTCGTCACTGTGAGTGAAGATGATAAATCGCTTCTCTCCCAGTGAAGAACAGATCTGAATGGCTTCAGCCCCCTCCAGACGTGAAGCGGACCAGATAGCCGGCATTCCGTCGTGTCGCTGTTGCATTTTTTCCATTTACATCTGATCCATAACAGCTGCATCTGACGACTGTATGTTTTACTGATTCCTCTTATATATAATCGTTATTGTTATGACGACGTGGATCATCGCACTTGGGTCTCCCGTTTAAAACGTTTCTGAATATCGGTAGCTCAGGTTGACAGTTCAGTTATTCATTTGTTTGCCGAGCTTAGCAGTTTGGTTGCAGACGTTTTGTTCCCAATCAAAATGATATCATCAGTGCAGAGTTGACTGTAGTTTGGTAACGAAAGATGGTACCAGGCAAATTCAGGAAGGGATGATGTCATCTCAACTGGTGACGAAACGTCTGCAACCAAATTGCCAAACTCCGCGAACAAATGAACAACTGGATAGTACTTCAATACAAGAACTGATTCAAAAGGGGTGAGTTCGCTTTTTTTCTCCCGCAGACGGACAATGTCCAGAGAAACAATAGGGCGGACTAAGGATTACATGGTATGTATTAACTGAATAAATTTATGGGCTAATAAAAAGTTCGGTTGAGTACAACAAGTTGGCATCACCGAAACGTTGATTTGAAGTGAATTTCATAAATAAGCATATCTTGTCGATACACTAAAAATAGCCGGTCATTGGTAGCTGGGGTTGGAGACGATCGGATTCTCCATCTGAACGACCGTCACAGTGAGCCCAGACACGAATCAATCATGTGCAGATCAAATATTCATCTTTCCCATCAGTTTGGATCTGAGAAGTGGATCCAGGGTAACAATATATGGCAATAACGAGGAAAATGAGGTAGAAGGTAAGTTATTGGGAAAAAGACAGATGAGATCAAACGAGATGGAACTTTAACAAATAGGCGCAAAAAACCCAATGCAACAGCGCCACTGACTCAGCGACTTCTCCATGTCAGATAAGGTCTTCAATAACTGATGTCCTCCAAACACGAAGACAACGCGTACTAGCTCGACCAAGTATCTCGGTTAATTTCGTCAGGCATCTGTACTACGTCACCGATTGACCGCCTCGCGATTTCACCCGACAGTGCGGCAAAAGTAAACAGACATCCAGGGGACACGACGTAGCCAACGTTTGCGGTTCAAAACATTCCAACATTGCTCATCCGGTGTCCTTAACAACTGTAAGCAATACTTCGCAAGCACAAGTGATCGAAGACGACCAACCGTTTAATGTCCTCATGGCTAAGTGACCAAAGATATGAAGTATACAGTAACACCGGCAGTATCGCAGCATATATACAGCTCTCCTTGGGTCTGACGTGATGGATATGCAAACACTACTGAACAGACTGACGCGTAGCGCTGCACGCTTCAGCATGTGCTCTCTGCGCCTTCAAAGTGCAAGCTATTGTTACAGAACTAGATTGATACACTACGGGTTCTAGCTTTTAGTGAACACCGATTGGTTCACTTATCGTGGTAGCTCTATCACGTCTGGTGGTCACCTTACTGAGCATGTTACTTAGCATTTCTACAAAACCTGTGTGCTTTTCAAAGGGTCGACCAGCAACGGAAACGGCTGTATATCGGTCTGTCAGTGAAAGATAGGGTGTATAACGCTAGCTGATGTTACTCTATCTATCATGAACTTAGGCAGTACAGACTGGATCTTAAACGATTGACTGTGTTTGATCACTTGTGCTTGCATAGTATTGCTCACATCTAGTGCGAACACCGGGTAACCAATGTTGAGGTCGGTTAATTGACTTTAGGCGCGCTACCACACGCAGCAATCAGCCACCGCTTGGTCAACAGTCGAACTAACGTGACCTTGTGCCTAAAGAACCCGTTATTGGCAGCATTGACAAGGAAGCACGAAACGAGGACATTACACAGCCTGCGTTATCTGATATTTTGATCCGGGAATATTGTAATAATAATAATTATTATCTTGTCATGATCGCAAGCAACTCAATCCACGGACCATAGTTGATGGTTGAAGTGAACTGCACCCAACTCGTTGCCATCCGCGCCGCGTAACAGAGGGCGGAGGCGCTGTGTCGCTAAAAACGCTTACACGATTGGCCAACGGAATCCCGCCTATCTCGTACTAAATCAATTCCAGTGGACACCTATGGGAAAGCAGAAAATTAGATGCAATCGCCACAATGTCGGTAGGATAGTTCGTGAATCAAACAATGAATCGATAGAGAGAAAAGTGTCAAAACTTTTCAAACTGCTTATAATGCCATAAGTTAATTGGCGGTTTAAGTTTGGTAAGTGTGTCGCTTGGTGATGGGGCAACCCTATTCTCTGCACGACAGTCAATGGATAGTGAGCGGTGCCATATCACGTGTAGTAACTTACGACGGTCGCTACCCCCCATAGCGAAGTGGCCTAAACCACAGATTGGCAACAGTCGAATGGCGGGGTCGAGCTCCACAGGAGTCAGATGGAATGCGAAGTGCCGACGATTCTCGAAAGGACGAAACGACCGCACAGTGCTTTTCTGGGTGTGAGATGGCTGACAGAGCTTAGATGTGATGGATTTCTGTGCATACTTCTCAAATACACAACCAATTACACTCAGAAGCGGGTTGCGCCGCCGTCAAGCGGCATTTCGCTCCTCGAAATCTGAACATAATCAAAGTGCTAATGGAACCCTAGTGATTCGGGCTAGACCACGCGTGAACAAGAAGGCGAGCGCTAGTCATGATAAAACTCAGCAGAAAAAAGTGCGACGAAAAACGGTAGCACCGGATATGGCTGCATACAGGAAAGGATGACAAAACGAAAGTTTGCGACTAAAACATGAGATGTGAGTTAGAAAGGTACCGCAGATAACTTACGGTCTCAAATGCCAGGTTGGCTTTAAGTCCGAAACCTCGATTGACGGTGCGAAACACAGTCACTCGGTCACTCTCAGACAAGGTAGTCCACTTCGCAAATCGTCTGTTCCCACAATCGATAGGGCCGAAGGAGCAGAATTCCGGGGTGCAATCCGCTCCATGGGCGACATGAAGGCAGTTGGTTTCTTTGGAACAGTGGAGAGAGGACCCATCAGGTCCATCGGCGCAACCACAAGATGTAGTAGGTATCCGTTGTTCGATTGCTTTGCGAATCTTTCGTGAGAAATTAAAATATTGGAAATCATTTGGACTAGCGGGTGTGTGAAAAAGGACGGATAGCAAAGAAAACAAATCTGGTGGTAAAGAACGTCCCACGGAGAAGCGTCTCGCGTCGGGTCACTTCTCAAACTCACAGTGAACGTAATAGGAGAAGCACAACATTTACCTTCATCCTAAATTTGATACGTTGACTTCCTAAAAACAGTCAGCTTGGAACGGAAACCGGTGGATCCGGTGCTGCCAGATGGATACCTTGGCCCTCAGGCTGACAAGGATCCAGGGACAAATTGCAACCATAATGAAAGATTCGACGTTGTGAGCGTGGAGAAACGTAATAGTGATACGCAATGTACAATTGGGGATGAATCGCGGTTGCTTTACACAGTGAGGACATTGCCGACCACATAGAGTAGACTATTTAGATCACAAGACAAAAATGTGTCTATCAGATCCCATTATGCAACTGTGGTGACTGTGAAAACAGAACACGATGTCCAAAGGCTACAGCGAAACCTGACAGTGGGTGCTGCGTATCATTTATTCCATGAAATAACAAGAGACGGGGTGTTCAATTGAGTAACTACAATGGTCGGTGCAGTGGACTTACCGTAGGCCACAAATCATCCGGGAAGATGTTGCTCTCGATATGCGTCACTCCGGCCATCGCGACCGCCCTGTGCTCTTCGTCCAACTTCGGATGAACCACGATATCCACCTCCATAGATGCGGGAGGTAACAGGTCTTCCTCGGGTAATGGGTCCGCGTGCATTGATTTGAGTGGAAGACCACGCTTGAGTACGTGATTCACGTACAACTGATGAGCCAATGGGGCGCGCTGGAGGGCTACCACGTGAAGAATGAAGATAGAGGTGTGAGAAAAATCACAATTCAAGCTGTGGACGGGGCTTAGGTAAAGTTATCGGGAACTAATGTTCGAAGAAAATTCTATCCAGACAGATAAACTGAGATCTGGAAGACTTACTATCGTAATAAGAGCATGCGAATCACAACCAGTGCTTAAAAGAGCGATTTCAGACCGCTTGAAGGTGCAATGCATTGATGCAACTAAATTGCAATGAAAAAATGCTATTTGAGTAGGTGGCCAAAATGTAAATGTAGTGGTTAAAATATAAAAAGTGTGCTATGCATGGTGCATTTACTTGGCCAGGCACTCATGAAGTGAATTGAAAAACGGTGAAAAGTTGACAGAACTGTCTTGACTCTACTTCGCCTAACCTTCTTCCCTTCTTTATTCTGGAAAGCATGCCTCACAAACACATCATTAAGTGTGGATTGCAGAGGAGGTGCAAGCTGAAATTGAGATTACCATTTCTGGCTCCCCCTCAGCCACAAAAGGTTTGAACTGTGAATGAAACGCTGACTGAATCGATCCATCTTCATTCACTTATCATTCGTGCTTCTCTTACTCGTCTATGCTCTCATGTTGTCCTCATGTAGACATGTCAGGTAGCACGGTGAAGCTAACCGATTCTGCTTCCAACAGCTTCTACACGGTTTCAAAAAAATTATCTCTTAATCGCTTACGCCTAGCGTACAGTTATAATACCAAAATACCTGCGCCAGTTCAGAAATGTCAATCATGTTCACCTCACACACAACAGATAAGTCTCCCATTCTATCTGTCTCGCCCATATTTACAGCTGCTAAAACGAAAGTAAATAAATACCCCGTTTATACTAATCTTTCCGTATTTCAGTTCAACTTATTTACCTCAGTTGCTTGCTGAATAAAGCCTAGTCTATTGGGTTCATACTCTTCTCACTCGTCGTATTCCGACTCGTTTAATTTCACTACAGGGGGCCGAGACGTAAGTGCATTGATAACAAATATACATGAAATGTGCTACGTATATTGCATCCACTTGGTCAAGCCCTCCTGAAGATGTGTATGGGAAAGAAGATATAATGTTGCCAGAACTCCCTTCACTCTTCTTCCCCCGACCCACTTTCCTTCTTTCTTCGGGAAAGCATAACTCACAGATACACCAACAAGTGTGGACTGCAGAGGAATTGAGAACTAAGATAACCATTTTTGTCCCAACTCCTCCACACTGTGCTTACTCAGCCACGCCTACCTTGCAGCTATACCGAAAAGTGTGAGCTGAGAAGGGAACGCTGACTGAATCTATCCATCTTCACTCGCTTTTACCATTCGTCCTATTACTCGTCTGTGCTTTCCATGTTGCTCTCAAGTAAACATGTCAGGCAGCACGGTGTAGCTAACCGATTCCGCTTCCAAGAGCTGTATCCCTACTTCTAATGTTTCTCATTTGTTTTTCCTCTGAACTCGATCACGCCTAGCGTACAATCAAAGCAAAATGCCTGAGCCAGTTAACAAGTGTTAACCACGTTCGCTTCACACACACAACAAACAAATCTCCCATTCCATCTGTCTCGGACCATAGGTACAGCTGCTGAACTGAAAATTAATAGCTACCTTCATCTATACTCCTTTTTAGAACTCCATAGTGTATAGAAAATGTTTAGCCCAAATCAGAGGACATGTCATATAAGTAGAATTTCAGCTATAATGTTTCTCTTATCACCACACAATTGTTCTTCATCCTTCACTTAGAGAAAAAACTTGGTTCCGTCTGTACACGGAGCTCTCCGTCAGAACTACGTGAATTATTCAGTGCCCATGCAAAGCTTTGAACTGGATAACCATGGGTGTTAAAATCACAATTTTTATTTCTGCGTGACATCTGAGATATGCTGTAAATATTATAAGAAACAATTGTAAATCGGAGAATAGACATTGTTATTAGTGTTAATATTAGTATTATCAAATGTGCTAATGTTTCATCAATCGTTTGGGTAAATATGATCTGTGCATGGAGTTTTGATGGATCTGACTATCATACACAAAATGGACAAATGATGGAACCGGCCAAGTGGCCTGATCGCCCTTAATGTATGTATAAAAACAGCCCTAGGATATGTTAGACAGGATGTAGTCTACTTACCATGTTGCCACACCGGCACACAGCTCGATGGATCATAAAAGTGCGGGCGAAATATTTCGTAGAAATCTCTGGCAAGAAAGCATGTCCCCTGGAGACGATTCCATAAGTGGTCATTTGGTTAAGACTGCATTTGTTATTGTCCCCAGTATTTCAATTTCTCTAGTACATTCAACCTACCAGTCATTTTAAAAATCGGTCTGGGATTCACTGTACAAAAAGTGAACAAATATCTGTTTTATACGATCTCACTGTACAAACTGATCGGACCACTCAGACTGTGCCTCGCACCACCGAAGAATATTCCGTTCATTTATCTATGACTCAAGCTGTCAATATGTTAATAATCCTAGTAGTAATACTGAGAATGAGCGTGTTGTGGGGAATAAATACAGAACAAAAGTATCACGTGGAAAAGTTAAGAGATGAGGGAACGAATGTAACAGCGTCACTCATTCGGTGCCTACACTATACTCGACAGAACACCCAACCACTGGTGTGGATGATCCCAAGAAATCTATCTGGGGAGATAACACACAACAGTGCTACTTAGCCCTTTAGTGAGTCTCCTTATACTCCCTGGTATGTCCATAACTGTTCGCGATAACATTACAACTAAATGGGCGGAGTGTTGATAAACAATATGCACCGAAGCAGCCGAGTTAAATGCATGCGGAGCACAAGACCCAGTGAGCGTAAACGACTCGGGTTTCACAAGAACTTCGCCGTCACCAAATAAAGACCTTCAGCATTATTCGTTTGGCTCCCCAGTAGATATTAGCATTGTTCCACAGTCGTCGATCGTCAGTGTCCTCAATACTCAACAGTTAGGTCGCATAGCGCGACGTAAACCATTCCGTTAATCACTGAGTTTACATCATGTTGGTGCTATAGATGAATGACGCTTTGAAAAGCCACAAGAGCCTCACCAATACACAGAGTAGACTTAATGACGATGTGACTTCCATAAGTAGTATAACTATCTAGACGAGCCAACCGATCGATCATTTACAGCGGTTCTTTGGTAATAGTGGGAGTTGGAGGTAATCGCATCATGTAACTGTGTATTGCATATTGTAGAGGGAAAACAACCCATACCAAAGCGTTTAGTGCTACGCATCAGTCTGTTCAACAGCGCCTACATAGCAGCTGCGTCTGACCCAAAGAGGTAATTCGCTGCGCAAAGATGATCATACCAACATATACGTGCGACAGCAGAAGTGAGTCTTCCATTTCCATCACAAATTGGTGAAGAAATGAGAAACAAAACAGCTCCGAGACACTCCATTTGTCATCGTGAACTCGGTGAGAGTTCATCAGTAAGTGCTCCAACACAAACCCGCTAATAGCAACAAGAGTGCAAAAGAAATCAATACCCGACGTGTCAAGTGGAGTGCAGTGGGAACATGCGATCGAAATGGTGGAGTGCATGGTAAGTGAAGTGAAGTGGTCCACATGGCTAGTGGACAACCCGCCGACTCGCTGGATGATAGATGGGTGGTAAGTCATATGCAGTGAAAATGACGAGGAGAATGAGGCACAGCGAGATAAGAAAAAAGACAGTGGCAGGCGCAAAATTCTCAATGAAATTACAAATACTAGTGAAAGGGCTTAAGGCGGTTGAACTGTTCGCTTAGCTTGGCAATTTTGTTGCCAACGTTTCATCAACAATCGTGGCGACATCGTCAGTGTGTTGTTGTGAAGCGTAGGAAAAACTCAGCGAAAGTGTCTAAACTTAAATAATCTGTTATGAAGAGTTCCACTGATTGTCGCTCACATCAAAAGGTGGTGATTGGAAGATCACGCAAGCAACGGTCGACGTTTAAGTAGCACTCACATATTCGTATAAAATTAATCTGTGAGCTACTGTACTATACGACAAAAAACAAGCTGAATGTGGTACACCAATGTCATCATCATTGGACGGAAAAGAGGACAGGCAAATGTATGGGATTAGGTAGGCTAAAACAGAAAAAACGCCAAAGAAAACGGGAATAAAGAGGTTACCACGAGTGAAAGCTTTCTCCACGCTTTTGGTTCCGTGGCTGTCTTTAGCAGCCGACGTTCTGAGGCCGATTTCGTAGGGAAACACTGCACCACGACACACCCACTGGTACTCGTCTGAGCCCAAAAAATGTACTGGGAAGGTGCCTTCCGGGTGGGACATGTTCAGTATGTTGATTGGTGCATTTCGGGCATGGATGATTTCACAAGGCCACCAACGGAATGAGGGGATTTTGGCCCAAATAATTTGAGCATAACGAGGGAAGAGTCCACGTCTGAAAGGAAATCAGATATCAACGGTATATTAGAAAATGTGCTTGCAGCGAAGTTCAGAATCTGACCAGCTCTATGCGTCGTTACACTCGTTACTTCATCACCAAATGGACCAGCAAACAGATGAGTCTCTCTTTTGACGTGAACAAGCGATTGTGAAAAGCGAGGCTAGCCGTTGGCGGAGTAGCTCGGACATCTGGCTTGTAACCTATGGGTTCTTTTTTAACCCTATGTAGTTGAGACCGTCGTAATTTCCCAGCCTGCTGGTGGTTGCGCGGTAGTGAAGCATCGGTATACAGCACAGATGACACCTTTCTTACCCATAATAATAGTCAACCAGTGCCAACGTACGCCGGCTGCTTGTGGAAACCCCCGCTAGAACACGCGGCGACCGTTTTCAAAAGTGGTGAGATGGAGCCAAGTGCCAGCGAATTTGCAGGTGGAGCAACTGTAAGTGTAAAGATGTGTATGCTAAGCAACGAACCCAAAGTATAACAACTGGCGATGTTATAGCATGGTCCTTGACTACGTCTGACAGCGCTTCTAGTCTTGTGTGATTGTGGGATGCGAAATCGCTATCTCAAAGTTAGGGACATCCTACTCAATATAGTTTGGGTCCAGCTACTTCATGTCTCAGAGTCAAACAGCAAGCTAACAACTTCCCCAACACTCGCAGCTGGCGTCGCCAATTCGAGACGGATCGAGCCGACAAAGTAAATGAAACGGGGCTTGTGAGATCGGTACGGCCGATGAACAAGGTGGTGTGAAAAGTCGCTGGCGAGCAGACCTTACGGGTGAAGTGATGTTGTCACTGTAACTAAGTAATATGCCAAGTTAGCCTCGTGTAAAGATAACCAGACTCTAAACAAGTGAAACCGGGAAGTTCGTTGCTACTTGACGGAAGCACCACAAATTCATCTTTTCAAGACGAGATGGTGATCGCGTTGGTGTGGAGACGTGTCTCAAGATGATCTTCTTGAAACCAAACCTAGGTGCCTTTGAGCATATCACGGAGGCGAAACGACTGACTACGATAGTGAACACTAGCAGGGCGAGATTAGCCAGTCTACGTGAGCGGCTGACAGACTGGTTGCCATGGTCAAACCGGAAGCTGATGAAAAATCGGTCCGTCAGTATGAAACAGGTTGCTATATGAAAAGCAAGCGTGAGCGCGACTACACCTGCCCAGTGCGAACTGCAGTCAGGTTTGAAATCTGTCCAGGAAAGTGGCTTGAGTCAGCTCATGAACGTACAACAGCAGATGATAGATTGCGACCTGTAAAATGAACCGTGTTCTGTGCCTAATAAGCTTCGGTGTTTTGTTTCTCTCCCGGCTGGGTAGGAGTGCATAGAGTAGGGGCGAGAGCAGCGATACGACAGAGCAAGGCGTTCAAGATAATACTCAGTACCAGGGCGGTCGAATAGATTGCGTGGATGAGAGGAAAGAGGAGGGGAAGGGTATGATGTGCCGTTACCAAGAGTGACACAAACATTAATATCATTACAACAGTGCTGGTGTTTTGCCGCCTAGATAGGGCTAGGAGTGATGAAGTGGTTAAGGGTACGCTTCAGTCACTTACAAAAGGGACCACGAAGGTAATAGAGTGGTAAGCGGAACCAATGTCCAGATACGAGGTCGCGCACAGGCTTACCGCGGAGCACGTGAGCTGTCTGCGAAGGTCACCAGCACGAGCGTGGAACGACCTTCGACTGTTGTGCCAAATTTGGGAATCTGGTGCAAACTGGTTGGCCAGCAAATACAAGCCCGAGTCCACGGAGGCGAACCATTCTGCCAAATATGGAAAATCCGTGGGACGGAATTAACTCACATTGGATGAGAGCCAAACGCTTCTAAAATTAGTATGTATCGTTCAGCAATAAATAGAACTGACCGATCGTGTAGAATAGATTCCCTGTTTACCGAGCCTTAGCTTGCTGTATCCGGTCAGTTGGTTGGGCGCGTGACTGAGCCATCAGGCGGTCGTAGTCTCGCAGGCGCAGAATAGCAGCAGTACGAAGTCAGCTTTACAACAGTGGCGACAGGAGTCAGAAGAACCTAAAGATGTCAATTTTGAGCAATTGCAGACTCTGTTGCAGCAACAGCATGCGCAGTTTGAAAAAGCACAGGCCAAGTTGATCGAAACGCTGACCAAGAATGTGTCACTACAAGCAGGCTCGGTAACAGGAACAAGTGAACGTTGCCCCTCAGCAGAAACCTTGACCCAGCAAGTTTGTGAGTTCCGTTACGATGCCGATGCCGGTATTACCTTTGAATCGTGATTCCATAAATACGAAGACTTGTTTCGCGTTGATTTAGCGGGTGCTTCAGAGGACAAGAGAGTTCGCCTCATGCTGCGGAAATTTGGTGCGGCCGAGCATGAAAAGTTTATGAATTCCGTTTTGCCGAAAAAGAGCACTGATTTAACACTCGAAGAAGCGGTTACCACTTTGTCCCAGATATTTGGGGAGCAGTCGTCATTATTCAATATCGGATACAAGTGCCTTACAATGACCAAGCGAGACGACGAAGACTGGGTTACTTACTCGAGTTGCGTAAATCGTGAGTGTGAACGGTCGCTGTTTCACAAGATGACAGCTGATCAGTACAAGTGCCTTATTTATGTGTGGTCTTCAAGCAACCAAAGATGCTGATGCCCGAACAAGAGTACTGAGCAGAAGTGAACAAAATCCCGAGATCACACTGCAGGAAGTGACGAACGAATGCCAACGGTTGATGAACTTGAAGCATGATGCTGCAATGATCCAACAGTCCTCTATCCAGAGTAGTCAGGACATCATTTGCAGGGTCAGCAGAAGTCCTCAGAAAGAATCGGTTCAAGTGAGTTCACCACATTCTAAACCCTCTTCTGCTTGTTGGTTTTACAGGGAATGGCACTTTGGTCGAAACTGCCCGTTCCGAAATCACATTCGCAATCGCTGTGGTAAGCGAGGACACAGAGCCGTGTTGTCTTGCGAAGCGACCAACAATCAGCGGAATACAGCGTCGAATCCCAGTGCGCTTCCGATGTCACAACGAGGCTAAAACTGTGACGGCGACTTTCAAGGTTGACGGTGTCAGCAGGCGTAAGTTTACAATGTTAAAGATCAATGATAAGGAAGTTAAGCTGCAGCTGGATACTGCGTCAGACATCACTTTGATGTGTCCACACATATGGTGTATGCTGTGACGACCACCGCTTGTCCACACAGACCACACAGCACGAAACGCATCCGGCGGTATTCTGAAACTTCTCGGAGAGTTGCATTGTCAGATCAGTTTCCGTGATCAACACATTCGTACAACCTGTTTTGTGACAGATCAATAAGGATTGAATTTGCTGGATCTCGATTGGATGGAGGAATTGAAATTACTTGACCAGTCAGTTAGCAGTAATGCCAGAAATAACAAGTCAAGAAACCTGCAGAGACGCAGAATATGAACCCCGAACTTTACAGTCAAATCGTAGAACTGAAGCGACGCCACGAAAGTTTGTTCCAACCCGGTCTTGGATGCTGTCGGATAGCCAGAGTTGAGCTGAAGCTCAATCCAAAACGTTCAGTGCCGTACGCAACACAACCAATAGTGGAGTCTGAGTTAAATCGGTTGCAGTCGAAAGGCATAATCGAGCGCGTACATTACTCAGAATGGGCAGCACCAATCGTTGTGGTAAAGAAAGGAAACGGCAAGGTACGTATTTGTGCTGACTTTCCAACCGGGTTAAATTCCACGTTGGAGAACCACCAGTACCCTTTGCCTATACCTGAAGATTTGTTCACCAACCTTAACGGTTTGTGAAACTCGATTTAGCTGATGCTTACTTACAAATTCCAGTAGCCGAGAACTGCAAAACACTACTGACGGTCAACACGCATCTGCGTCTTTTCCAGTACAATCGGTTGCCATTCGGAGTGAAAACTGCTCCTGCCATTTGTCAACAAATCATGGATACGCTGCTGAACGATATCCCGGGGTCGCAGTATACTGGATGACGCAATGATTGACACTGAGACTGTTTTTAAGAGCAAGTAGAAAGGTTTCTGTACAACTCTATCGAATTACGAAAAATCAAAATTTACTTGTGAATTATCAGCAGTTTGTCTGGTCCGTTAATCGTTTAGCCATGTTCGGTTAGAAATTTGTACTAGCGTCATTATTTCCGGACATACAATGTCTTCTTTTGGCACTGTATGTGCATCGTTTCACAAAAGCACAGGTTTCCAAAATAATCGTCGATACGGGTTTTAAAACACTTCACAGAATCGGCCTCTATTAATCCTTCTGGTAGTGTATTCCATAAATTTACGATTCTTCGTTCGATACAAAGCTGATGTGATACTTTGTTCATGCTGGGGACCCTGAGTTTGTAACGATGTCCTCGGGTGTTACAGGGTTCTCGCAGGTGAAATATTGGCCGCAGTATGGGGAAGTGATTCAAGTGTAGTACTCGATGGGTCATAATAAGATCAATTCTTACTCGGCGATAGGATACTGTGTAGAGTCCGAGCTTTTCACAACGTTTTTCATATGGAAGCTTTCGTAGACTTGGTATCATTCTAGTTGCGATATGCTGTATTTTCTCCAGTTTTTCAGTTTCCCATTGGGTTATCGGATGGTAAGCTGGAGCATCATATTCAAGGATTGGTCTAATGAGCGAGGTGAATAGACGAGGGACAGTTTCTTCGGACCATGTGGAGAAACTGCGTCGTAATGCCCAGAGCATACGAAGTCCCGCACGGTACAATTTCTCTGTATTTTCTAGTCATCTTAAATCATGTCGTGAGAGAACTCCTAAGTCTCTGACAGATGTGTTGGGATGGAGCAACTGGCCGTCCAAGGTGTATGATCAAGTGGCTGGACGTCTGGTGATACTGATGAACTCCGACTTGCTTGCGTTAAGAGGGAGTTGCATTTCAGTGGACCACGTTGACAGTCGTTCTAAGTCCTGCTGGAGGCGAGCGCAGTCGTCCTGGTTTTTAATGATCCTCCAGATTTTCAAATCATCTGCAAACAGGATACATGGTGACTGGAGCTGCTGCGGAAGATCGTTGATATGAATAAGAAATAATGCTGGCCCAAGTACAGTTCCTTGAGGCACGCCAATGGTCGATGGGAACCATTCTGTCAGATAGTCATTGACCTGTACTCTAAACCTTCGTCCCACAATAAACTCTTGTATCCACAGAAGTAACGTGCCCCCGATTCCGTATGTCCTCAGTTTACGAAGGAGTACCTCGTGGTTCACTCTGTCAAACGCCTTACTAAAGTCGATGTACACCACGTCAACATCCTTCTGTTCATTGAGAGCTCGAACCCACTGGCGGTTTGCGTACATCAAGTTGGTGATGCAGGATCGCCCTTTCGTAAAGCCGTGTTGCGCTGGCGTCAATATGTCCATCGATTCGAAGAACGACAGCAGACACTTTTTCACAACCTTCTCGAGAACTTTGGATAATACCGAAGTCAAACAGATCGGTCTATAGTTCTCTATTTTACTCGGATCACCACCCTTGGGAAGCGGTTTAACTATCGAGCATTTCCAGTCGTTCGGGACGGAGCCTTCAGAGAGCGATCTATTGAAAAGGTTTGTCACGGCTGGTGAGATGATAATCGATAGGGACTTGAGTATTAGTGGGTGAAGTCCGTCTGGTCCGGGGGGCTTTGCACCATTGAGGTTGACGAGTAGCTAATGTACTTCGACTGCATCACATTGTAGGCTGTCGAGCAAGACTTGCGCAACCTGTGCCGGTACTGGAACAGCCGCCGGTTTACTGGAAAATACAGTGAGGAAGTGCGTAGCCAGGGCATCCGCGCGCTCCGCGCTTGAAATGAGTGTCTTCCCGTCTAAGCTCTCTAAGACCGGTAGGTCGTCTCCAGGTTTCAGTTGACGTTTCAAGTAGGCAAATATTCGCTTGGGTGCAGTTGTGGCCGAGGATGCTAGCTCCTCTTCGAACTGCCGGCGTTTCTTGATCTTTGCGGCGTTACATAAGTTACGCTGTTTCCTGTACACCGCGTAATCTTCATCACAACCCGAGCTGATGTATCTATCCCAAAGTTTACGACGTCGTCGCGCTAACTGTCTGTATTCCCTATCAAACCAATGCGGCTTGACAAGTCCGATTTTTGGATACTTAAGGGGAACGAACCGAGTACAGAGCGAGTTAAGCTTCCCCTTTATTAATGACCACCACGCCTCAAGTGACGCATCATGTGGTAGCGTCCAATCAGTCTGACTTGCAGCTTGGACGAGTCCGTTGAAGTCCGTCTTCCAATAGTTGAATGTCGGCTTCTGTTGATTGTAATATGGTAACGACAGTTCTAAGCTTGCTACAGTAGAGCAGTGGTCACTGTTCGCCAGAGGTTCGATGACTCTGATCTCTTTTAGCTTTTGCTCGCAGCTCGTAAACATTAGGTCCAGACAAGATGCCGAGTACGGAGTTACGCGCGTCGTTTGGATGACATGTTGCGCTGCCCCAATTTCAATGGTCATTTTAGCGAATTGAGCCTCAACGTTGCCATGACCGGGAAGAAGTCGAACATCTGGCCAAATTATCTTAGGTAAATTTAGATCCCCCATCAGTAAGAACTGAGGGCGGCTCATGTGCTTCTGTACATGTGGTATCCAATCGCAGCAACGGTTTAATGGGCTCCGGTAGATAACCCCCACAATTAGTTCTGCGCGCCTGAGACGGATTGTGCACCACAATTGCTCGCATAAACTATCCTTGCTCCGATAGGTACTGATAAGTTAGCCAGATAGTGACGATTTTATGTACAACAGAACACCACCGTGAGCCTTTGATTTTCGGCCACATCGGAAACAAGAGTATCCTGACAACACGACTTCTTGGGGCATGATGTCGGAGTTCAGCCAAGTCTCTGCAAGTCCTAAAATGTCCGGCCGCTCCGAGACAGCGAAGCGGCACAGTTCGTCAAGTTTGTTCATTAGGCTGCACACGTTGGCGAATGCGACACGGAGGTCCTGGGAGGTACTGCGGGACGTGCCTGGAGGTTGAGCAACCGGTTGATACGGGTTCGTACACCCTTCTTGATCACCCGAAAATTTACAACTTGTAAGTCAGTCTCACCTTCCTCTGTACGGCGTTTGAGCTCAATGACCGCAGTCTTCAAACGATCCCTGTCCTCGGGTTCCAAATCTCGGCGGATGTGAACTTTTATGCCTTTCAGCCTTGACAAACGAGACAGTATGAGCTGCGGCATATTAGGATTTGCAAAGGTGATCCTCAGAGGTCGACATGACTGGTTAGTTTTCTGGCCAAGTCGGATTACTTGTTTAATCGTCACACTGTCCTCGCCCACATCCAAGAGTCTATCGATGAGCCCCTGGAGGAACTCAACATCGTGATCATAACGTATCTGAGGGTTTTCATCTTTTGACTCCGGTACGTGGAAGACCATGAGATTATGACGCCTCAGCGAAATCAGTGATGAACTTGTGGGAGCAGAACTAGAGGCGTTTAACTGATTGGGTAGTTGTTTATCAGCAGGTGACGTCAGAACTCGATTACGTGGGCCCTTGCGCTTTTGAGTGGTCCATGGATCCTCGGTGTTCAGAAGTTCACAGACAGGCTCTGAGAAATTCACGGACCGATCAGTGAAGCGGCATTTCGTAGCTTCTGAGTCTGAGTCTTCCGTCGGTGGGAAACATTGAACCTGAGGTTCGGCCGGGGTCGAAGACGCTGGTGGTGGTGCAGATCGCGGGGAGACAGTAGAAGGCGAGGTGACAGAGGTACTTTCTCGAGGGCGTTTGATCCTACGTGGTGAACGGTTTGTTTCTATCTGAAAGAGAGATTTTTCCGTAGTTGTTTGCGGTCGCTGCGTATTCTGATGTCTTGTACCGCGACATTTATCACATATAACTTGAAAAAACCGATGTCGGATGTCGAGCGATTTTCGAAACACGTCAACGGATAAGCCAATGCACGAAATATGGAACAAAACATCACAGCTGAAGCATCGAAGTGCATGAGCCTTATTTCCCACAACTTTCGAACACGAACCACAAGTAGCTTGAGACGGCATCACAAGCTAGAGCAAATCCAAAATGGCGGACAGAGATGGCAGTATGGCAAATCAGTGAGATCTCCGGAATTAGCCAAAGAATAGCCGCCAAATTTGCACCGCTTGGAAAATACGCCAAAAGAAGAATAATGGTGCACAATTCACACAGATAAAACGCTGCTAACACAGTAATCTGAGGCAAAAGTAGTATCCAGCACACGTTGATCCAAAAATCCGCGGCGTCCGTGGGTACTGATTTTAGGGGTCTGACCCACAAACATTGCTGGCTACGTTAGAGAGTGCTCACGTGTCTAGAAGAAGCTGGCTTCCGGTTACGAGTGGAAAAATGCAATTTCCTGATGGAAAGTGTTCAGTTTCTCGGGTTCATCATTGACAAACATCGCCGACGTCCAGATCCCGTTAATATAGAAACTGTCAAGCAAATGCCACCACAAAGGAATGTTGCCGAACTTCGTTCATTTTTCGGTCTTATAGTGCCTTCCTGCCAAGTCTACATCAGACAAGAGGTCCTCTGAACGAGTTGCTGATGAAAGGGAAAGAATGGCGATGGACAATCGAGTGCCAACAATCTTTTGATATAGTTAAAGCAGCGCTCAGTTTTGATTTACTTTTGACCCACTTCAACCCAATCTTGGAGATGTTTGTTGCTTCGGACGCCCTCAAATATGGGGTAGGTGCTGTCATTTCGCACTTGTTCCCAGGAGAAGGTCATTGCGCACGCAGCACGGTCGCTGACAGTGGCGGAGAAAAATTACAGGCAGATTGAGAAGGAAGTACTAGCGACTGTTTTCGCAGTGAAACGGTTTCACAAGATGCTATATGGTAGACATTTCAAACTGATCATGGATCACAAACCTCTACTCTCGATATTTGGATCAAAGAAGGGTATTCATGCTTTCAGAGCAAGTCGGTTACAGAGATGGGCAACCGTACTGCTGGCTTACGGTTTTAGTATACAATACCGATCTACACAACAACTCGGCCAAGTTGACGCTCTATCTCGTCTCCTCAGTTCCCACTCGAAGGAAAACGATGACTGCGTGATTGTGTCTGTCAAATTCGAGTCGGAAGTTCAGCGCATCCTGGTTGACAGTGTAAGGGAGTTGCTAGTAACCTCGGACACGATTCGTGCAGAGACGGCTCAATACGATATATTGCTGAAAGTGATAGAGTTTGTGCAGTCCAGTTGGCCTAGTGTCAGAATTTTGAATGAGTTACAACCTTTCTTTAATCGATGCGGATCGCTTTCAATTGTTTACAATTGTCTAATGTTTGGAGACCGAGTCGTGGTACCAAGGAAGTTGCGGAAGCGAATACTACAGCAGTTTCATTCAGGACACCACCCAGCACACTATAGATGAGCTGAACAAACTGTTCCAGTATTTTGGCACCCCGGAGATGCTGGTTACAAACAACGGAGCCCAGTTCACCTCAACGCTGTTCCAAGAATTTTGCATGCAAAACGGAATCCAGCACAAGTTTTCGCCGCCGTACCATCCACAATCGAATGGGAAACCGAACGGTGTGTAGATACCTTTAAACGTGCGCTCCTCAAAGCGGAAGGAACGACGGTGTCATGAGATGCAATTCAGCCTTATTTTAGAATGCATCGAAACACTCCGAATCCAACCACACCGGAGGGTAAATCTCCTTTTGATTATCTCTTTGGAGGAAAAATCAGAACGACATTGAATAGCCTGATTCCCAGAAATGTTGGGAAACGCAACGGACAACCGAGAGAGAGGCAGGATAACAGGCTTCGAACGTTCAAGACTGGCGACTTGGTGTATGCACGAAACTTCCAGACCCCGGAGAGATGGGTTAGCGGAACGGGTAGTGGAAAGAGGGGTGAAGTTATTTATGAGAAAATGGTCGGAAAGGACAAGTGGACAAGAAACATCAATCATCTACGACAGCGGCATGGCAAAACTCAAAGACATCAAAGACCAGCGGCCCCGCAGTGGGACATACTACTGGATACATTTGGTTTAGAAAACAGAACTGATCTCCAAAGCGGAACACAACCGGTCGCACAAACGCCACACAACGTGACATGCAGACCAAGTCGAAGAAGGCAACCGCGATGGCTACAAGTGGACTCCAGGGTAAAAAGCTACGACCAAGCCCAAGTGCGGAAAATAGGTAGGAGCAATCAATTCAAAGGAGGAGGTAATAGAGGTAAGCGGAACCAATGTCCAGATACGAGGTCGCGCACAGGCTTACCGCGTGGCACCTGAGCTGTCTGCTGCATGCGAAGGTCACCAGCACGAGCGTGGAACGACCTTCGACTGTTGTGCCAAATTTGGGAATCTGGTGCAAACTGGTTGGCCAGCAAATACAAGCCCGAGTCCACGGAGGCGAACCATTCTGCCAAATTTGGAAAATCCGTGGGACGGAATTAACTCACATTGGATGAGAGCCAAACGCTTCTAAAATTAGTATGTTTCGTTGAGCAATAAATAGGAATGACCGATCGTGAAGAATAGATTCCCTATTTACCGAGCCTTGGCTTTCTGTATCCGGTCGGTTGGTTGGGCGCGTGACTGAGCTATAAGGCGGTCGTAGTCTCACAGGCGCAGAATAGCAGCAGTACGAAGTCAGCTTTACAACAAAAGAGACGATTAATATAATGGCACGGTTTGCGTACTTCCTTGACCCATTGAGCTCTTCTGAGTGATGTCTCTGGGCCCTTTGAGAGCTACTTCTGCCAGGTTGGTTAATGGTTAAAGGTCAGACAAACTCAGTATCCTGGTATTCCAAGTTGAGGGTTTGCAATGAGATGGCGTCCACTTCTGTAAAGCTAAATTATTATCACTGCTCCGCTGCTTTGCGGGCAGGATTTTAAGCCAAAGATTTTGAATGAGGACCATAATCGTCCTCCTATCTAAGTGTGGTCGCCCTGGCGACAGCTAAGCCCACATACAACCATGACTATTTCCTCAAACTCCAACTACGTCTTGCATTGGCCGTCGTGCAGATTATCGAGGGTCGCTGCATATGCTGTAAACAGTAGGGCGGATAAGCGAAAACATGCTATTGCTGGAGCCTCCCTTCTTTCTTTTCTACCTGTTTCTCTTACTCCCATCCCGACTCCAATTACTAACCTTTCCTCTATAATTCCTAGCTTATATGACAGCAACCGAAGGGCCACGTGAGTACAACTAACTGCAGCCATCTTCCCGCAACACCCACCGAAAGCCCATCAGCGATTGTCCCTTAGAAGGCCACCCTATCCCCTTTCGCTGGCGGCGTTCAACGTTCGCACTCTAAGACAAATAGGTCAACAGGCTGCACTAGCACGCACCTTGAACACACTGGGTATTGAGGAATATTGTGTGTCCGAAGCTACAATCAATGACCCTAATGGGGTTGCTGAATTAACTGCGCCCGTCTTGTCCTCTTGCTATTGCTTGCACGTATCCGGATACGCCGACAAATTCCATCACGAATTGAACGCGCTACTACGCGGTGCTACTTGTTCATATTTCATAGCACTTTCAGGGGATCTGAACACACAAGTAGAGCGTCTGAGCTCTTCATAAGCTCAATTAGGCGAAGGTCTGTTGCAAATGTGTGCGGAGCACCAGTTGTTTCTTAGCAGCACCGCTTTCATACACCGATTGGTAACCGAAAATTGTCTCAACCCTCGATCAGGCAAGTCTATCAAGACGCACTGCATACCAAACTTTCGCTGTCTTGTCGTAATGACACTGAGCTTCAGTGGAATAGGATCTCGGCCGCCATGCACGACGCAGGAGCGTATACTTATGGCACTATCGATCGTCACCACACCAGTCACTGGATATCCGAGAGGTCGGTAAACCTGTTGGAAGCCAGAAGAAAATTCCCAGCTGGCTCTGAGCACAATGTGACCAGACGGGCTATTAGGCGTGAACTAAAGCGGAGCCTGCGTGCTGACACGGAAGCCTGATGAACCAGCCGGATTCAAGAAATGGAGGAGGCAGGAGCAGTAGGCAATTACCGCAAGCTCTTCCAGCTAATCCGCACCACTGATCCCAAAAAACCAGGCGTCAGTGAGACAATCAGAAACAGCGCGGGTGCGCTGATACACAATAAGGAGCGCCGTATGGCTTGTTGGGCGGAAAACTTTCAAGATCAGTTCAGTTGTCCCCCTGCCTCTGGACCCCTTCCTACACAAGTAATGCAGGACGAGGCGTGGACGGTTAGTTTAGTCTCCGTCGGAGGCTGAGATCCGAAATGCAATCACAGCCCTCAATCATTTTCGTGCTGTTGGCTTGGATTCCCTGCCACCTGCAATGAACTCCTTATTCGAACGTACCTGGAAGGAAGTGTCCCGACTATTTGGTGTGAATCGATTATAGTGGCGATATACAAGGAGGACAGTCCCACAGACTGTGCTAACCACAGGGGTATTAACCTAACACCAGTTGTGACAAAATTACTGGCCTCAATTCTCGTTCGTCACCTAACTATGGAAGGGGAATCTCGGATTAGGGAAGAGCAGGCAAGTTTCCGCCCAGAACGTGACTGTATAGACCATACATTAACTGTGCAGCGCCACACATACCGCAGACCGGCAATAACTGTGTTCCTCGACTTCAAGAGTGCGTTCGATCGATTCTGTTCGAAATACTTGCGCGGAAAGGTGTTCCCACGATAGGTGTGAACACATTTCGTGCTCTATACTCGAACACTACAGGTCGCGTCAGAGTCTACGGTGTCCAGTCAGATAGCGTCCTGACAACAAGTGGTGTTCGTCAGGTTTGTCCGATTTCCCCATTTTTGTTCAATTTTGTCGTGGACTCCATCATAGAGTGTTCCCTTAGGGAACCTTACGATGCTGACGTTGAGATGCTGCCTGGGGAGAAGCTAGTTAAGCTTGCTCATGCGGACGATATCATCTTGCTGTTTAACGATGTTGAGGGGGGGGGAGCACAATCGACCCTGAATAGTCTGATTAGAATGGTTTCATTATTTGGTATGCGCTTTGCACCTTTAAGGTGCAGTGCTGTTGCAGGACCGCCAGGCACTTGATAACCCATTGACCCTTGATAAAGAGAAACTCCGGGCAGTTGATCGATTCATTTACCTTGGCAGCCACATCAGCAACGATGGGCGCATAGAAACTGAAGTCAGTTCATGCACTGCAAAAACCGAAACTGTCTTCTGGATCCTACAGCATCTCTGGCGAGAGAAGGCAGTTTCCCTCCGTCTGAGACTGTGTATACAAGGCCACAGTGAGGGCCGTCCTGCTCTATGGTAGTGAAACTTGGCCCCTTCGGTCTGAGGACCTGAGGCGCCTTCAAGTCTTTTATCACCGTTGTCTGCGAAGCATTGCTGGTGTCGGGTGGCACCAGCGTGTTCGCAACGATGATGTGCGCAGGCGACTGCCAGGTAATGGAAACCAAGCTGGTTTCTTGGAACAACTGAGAGCACTGAATAAGTCGAGTTGGCTTGGGTACGTACTACGTAAGCCCGGCCACCGCGTAATAAGGAGGGCCTTGGTTTGTCTGCCAAATGTAAGGCGATGCAAGGCCCGAGGTGGACAGAAGTTGACTTGGCAGCGGGAAATGAAGTCACTGAAGAACAAACTGAGTGCCGTCGGTCCGTCTCGTCTTCCTGGCTGGAGTCCAGATGACCCGCCTTGTGCTTGGCTCGGGACTTCAAAGGACATGACTCGCAGCCGACACTGATATGACTGATATGGCTGATATGACGCACGGCAGTGAAGGCCGCAAGGTAGCTGTCTCGTAGATGCCACCTTATCTTTGCACAATAGCCAGCTGTCTGTGAGGATATGTTGTTAACAAAAAGTGTAGGCGCTTGACCCTGAATGTTTGCTGTGGGCATTAAAGTTTTCAGGTAAGTTCCCATTCTCGCCTTCTTATTACTCTTTATTCTATAGGTCATCATGGTTGTATGGCAGCAAAGCATCAGTTCAAATGGCTGATGTACCGCTCTTGTTGTCGTTGTCGTACCACTTTAACCATCTACCCTAGTGTATGCAGTGGAAAAGTGGTCCCATTACTACTGGGCAGAATGTGGATGAAATGCATAAGGAGAAAATAATTATTGTATGTGTAAGTGGCTACTGTCGCGGTGTCTAGCTCTAAGTAGGCGTGATTGCGGCTAAGTGCACAATGGAAAAAGCCCACTCATGGAACTAAAAAAAAGCGAATTATTCAGGAAAAAGTCGACAGAAAAAACGAAAAGATCCGTAGAACGTTGGTAAGCTGTCCAAAGATATGCTTTCCAAAAGCAGAACCATCATCATCATTGTATACGTTAGCTAGAGGTGGGAAACAACCTCGCTATTGTCCGGTAATAGATAAGAAAATATAAAACATGCAACAGGGGCACGCCAGCTGAGCCATCAGTAATGGATGGACATCGTTCCGAAGAGTTGGCAACCGGCTGTTGTGCCACAAAAACGTTATACTATATCTCATTAGATAGCTACTGTGTATCAGGCTCTACGCTCTAGCAACCGCGATTATAACACTAGACGGCCATTTGGTCCTTCTCGGACCCGTTGGTATTGCGTATTTCATCTGCTTAGCGAATCGCCAGGATCAGCGACCCATCGATCTCGCGTCCGTGGTTACGACTACTGAGCCCCAGTGGTCGAATGTGAGCCGCCGTGACCGAGCAACAAATTGTGATCCAGCGCGGCAATAATCTTCTACTGTTATGCGCGTTTTCAATTGTAGATAGCGGCTATAGGAATTCTCGCATCATCTGATGGCATTATAAGCTAGCTTGGGCAGCTACAGTTTTGTATGGAGGTGAAATCAACCCGAACCTCTCCATGTTGGAAACACACATATCAGTGAAGGATGGATGTCGCACTGCACTACAGCTAAGTGCATGAGCACATCTGCTGCCGTCCAGCCCTAGTGGCCCAGTGGTGTGAGTCACCGACTCGGAAGTGAAGGGTCTCAGATTCTAGCCTCTCGTAAGGTCGATGGAATGGGCACTACGGGTGAGTCCCAAAAAAACTAAGCTTGTCAAAGCATAGGAAGAAAAAGTAATCAAAAAACGCCTGCGATGAGGATTTTCCGTGATATGAGCATGATCAATGGAACAATGGATTTAGACGAGTAAAAAATCTAATGTTTAACAGGTCCAGTAGGATGGTTATGGTGAAACTACAAAATACAAACAAACTGTCAGCAAAAATGGGTTTACACCAGTGAACGCACTGAAGTATACGTCCTGTAGACTGTAAATGCAAAGTAAATCCGTAAGAAATGACGGCAAATGGGATGTTGGTAAAGTTCGTGTCTCCTTCTGGTGTAGAGGAAGTGAAAAACGTGGAACGAAAGCTGTGCTGTGTCCGCCAGTGAAATCTCTTACAAACACTTGTGTTTACTCATGGGTAATGGGTCATGTAAGATGGTGCAGGAAAATGAGTGCACTGCCAACTCGAGCTTTGAACTTTGCCAACGTGGGAGCACATATGACAGATTCCGGTAGTGCATTCCACGTAAGTAAAACGCGTATGGAAAAGAAATTTCGACGGCATTCCAAGCGACTGTGTTGCTCTGTCAGTTTGAGATGGTGACCTCTCAAACTGCTGTTGTGACTGAGCTCTAGTAAGAAGCGGCATGTGTGCTTGAGATCTCTCAAAATTTAGTACGTCAAAATGAGGTCCCCGCAAAATCGCCGATACCGTCCGCTGAAGACCCCGAGCACTTGTAGCCTTCGTTCATACGGCAAATGAAACAGGCCCTTGATATTCTTGGCTGATCGGCGTTAGGGTATCTCCAAGGCGGTGTGATCATTCCTCAGCCATAGTTGCCAGACCTGTATTGCGTATTCCACATGTGGCTGTATGTATGAGCAGAGAAGTTGTGGAAAAATCGAATGGTCGAATCGTCCAAATGCATGCTTCAGGAGGCCCACATGTTGGACGCCCCTCCTAGACGCCGTTTCAGCCTGCTTCGAACATCCTAGGTCGACCTGGACAAAAACTCCCAGATCCTTCTCGCCAGAAGACGTTTGAAGCTCCTGGTTGCCGAGTTTGTACGAATGTACCAACTTGTGCCGTAGGTGCAGCACTCTACATTTGTCCATATTGAAACTAAGTACATTCTGGGTTGAGCAAGAATATACCCTATCCAGATCAGCTTGAACTACTGTGATATCTGAAAAGCACAGTAAGAAGACGAAAACTGGTAGATGCATGCATTTCGTATTGAGGAGACAATACGAAATGCATGCATCTACCAGTTTTCGTCTTCTTACCGTGCTTTTCAAATTTATGAAGGGGAATAACTACTGTGATATTGTCTGGCGTTTTGATCGCCCTCCACATATTGATGTAATCGGCATAAAGAAGGCACTTCGAGCTTATGATGCGTGTGATATTGTTAATACACTTCAAAAATAATCACGGTCCTAGTACCGATCCCTGTGGTACTCCGCATTCAACTTGGATGGGATCTGACAGTGAAACACGCACACGCACTTCCAGGCGCCGGTGTAGAAGAAAGTTTCTGATCTATCCTAGGAGGGGATCACCAATACCAAAGGTCTGAAATTTGAAGAGCAATGTTATGGTCTAACCGGTCGAACACCTTCGAGAAGTCAAGGAAGACTACATCAACTCCTGTGCCAGTCTACTACTACAGTCCAGCTGGATCGTGCTAGTAGCAAATTAGTAGTGCACGATCGATTTCGTCGGAAGCCATGCTGTTCCGGTGCGAGGTAGTTAGATTCTTCCAAGTGGGCGGTTAGCGCATCAGAAATAGTAGGTTCCATGACCTTTGAAAGAACCAGCAGTAAGATTATGGCACGATAGTGGGCTGGATTGGAACAACTACCTCTCTTGGGAATAGGAATAATCATCCTGTGTTTCCACATGTCGGGCACGTACATATCTTCAAAACAATGTTGGAAGAATCGAGCCAGAGGCTCAGCTATACTCTCTCCTGCTGTCGCTAGCGATTTCGTGTGCAAATCATCAACTCCAGGAGAGCTGTGCTTGCGCATACTCAACAGCTTTTTTAGTACAGCTTCTGCTGTGAAGGATATGTGTGTGATTTTTTTGGGTAGAGCAACCATCTCCAGAGGGTTAGGTGACCAGTGATCGCACTGAAATGTTGCAGCGTATTTTAGGCGCAGAGTATTCGCCGCCACCTTCGGTATCCGTGTGGGTCTGCCCACTGTTTCAAGAGGAGGAATTCCCCGTTTCATCTTACATGGACTGTTGATGTGTTGATACAGAAGCTTGTGAATTGGGGCAATACGCACTGCCAACTTCTGTTGGTAGGCCATTCTGTCCTCGCGAACAAGCTGAGTACAGTGGTTACGTTGGGTGGTATAGGCCATCCAGTTCTCGGTGCTTGGGGAGAGTTTGTAGATATGCCAGGCTGCGTTTAGCGCCGCTATACACTACCGGGTCCTGCTTCGCAGAAATGAGACCACGTTTCTCGGGCGGAATGGCTTAGTCGTTGACGCTTCGGCAACCAGAGAGCTAAACTGACTGATGAAATATTCCCATGCAGTAGCCGGTGCCTCGTCTGCCAGGATTATCCAGTTGGCTGTCTCACCTAGTCGAGCCAATATGTCGTAGCGTACATACATTCTCGTTGCGTCGGAAATTTCCACGGGATATTCTGCGTAGCAAATGTATTGGAAGAGTAGTATCGCATGATCACTGCGGCCCAATGGGACGTCGACGATCACCATCTCGACTATTAGTTCTTCATTGGTGTATATCCGATCCAGTACCGAAGGCTTATCTTTTCCTCGGAATCAGGATGGAGTGTTTATGTGGCCATACAGCGGGTAACTGGGGACGAACTCTTGTAGCTCGGTCTTAAACTGTTCCCCGGGAGCTGCTTGGGATTCCAGAGCGTGGATGTTGAAATCGCCAGTAATGAGAATGTGACTGTAAGTTCTGTTTATCACCCTCCTTATTGCAGATGTCAGCTGGGAGTCTATCTCCGGCGTGCAAGAAGGAGGAGGGTAAATGACCGCCAGTAAGTAATTGTCGTCGCCTTTTAAACGTAGATGGCACCAAAGGGAATCTTGCACCGTGCCGACTGGATCCTCTATGAGTTCACATTGGAGGTCCTTGCGGAAGTACAGAGCCACCACTCCACCATTTCTGGGTCGGTCGTGCCGAACAATGGACATGCCTGGCAGTGCGATCACCATGTCACTTATGTCAGGGCGTAACCATGTCTCCGTTATAGCGATGAGGTCGCAGGCTTTGGATCTTTGACGCAGCCGCATTTCGGAAAGTTTACTCAGTAAGCCTTGAGCGTTGGTGTACATACAGGAAAGCTTCTCGGATGTCAAAAGCTGTTGACTAGGAGCACATGAATGATGTGGATTTGTGTCGACCGATGAGAGGCCGGCACCTAATCGTTTTTGGGTGAATTGCCAAATCTCGATAGGAATGTAATCTGTTTTTGGTCTCACTTGCACCTGCGGTATGTAGTCCATCGGCAGCCTTCTCGATATCTACGGGTCTTAGCGCACAGGTTTCTGAATCGCTGTTGTGGTTATATTGAGTCGCGGGTGGTGTCGTTTCCGCGAGAACAGCGAGTGGCTGCGGCTCTCTAACTGCTGTCTTCAGTCGTAGTTCCGAAGGAAGTGTGTTGCGTAGTAACTGCCAGCTACAGATTAAATTCACGGCCATCTGTTGTGATTGCACTGTTAGTTTCAGTATCCTCGGGCCACTGCCTCCGTAGTTTGGCGACACGGGTAACCGTGTAATCGACTGAAGTATGACATCGCCGGCACAAAGAACTTCACGGATATAACGCCATTCTTCCAGGTCATGAGCATGGGTTTCCTCGTCGCCGGTTGTCGGTAGCTCGGGCACGCCATGAACGAAAATAATTCCTTTGCTACTCTCCGTGTGATGGTTGTTTGAATTATTTTTTTTTGTCCCGCTGGCGTTCGCTCCATGGAACATCTGGAAATATGCGTATTCCACTGTTTTCAGTTCGCAGGCGGGATGCAAACAAATGCACCGTATCGACATCATCTATTGATCGCAATGTTACTCGCATTAGCCGGGACTCCCCATAATGATTCGAAGTTGGATGTCTAGTGATGCGCGTTATATTAGTCGGACTGGCTTGAACTCCGATTTTATCACAAAGGAAATTCCATTGCTTTAAATCACCTAGCTGTTTACCCCTTAAGGACTCAGGAACGTTGGTGCATTTAAGTGTCAAGGCCCCGTAGTTCCGCCTAGTCTTCGGTGATGTGGGAAGCACGGTTATCGATGGATTTAGTGATGTCTGTGCAGATTGCACCTGATCCTTGACTCGTTTTGCGGCTGTACTGGGTGAGGCTATTGAGGTCGCAGTTCGATTATACCGAGCAGCAACGGCTGCATAAGTGGATCGGTCTTTAGATCGCTTCGGATTTCCTTGGTCAATCGGAAGAGGTGTTACCGATATTGTAACAATCGATATATTGGATAACAGGATATGGGCGATGGGGCTAGGTATGCTTCTGTCGGTCGCGATGACGACTTGGTTCGTGGTTTCCAAGGTTTCTAGTACTGAGCGGCCGTTTGAACGCCTGGCCCTTTTCCTTGTTTTCGAGGCAGCAATTGAGGGAGACGGATGAAGTACAAGATGCGCTATTTTGGCTTCGAGCGAAGCAATTTTTGCATTTAAACAACGACTAGGCTGTCATACACTTTTGTGTTAACGCTAGTACGCATTTTATTAGTGGAATTGTTGTGCACTTCGGACAGTACCAAAGTGAACCCGGCGTCTTGTATTTCTTTATCTCGGTTCAACAGACGTTGATGCATTTCGAATGATACCGATCTTAGTAATTTGTACAAGTCAACCCTCTTTTAATACCTTAGCACAAATTTGATTAGCATAAAATGCTTCGTTTCGGGTTACCGGTGTGGTGGTCATGATGGCCGATTACCGTGGAACAAATGCAAGATGGCGGACACAGACGGCAGTTGGGCTAATCAATGAGCACTACGAAATTACCCAGAGAATATCTACCAAATTTGCACAGGTTGAAGAATACACCAAAAGAAAAATATTGATGTATAATTCATTCAGAAAAAACAAGCATAACAGTAATAAGGAAGAAAATGTGTAATCCAGCACGGTAATCCAGAAATCCGCGGCGTCCGTTGGTGCATCCAACATCACCATGTTAGAGAGAGAGAGAGATTAGCTAATTCGAAACGAAGTTTTGTACCAACATCGACCGAAAAGTTGGAAAGTGTCTCTCGAGTAAATGAAGGGGATGAATGCTCTGACGATCTTAAATCTGCTAGAGTAAAGCAGCTCTTCGACGGGGTTGTAAATGGATTGGTTGGTCAGTCGAATAACACTATAGCGAACGGCTGCTGCGCGTGTTCCACTGGCCGATACCGAATTCCATCCAACCATTGCGCAACACATACCATCATCAGAGAAGAGTAGTAGGGGGGAGTTGAATGGTATGGGTAGAAATTCGTCACATCTAGACTCACTCAGACAGCCGTCACACGCCCGGAAAAGCACAGTACGCCCGTCTCATCTTTTCGGGAATCGTCAGAAGTGCGCATTCCATCGGACCTTGGTAAGGCTCGAACCCGCAACTCCACTGTTGCCAGTCCGCGGTTGTGACCACTGAGCTACGGGGGACGGCAACGACCATCGTAAATAAATTACTAGATGTGATATAGCGCGAGTTCGAGCTCTACCAGGGTCCGATGGAATGCGCACTGCTGACGATTCCCGAAAAGATGAAACGCGCGTACAGTGCTTTTCCGGGCTGTCTGAGTGAGTCTAGATGTGACGGATTTCTACCTATACCATCATCGTTTGGAGTTTCTTGTCAGTAAGTTCCAACTAAGATAGTCCATCACATCGAGATGATTCGGTGTGGCTCCTTCCAACACTGATTTGCCCAACACCACATGCCCGGGAAATCACTAGATGGCCGTCTCGATGTGCTGGGTTTCCTCAGCAGTGCGCATTTATCGGATCCGAGCCCATGACAACTAGATGCTTCCACCATATACCATCACCACAAAGTGAACATGGGCCTTGCAAAGAAGGATTCTTCGGGGAAACTTTTAAAAAGCGAAACAAAAAGAGGAGCGAGGTTGTTCACCCTAGGTACACGTGTTCTTTCATGCACAGTGGCATCACAAAAGAGCCAAGCAATTCTGTCGAGAAATTGACGACATTTTCAGAGAAGAAGCAAAGTGCGAAAATAGAGGAAAAGCAAGTATATAATGCACGTTTTTAGCCAATGAAACAGTGCAGACTCACCGGCACGAGTCGCATGTGAAAGCACCGCCTTCCGGTGGTGGCGGTGATGACAGACAGTCTCTGTGGTACGTTGCAGGACACGTTTGACATAGCACCTTCAAAATGAGAAAATCCGCTTGGTACATGGGTCAATAAGAGTATATACAGAGACGGCATGGGCGTACATAATCCGAAAATAAGGGACGAATGATGGTAGAGAAAGTGTTCTGTCGTCGTATGGTAACTAATAAGCGGTAGTGAAATAAAATCAGAAGTAAAGAGTACAAAATTAATAAAGTGAGTTGTAAAGACAATGGAACGACTCGAAATAGCCAGATGGCTGGGTTGGGAAATCAGACTAACCGACAACAAACGGAGGTGTGATAGCCTGCTTAGCGCGTAAAGCATAAAAAGAACAATTGGTGATACGTGCTAAATACAAAGACGATAGGAAATGAACGACAGGCTAGGGGGATCATGCTAAGTAACACAGGGTAGTAATGTTAGGTAAGATACGAGATTAAGGGAATCAACGGCAATGAAAAAAGCCCTAAAGGTGGAAAGTTAAATCCTAACCTTTATAGGATACAGTAGTTGGCACGAGAGCAAAATTAAGGGGGGGGAGAATATGAAGGACTTGAGAAGACAAAAACAACTGCAAATAGACGTATGAAAATTAAAGGGAGTCTGTCTATTTGTATGGAAGAAGGAATAAGTGAAAGAGTTGGTGGTGCCTAATCACTTGCATATTTTGGAATGGGCTAGTAAGAAAGAGTATCGTTGATGGCGAATATATTTAGACGAGAAAGCCAACTACTAGCGGACTAACGTGACATTTGGGAACGAGAAAACTCATAAGACTGAGCACACTGGATTAGAAGAGAAATTGATGACAGGGATAGTAGACGCTAGCAAACCCCGACGTGGCTGTAGAAAAAATAATTAAACCAACCAGTCCATCCGCTTTTAATGAAGGTTAAAACTAGTGAAGACTGCATCATCATCGTCATTACACGTTAGCTGGAGGTGGAAAACACCTCAGCTATTGTGCCGCAATATAAAAGACAAGAAAAGAAAAACAAACAGTGGCACGCCCGCTGAGTCTCCAGCAAACGGATGGACATTGTTCCGGAGAGCTAACAGCTGGCTGCCGTAAAGGAGTCATATTATGCCTAAAAAGTGAGATCGTGATTGAAGGGGGGTGCTAAGCAGGAGGGGGATGGACAAAGGAACTCACAACACAAACGCCATTGGGGCCGGCTCTAAGCCATATCAGCAAGTGTGTCCAACCAAACGTGTTCACCGTCCTTAGGACCCCAGCCAGGCAGTCGGGATGCACCAACCGACGCCAACTTCGAACTGAGGGTTTTCATTTCTCTCGACCAAGTCATCACTTGGCCTCCCCTCCTCCTCTTCCAACCGCACGCACAACGCGCAAACAATGCACGTCGCGGCAGTCGGTGTGCTGGCATGCGCAACACGTGGCCCAGCCATCGGAGCCTGGTGCGTGATATAATGGTGCTAAGCGGTTCACTCGCTCTTCCTGCACCAAATACACGAGGTAGAACATGCTCATTGCTCACGCGGTGCTCCCACCAGACATGAGCTAAGCTGCGAAGGCAGCGATGATCGAATATGACGAGCCTCTTTATGTCTCTCGACCTGATGGGCCAGGTTTCACAACCATATAGGAGAGTCGAACGGACGGCTGCGTTGTAAACTCTGCCCTTCAGTGCGAGAGTAATGTCGCGTCTGCGTCACAGGTGGCGGAGATTGGCAAAAGCACAAAGAGCTTTTGCTACACGGTTCGTAACCTCATCTTCAATCCCACGGATGCTAATATAGCTGCCCATGTACTTGAATTCCTGAACGACTTCTAGCAGATCACCACCAAGTGTTAGCGCAGGGTTGGGTCCCTGCCAATCTTGGAGAAGTACTTTGCATTTCGATGGAGCAAAGCATAGCCCAAAACGATTGACAGCCAGTGCTAATCGGTCCAGTGCTCTTTGGCATGTTTGGGAGCTGTCACAGATTAGGGCAATATCGTCCGCATACCCCAAGTCAAGAAGTCGCTCACCTGGAAGTAACTCCACACCTTCTAAATCGTGTCCAGCGAACGCTGTTTCCATGACTTCATCAATAGCGAAGTTGAAGAGAAAAGGTGCCAGCGGGCATCCTTATCTCCCACCGCTGGTGATACTGAAGGGTGGCGACAGTTTGCCATAAACCCTCACCCTGCCCGAACTATGCGCGTACTGCGCTTTGATAATGTTTACATATTTATCAGGCACATCTTTCCTCAACAGACAGTCCCAAAGCGCACATCAATCGACTGAGTCGAAGGCACCTTTTATGTCAAGAAACACGATAACGGTGGGTTGCCAATAAACATGGTGGTGCCCCAACACTTGATGCAAAGTGAAGATGTGGTCGATGCAGCCCCGACCTCGACGAAATCCGGCCTGATCTTCACGAATCTGGCTTTCACGAGTGCCAGTCAGTCTGTGGAGAATGATAGAGGCAAGCAATTTAGAGGCAATGGAAATCAGACTGATCCCTATATGATTGCCGCATTCCAAACGGGAGTTTCCCTCGAAAATTGGGACAATGACGGAGCGGTTCTAGTCTGTCGGGACTATTTCCTGCTCCCAAAGTTTTACTACCAATTCGTGTAAATCATCTACTAGAGCAGATCCCCCGAATTTGAAGAGGGCTGGGGAAATTCTATCTGCCCCTGCGGCCTTATGTAATTTTAACAGCCTGATCTCACGTTCGACTTCTGGGCGTGAGGGCGGATCCAAAGAGACGGCCTAGGGAGGGCGCTAAATCCCCGAAGAAGAAAGCGATAAATCAGGTTGGTTAAATTGTCTTGCAAAGTGTTCAGCCCAAAGCTCCAAGCGTTTTGACAGACTGTGGATCGGTCGCCCACTCTCATCGCGTATGGTCTCGCTAACATCAGGTCTCCTGCTACCTGTTTCCCGTATCAGATGGAATAACTTACGATGATTACCAACGGCAGCGGCTGTTTCCATTTCCGATGCACGATGAGACCACCAGGTTTCGCGGTCCTTCTTCAGGCTAGCACGTAGCTTTGCCCTGAGATTTTTTCGAGCCTCATTGTATTCGCTTCCAGCCGGAATACATCGGCGAGCATCTATAAGTTCCAGAGACTGTGTAGAGACCCAATGTCCGGTTTGGCAATTTGTTTTGCCACATGAAGACATGCTTGCCTGATGTCAGCGCACTTTGGTACACATTCAGAGCATCTGGCTTCGCCAGCTGGCTGGTGTCAATCCGTTCACATCGACGTTGCGGACGTCCACAGAAACGCACCAGGAGGTCGGCACAAACAAGTGCGTGGTCAGAGTCCACGCTCGTGCTCCAAATCGAGCGACAGTTTATTATCCTCTGCGACGGCCAGAGCATCAAGAAATTGTTGTAGGAAAGGTTCATTGTATTGCGTGGGCAGAATACTGTCAGGTTGCCCAGGCCTAGACAGGAGAACGATTAGGGTTCTCAACCAAAGCCTTTAGTTCAAAAACCTTACCAGTGAAGACTGCATGCTTGGCAAAGGAGAGCCGTTAAAAGCAACTATGGAAATCCAACTATGTTAGAGGTGTCAAAATGTAACGGTAAATATGTGCAAAATTGCCTTGGTAATACAGGGTGGAAACTGTGTAGAAAATGCAAGGAAAAAGTGAACTGCATAAATACGACGAAACTTAAGTGATGAAGTGAGCGCCTACAGTGTGACGAAAAATCGTCTACGTTCGATGACCACAAGTTCCAGCCCCATAACAGGCGGATGGAATGCACACTGCTGACAATTCTCGAAAGGATGAAACAGCTGTAAATGCTCTGCCAGATGTTCTGTGACTCTCTGACTGTGACTTTGAGGAAACTCCAACGAAAAGGAAACTCATCGAAAAGGACTAGACTAGAAATTCGAAAATTTTAATAAAGTAATCTGATGGAGAGCAGGTTACCATTAACCAGCGTACAGCATGTACGATCAACCCCAAAGTCCTTAGCGCTGACAATCTTTCGTCGAATGTGCTAGCTAGGGCCACAATTGTTGAATGACTTCAGGGTGAAGGTAAGAGCGCTTTGGGTAATGCATGATTACAACGTGACAACGATTCGAAGAAATAGTAGTCAGTGGAAGCATCCAGTTTTTTGTGGAAAATTCAAGTTCGCCAGGTGACACGTGTATCTGCCACTCACTGATAGGTTCGGTTCCAAGCTGCTTTTTTGGTAGCTGAGCTAACTTTGCCAGTAGCTAAATATTCTTCGGCTATAAATGTGCTTTTATTTTCAGTCTACTTGCGCCACTTTGGTAGTTGTTTCTTCAGCACGCTTTTACTTCATGACTGTTGGCCTCTCTTTCTGGCTAATGACTGGAAGTTAGAGGAAAACTGATCGTCTTCGACGGACATTATGTGGGAAACGAAAGGTTTAGCAGATAACAGGTTAACAACGAGATCTGACAGTGAACGCTAGAGAGTCACTGACTTTGCAGCCGTATCATGTTGCAGAAGGACGCTCATCACATGCATTACTGATGACGAAAGTGGCATTCATTAACACAAGCAAACTTCTTAATACTTTCGCTGCGTCAACATTTGGTCCCTTTGCAGCTTCAACCAACCAATCGCAGTGTCCAAAAGCAGCACACGCCAAGTCGGGTGGTGATCGACTGGCAGACGAAGCACATGATTAAGCCAACGTAGGTCATGCAGGTGCCGAAGAGAGTCTAATGTGTTGCGTAAAATGGCTTGTTTCAAAATATCAACTGATACGCATCGGCTCTACTCACCAGATATCAACAACACTAGGTAGGCGCTAGCGGTCAAAGGCTACCAGCCGCTTAATGTCTTCGACACAAAGTCGGGTAGTCTGATCATGATATTGCATGCCCGTTCTAAGCTATAACGGTACAGTGTCTCAGTAAAGCCGGGCACATGCGAGCCGTTTTATGCTGAGTGATTCATGCATTAACAAAAAGTGGGTCGCCAAAGCGGCAGTGAACAAAGTAGAATAAGCGAAAAACAGATGATGCTCACTTTTTCTGTCACCGGGTTGAAACATTTGAAGCACCAGCTGGTGTGTTGAGTTTTGAAACCAGACAGACTGTTCAATTTCTCTTCATAGTGGCGAGGACAGACTATGTGTGAAAGGGAGACCTCGGCCGACCCAGCGGGAGTGCACAAATCACCGGTGTGAAACGCCGCCGGACACCTTGGACAATCGAATAATACGGATCAAATGCAGTTGAATCAGTGAGTACTGCGACACAAGAGGAGACAACCAAGCTCAGAGGTGTTAGCTAGATGGGACCGAAATTACCTTGGGGGGTTTTGCAAACGATGGATAAGCATTGCCAGGAAAAAAAATTGAAACGAAGCAGCAAACAAGCACCACTGAAAATTGAGATATAACAAACGTAACAAGTGCAATGTCGCAATCTAGTTGACGAAAAATATACTGCGGTTCGGTTGGAACAACTAGCCTGAACCTAAATAAGCTAAGTTAGCAGTAGAATGTTCACAAGCGAGAATTGCAAGTCAGAACGGCACCGCTAAGCCAATGCGCTGAGCCCCCGGAGGTAAGACATTGGTTTGTCGGTTAAGGTCAGTTTGTAAGTAGCCCCAGGTTTGAGAGCCAACAACGCATCGAATCGAGTGAAACCGAGCAGGTTCTTATGTGAATACCAAGAGAAGTGTGGAAACGCAAGGGTGTTTAACCAGAAGAGGATAACACTTGGGCGATTGTGTAACTAAACGCTTCCACTTAGCTCGAATTTTTTAGGCACACGTGTTCCAACCATTTTCGATGCGTGTTGCAAAACACTCCGAGAGTCAAAACGAAGTTTTGGCAACTAACAAAAACTTGTTATTCCTGGACATAGATCAGTTATGCCTGTACGTCCTTCATACCCATCATACGGCGTCCAACTGAATTCACCAGTCCGCGCACAACCTTCGCCACCACTACGCCATCCAGTCCATACTTCCTCTGTGACTACGCTGCGACGAAGCACTTCTGCCTTCTCCGTCCGACCGTGCAACTTTAGGCATCTCAGCCGATCACCCGCCAGCACAGCGAGTACTGTCAGCTTGGGTTAGTTGACGCGCACATGATGTTCGCTCGCTGTGAGAAGAGCCAATGTGCCTCTTTGCCTAAAAGCACATCACACTTCGTTTATGATGGGCTCAACTAATACTGCATTACACTTCCGGCCCATGCAATGATAGTCCGTTTGCGTGGGTGGCGACTGACTGGCGCTACCATTACAACAGGTCCATTCGTATCATTCGAGTTGCTGGAACGTAGGTCAATATGCGAGCCGGTGAGTTTGTATGTCGGGTGCGTTGGTCTTACACTCTACTGAAATCATCTAGGTCGCTGAACTTGGAGACATCGATGCAGGTACCGCTCACCATTTTTAAGACTAAAGAATGACAAGGACTAGTTCCATCACTTATGCCAGAAGCAAAGTGATGTGAACATCGCTGTGCGGGTGGCGACGGTCAGATGATTATGGATACACGGTGCCTTACCACTTTAGTCAAGTCCGACATGAATGACTGATTTGTGTCCGGCGTGTGACTCCGAGTGATATGATGAGTCCAACTGAGGTCGATACAAATGTCTACCCGTCTGTATCCGCCCCTAATATCAGCACCAGAAGTCCGCTGACAGCTAAAGATAAAGAAGAGGTGCATAGTGCGTGACAACGCTAAGCTGAAGGAGCGGCCTCATCACAGGATAGGCTATAGCCCAGCAACTTCCCTGTGTACATTGTCTGGTACACACGTTTCTCAAAAAATTTCCATCAGTAATGCGAATATTGGAAGAACGTGGACCGTTGCCGAAGCCAAATCGGGTCCCACTCGCGGCTCAGATGTGGAAGCAAGAGTTGCGTGGCTGTGTGTGGTAACGACAACAAGTAACCGGGGGAACGAGCGTCACCAAACATTTAGCCATGGAACCAATAACCATTGGCACGGTGAGCAATAACATGCGCATCGCGTCCCAGAAATAGGAGGCGCTTGGAGAGGGATGGGCCGATAACGCAACTATCCCCATAGTTATGGAACGCGCGCGCCTGCAATGATCGATCGGCACATGCAGCTAAATTGCAGACCACAGTTAATGACGGCGTCACGAAAGAAGCTATCTCGCGTATAGGATAGGTGGAGCTTATTAGCAAAAGTAAACCGTTCATGGACACACGAATGGAGCCGATAGAGAATTCCTGATTCCAAAAGAGTTTGAAAACAATCAGAAGGCAATGTTTCGCCTTTGTCACGAAAACTTCGCCAGGACAAGTGAACCAGCAGGGATTGGTGTAGCATGTACGGCAAACTGGGACGATGATCGCGACGACTGAGATGTGTCATTTCTATTGGAACACTTGGAAAAGATCTTTCCCAAGTGGTTCACGTTTATGGATACGGTTTGCAATTCATTTGCAAGTCGATGATATGAAAGATAAGTAACCAAGTACAACACCACAGTGCGAATCGCGTTGAGGAGTGTGTAAAAGAAAGCTCTAAATAAGAACACAGAAACACTGGTCGTCTTTGATAGCCAATGTCCAAGAAACATTGCGACATCTGTCGACACCATGGAGGGCTAACGCAAGCGTTTGTCAGCTGAGAAAGTACCTACTGATCTCGTCTATGACCTTAAACAGGACGTGAATTGTTGCCAAACAGTTATCGTATCGGTCAAACATTGCCCTCTGGGTGATTCTTTGGGCAAGACTAGGCAATGAGAAGTGGGATTCCGGAGTTGCCAGTCGACAAGCGGGCGAAAAGGCAGGAGAAGACTAAAAGCCCCAAGCACATTGGCACTGCCGCCTCAAGCAGTGGGAGATATTAAATATACCAAACCGAAAATTCGATACCACACGTGACAAAGTGCGGTTGTGAAAGCGCTGATGCACACACATGTAGGTTCCAGTTTCCAGTCCCACTATTTCAAAGTGCAACGTTTTACCTTAATTCGGAATTTCGAATCTGGTAATAAAAACTGCTTTCGAAAGTGAGTCAGTGCCGTAGTTTTTCAATTCCCTTTGGTTGAGAACTGCCGATTTTCCAAAAATAATCTTTTCTTCTATTGATTTTACTCTGCGACTTAAAGAGTTAAGTTGGTCAGTTGGAAGCCAAACCACAGATGGATAAGGGGAGCGAAAAACTTTAATCCATGTAAACATTAATCTCAGTGTGCTCAAAACAACAGCGGGAAAAAAGTAGAGAGAGAATGCATACACTCTCGGTTGCCAATTAGTTACATGCCACAGAATAACAGAATCTCATACAAGCATTTCCCTTCACGAATTGCAACAGAGTAAGAAAAAATCACACCTTAACAAAATATACTGAATTCAGTAATTTCGTATGTTCTCCTCAGCTGGTTACAGACAATTTGTGGAAGGGACACGCTACATAGCAAGGGAGATCAAGTTGCAATGTTATCAGCGGAAAGTTACAGCGGCCGAAAATCGGTGAGTTCACGTGACCCGATCGGATGAAAGATGACACTAGCCTCACCATAGTAAGGCGAGGTTTGTCACGAAGTCCGTTTGTTTGCACCAACTTGGTTTCAACCGGCGAATTGCCGAGGCCTCAGCGAACTGAATTAGATGGGATCGCTTTGTTTGTTGATTACTATAAACCTACCACTTGGGTCTTCGCACATGGGGCCATCAAGTACGCGACGTGCAATAGAGCTAGTGGGTAGTTTCGAGTCATTTGGAACCATGTACGGGCGGACGTGCTCTGCAATCCTCGCTGCCAGAATGGTAAAACCGTATTCGCCTCCGGTTCAAGTCCCCTTTTTGTTAACAACAGTTTGGAAGCAAGGAAAAGTCCACCAGTTATCTTGATAACAGTGAACCACCGCCACCATAAACAACAACAGCAGTGCATCAGCCATTTAGACGAATGATTTGCTCCCATAAAACCACAATGACTTAAAAAATGAGGAAAAATATAAAAGTGAGGAGAGGAACCATAGCATTTCCCGCAAAGTTGCAAAGAAAGTCCAAAATTTTGCAAAGAAAGTCCAAAATTTTGCAAAGAAAGTCCAAAATTTTGCAAAGAAGGTCCAAAACTTTGCAAAGAAAGTCCATAATGTTGCAAAACCCTGTGCATGCCAGCCGCTCAGAGCCAATCCTCTGACCTTAAGTGTGTTCTCATTGGCCGGATGCCAAGGTTCGGTGCGTTAGTCTGGGGAGGTGAGCGCGCTGCTCGTTGACTGGGTGAGACTTGTGAATGAACCTTGGAGGAATGCACTTCGACGGTGCAACGGGCTTGTATGCGCCCCCCTCACGTCCGAAACAATGGATCACAATTGGTCTGAGAGCAATGAACAGCTGGAACATAAGCGCACGACCGAAACCATGTCTATGATTCTTACGTCATCGGCATGCCTTCTCACGTTCGACAGAGTATCTCATCAGATATTCGTGACCGAGTTTTGGGCGCTTTCGTCAACGGTGATGACTGGCAGCTTGTGGCAACTGTGAACAACGTCAAATATCAAACAGCCTACTCCTGGATTCGTCGTTCTCTTGATCAGGAACCGAGTACTACGCAGGCGCGCGGTCGTAAACGGATTTTGTCGGAGGAAGACGTAGATGACATCCTGGATTGGATCGCAAGGGACTCAACTCCTACGCTACGGGAAATGCGAGTACGAGCAGAAATGGACAAGGACATTTCGAAGTCAACAATTGCACGGCACCTAGATGGTCGATTGATAACTATGAAGAACATCTATCAGGTTCCCGAGGGAATGAACAATGAGCGAAACAAAGGAATACGCAGGGAATTCGTTCAGCAGTTTCTCCAATTTGAGAACGATGGCAAGTTCTTCATTTGGATTGACGAAGCGAACTTCAACGTTTACTGCAAACGTACTCGTGGTCGGGCGCCCAGAGGAGTGAGGGCCTGTTGCAAAGTTGCCAACAGCAGAGGGCACAATTTACATTTAATCGGTGCACTCACGATGGAAGGGAAAGTGTCGATGACAACCCGGAGAGGCTCATTCACAGGTTCCATATCTCTCGAATGGCTGCGAAGCTATTTAGACAACCTGAAACGGGAGATGGAGCTCCGGCAGGTTGTCGTGATATGTGATAATGCACCATGTCACACACGACTGGAAGAACTGTCGTCAGTAGATGGATTCGACGGAGTAACCATATTGAGATTGAGCCCATACTCTCCGTTCCTCAATCCGATCGAGAATGTTTGGCAGGTGGTGAAGGCCAGAGTGAAGAATGAGATGAGAGTGCACTACGAGGAACTTCTGGCCGGGGATCCCCAGAAACTCATGACGCAGATGGAATGGAGGCTGCAGTTCCTTGAACGCATTGCTGAAGCAGCCACCAAGGATATCAGCGTTGTGGGATGTCGTAATGCTATTCGACATATGCGTGTACATTTCACTAATTGTCTAGAAAAAAATGACATATTTTGATCACTTTGCTGGCCTATTTTTTACGTATCTGTTTGTATGGCAGGTTACTGGCAGCGCGTAGGAACGTGTGAGTATTCCCAGTGTTTTCAAAATATGTTTGCACGTACGTAAGTTTGTGTGTTCGTACGGGGGTTGAAGCGATATCTGATGTCTAGCGCAATGGAGTGACACGGGACCGACTTCCAGTGAGCCATGCCCGAGTGATATGTTCAACTTATGGTCCTTTTCATGCTGGTATTCGCTGCGCCGTACTCTTTCATGATCAGCCTGAGATAATGTAGATACAGTTTCTTTGTTCGGAAAACTAGGATGTTTGGAAAGCGCTTTGTAGGACCAAGTGAGCTTGCCGGGTGAAGCAACCGTCAGATGTATCACAGTATGGGATATCAGCGTGGATAGTTGAATAGTAGTGAATACGAAATTACTGCGCACGTCATGTCAGGCTTTTCCAAGAGTGAGAGGAACTGCTAGATGCGAGTTCGCAAACACGTCCATTGCCAGACAAGATGTTGTCATGGAATCTGAACAAATGAATCGCGTATTTAATAGTAACCGTCTCTGTGCGATGTTTGTCCGCTGTATTTGAGTGTACTGGCGCGTTAACCCGTTACCCGATTGGAAGTTGGTCTGTCAAGTTCGGAACCCACATCAGCCGGTTCGGAAGCTGTACTTTAGATTTAAAAGCAACCATTCCTACAGTAAGCCCAATTTAATTTGCGTGCCAGAAAGGCGCGAATAGCTGTCCAGTAAGACTTGGATACAGTCTGGCTTGTTCGGACGATCCTTGTTTGACCCAATAGCGTGCGTAAGCAAATGCGGGGGTAGTTGGCGTGGGAATGTTTCTACGTTGTTTAACGTACTGACATAACATCAGATACAGACAATTGACATTTTAATGACATTACTACCATCTATCTCAGCTCAGGAAATGTGGCTTGCGAAACCGCAAATTTCGCACAATTAGGGTTTTCAGACTTCAACCATGCGAACATCAGAACGTTATAAACTACCCACTCTGAAGATATCTTCGACGCAATAGGATATGTAAATAATACTAATGCCGTTCACATTCACCATGTGGTGTATTCCCTAGCTCGCACCCTTGATCCTTGGGTTCACTGTGGAAATATTGTTGCATTTACACCAATACCGACAATTGTCTACACTGCACACAGGACGCAGTCTCCATCAGCGATGTGTGCAGTTTTGTCCTTAGTTCGGTTGCCACATTTGACCGTAGTTTAACCCGGCCAGCGGTGAACAAGTTGACTGTGTTATTCTGGACTGGCTCAACGTCGTTCACCTTACTTGGTGTCCGGCCCCAATACGCTGCGTATTTTCAACCCAATTTCATTTACCTAGTCCAACCTTCCCATGAAAATCTCTCTAACCAGCCTTGGTCGTCGCGATTCCCATGAATGCACTTGTCAACGGAAGGGGTGGAGGGACATACATGGGCGTCGCACACAGAAGGTGCCACATTTTTCAAACCGGAATGTCCTAGAGGCCAATATTATGTGAGAGATGTGACTGGCCGGGTTAAGTTGAGTTCAAACGTTGCAACCGCAACATTGATGTTGATGGAATTAACGTTCCAGGTTGCAGTGTTGTGGTTAGTTCCCCCCATTTTGAGCCAGTTCTGACCTATGACAATATGGGCATGTCCATGAGTTGGATAGATGGGATTTGCCTTCAATCTTTTCTTCATCTACGCTACTTCTTACTGCACTTACTTAGCTTGAAGACCCACTGAAGGAATTTGGGAAACGTGCGCACTTTGACGGCTTGGATAGGCGTTTTTACACAATGGCTCGGTAGACCTTTCAGTCCCTTTCATTGAATACCAGTTATCCTCCTTTTTGTTATTGTTGCTATGTGTTGTGGCACTCTACCAATTGTATATTGCTTGGGGGGAACTAACCGCAACACTGCAACCTGGAACGTTAATTCCATCAGCATCAATGTTGCGGTTGCAACGTTTGAACTCAACTTAACCCGGCCAGTCACATCTCTCACATAATATTGGCCTCTAGGACATTCCGGTTTGAAAAATGTGGCACCTTCTGTGTGCGACGCCCATGTATGTCCCTCCACCCCTTCCGTTGACAAGTGCATTCATGGGAATCGCGACGACCAAGGCTGGTTAGAGAGATTTTCATGGGAAGGTTGGACTAGGTAAATGAAATTGGGTTGAAAATACGCAGCGTATTGGGGCCGGACACCAAGTAAGGTGAACGACGTTGAGCCAGTCCAGAATAACACAGTCAACTTGTTCACCGCTGGCCGGGTTAAACTACGGTCAAATGTGGCAACCGAACTAAGGACAAAACTGCACACATCGCTGATGGAGACTGCGTCCTGTGTGCAGTGTAGACAATTGTCGGTATTGGTGTAAATGCAACAATATTTCCACAGTGAACCCAAGGATCAAGGGTGCGAGCTAGGGAATACACCACATGGTGAATGTGAACGGCATTAGTATTATTTACATATCCTATTGCGTCGAAGATATCTTCAGAGTGGGTAGTTTATAACGTTCTGATGTTCGCATGGTTGAAGTCTGAAAACCCTAATTGTGCGAAATTTGCGGTTTCGCAAGCCACATTTCCTGAGCTGAGATAGATGGTAGTAATGTCATTAAAATGTCAATTGTCTGTATCTGATGTTATGTCAGTACGTTAAACAACGTAGAAACATTCCCACGCCAACTACCCCCGCATTTGCTTACGCACGCTATTGGGTCAAACAAGGATCGTCCGAACAAGCCAGACTGTATCCAAGTCTTACTGGACAGCTATTCGCGCCTTTCTGGCACGCAAATTAAATTGGGCTTACTGTAGGAATGGTTGCTTTTAAATCTAAAGTACAGCTTCCGAACCGGCTGATGTGGGTTCCGAACTTGACAGACCAACTTCCAATCGGGTAACGGGTTAACGCGCCAGTACACTCAAATACAGCGGACAAACATCGCACAGAGACGGTTACTATTAAATACGCGATTCATTTGTTCAGATTCCATGACAACATCTTGTCTGGCAATGGACGTGTTTGCGAACTCGCATCTAGCAGTTCCTCTCACTCTTGGAAAAGCCTGACATGACGTGCGCAGTAATTTCGTATTCACTACTATTCAACTATCCACGCTGATATCCCATACTGTGATACATCTGACGGTTGCTTCACCCGGCAAGCTCACTTGGTCCTACAAAGCGCTTTCCAAACATCCTAGTTTTCCGAACAAAGAAACTGTATCTACATTATCTCAGGCTGATCATGAAAGAGTACGGCGCAGCGAATACCAGCATGAAAAGGACCATAAGTTGAACATATCACTCGGGCATGGCTCACTGGATGTCGGTCCCGTGTCACTCCATTGCGCTAGACATCAGATATCGCTTCAACCCCCGTACGAACACACAAACTTACGTACGTGCAAACATATTTTGAAAACACTGGGAATACTCACACGTTCCTACGCGCTGCCAGTAACCTGCCATACAAACAGATACGTAAAAAATAGGCCAGCAAAGTGATCAAAATATGTCATTTTTTTCTAGACAATTAGTGAAATGTACACGCATATGTCGAATAGCATTACGACATCCCACAACGCTGATATCCTTGGTGGCTGCTTCAGCAATGCGTTCAAGGAACTGCAGCCTCCATTCCATCTGCGTCATGAGTTTCTGGGGATCCCCGGCCAGAAGTTCCTCGTAGTGCACTCTCATCTCATTCTTCACTCTGGCCTTCACCACCTGCCAAACATTCTCGATCGGATTGAGGAACGGAGAGTATGGGCTCAATCTCAATATGGTTACTCCGTCGAATCCATCTACTGACGACAGTTCTTCCAGTCGTGTGTGACATGGTGCATTATCACATATCACGACAACCTGCCGGAGCTCCATCTCCCGTTTCAGGTTGTCTAAATAGCTTCGCAGCCATTCGAGAGATATGGAACCTGTGAATGAGCCTCTCCGGGTTGTCATCGACACTTTCCCTTCCATCGTGAGTGCACCGATTAAATGTAAATTGTGCCCTCTGCTGTTGGCAACTTTGCAACAGGCCCTCACTCCTCTGGGCGCCCGACCACGAGTACGTTTGCAGTAAACGTTGAAGTTCGCTTCGTCAATCCAAATGAAGAACTTGCCATCGTTCTCAAATTGGAGAAACTGCTGAACGAATTCCCTGCGTATTCCTTTGTTTCGCTCATTGTTCATTCCCTCGGGAACCTGATAGATGTTCTTCATAGTTATCAATCGACCATCTAGGTGCCGTGCAATTGTTGACTTCGAAATGTCCTTGTCCATTTCTGCTCGTACTCGTACTCGCATTTCCCGTAGCGTAGGAGTTGAGTCCCTTGCGATCCAATCCAGGATGTCATCTACGTCTTCCTCCGACAAAATCCGTTTACGACCGCGCGCCTGCGTAGTACTCGGTTCCTGATCAAGAGAACGACGAATCCAGGAGTAGGCTGTTTGATATTTGACGTTGTTCACAGTTGCCACAAGCTGCCAGTCATCACCGTTGACGAAAGCGCCCAAAACTCGGTCACGAATATCTGATGAGATACTCTGTCGAACGTGAGAAGGCATGCCGATGACGTAAGAATCATAGACATGGTTTCGGTCGTGCGCTTATGTTCCAGCTGTTCATTGCTCTCAGACCAATTGTGATCCATTGTTTCGGACGTGAGGGGGGCGCATACAAGCCCGTTGCACCGTCGAAGTGCATTCCTCCAAGGTTCATTCACAAGTCTCACCCAGTCAACGAGCAGCGCGCTCACCTCCCCAGACTAACGCACCGAACCTTGGCATCCGGCCAATGAGAACACACTTAAGGTCAGAGGATTGGCTCTGAGCGGCTGGCGAATCGCACAGGGTTTTGCAACATTATGGACTTTCTTTGCAAAGTTTTGGACCTTCTTTGCAAAATTTTGGACTTTCTTTGCAACTTTGCGGGAAATGCTATAGTGTGAAACGCAAATGCCGCAACGGCAAATTCAGGGTCATGGCGTCTACACCACGTCAACAACACACGGTCACAGACAAATGGCCATAGTGCAGAAAACGAAGGGACAACATGAGGCAATTGGTATGTTCGTAAAGGATTAAACGTGCTTGATCGTGAGCGGCTATGTAGCGTGAGGCAGGTTACGCTTAGCGAATACACAAGCATGACTTTTTCACAGGATAAATTGTAGAATGTAAAACGGGATAACAAAACCATATAGTGGGAAGCACTCGGATAGGCTCTAATGGGATGGGTGATGAGAGGTGTTCTAAAAGTTAATAGGTTCAGACAGACAAAATCTCGACGGCAGTAATCAATAAATCTGATCGGTGCGAACCGCACTCATCAACTGCACAATCAGCTAGTTTGTGTGTGCGCAGCTAAACCGAAGAGACCTGTAGAGGCACAAAGTATAACAATTGCTGTAGGCTGTCTACCTCGCCGCCTCCTCCAGTCTTGTCTAGCAACCGTAGACAATGAGGACAGCGGTGAACGGGCAAGCTCAATACGTGTCTAAGCCACCGCAGTTAACGCAGTGAAACGAGCTCCTCAAGCGAGTGGCTGCCTCGTCCCAAGACACGCTGCCTAACCTCCACATTGTTTACGTGGTGCAGCCACCACACATGAGTAATGGACCGCAAACAACTGTGCTCGCAGACCGACGGTCGATACCGGTTAACGGTAGGAACAGGTTAGGTCTCGTATGCACAACAAACCATCCCATTGATGGATGGAGAGACGAATGCAACAGCAGTAACGCAGGTGCCTCAATCTGGGGAAAGCGAGACCAGCGCTTGAGATATGCATCGAAATTTCGTTTCCAACACCATAAGAGTACAACTTCCACAACCAGGCACCCGTGGCACAAAATGCATTCCAACGACATTCACTCAATGAACGACAAGAAAGCACGTTTGTATAAGCCAATAGTTCTTTCGAGTGCCAAGACCCATAAAGAAGAAACATCACTGTAAAGACACAACGATCAAAAAGCCAAGCTAAAAACGCTTATGGACCTGGATAGAACCGATGACAGATGACATTACGGAAATCATCTTTAGCGGAACGAACTGGAAGCTTGAGAATTAGTAAATAACTACACTACTCTAGACAAACCAATTGCAAGAATGGAAACAAAAGCACTGGGGTGGCAACTAATCGTGTGTGGAATAAGTGGCCAGATGCTAAATTGTGGATGTTTTGTTTTATGAATAGTTCTGATGACAACAAATAGTTCGTGGTCAGGTCAAATGAGAGATGGTTGAGGATAGAAAAATAACAAAGTAGTAGTAGCACGGCATCCGTTGTGAATGCATACGTTGAGGAAAGCATTAGCATTGACGTATCAGCATGCACAATATCAAACAGGGGAAAGTTGGAGGCATGAAAACTCCAAACGCAATCGGAAGAAAGCTGTGACCGGTAGTAAAACGCTCGAACATATCATATCAGAGTGGTTGTTCTCCAAACCATGCGAATGGCTTCCATTCCGAAACACAAGCCTACCGGACGCATTGTAACAGAGGAATTTCTTTGTGAGAAGACGGCTGATTGGGGTCCTCAGATTCCAGACAGCATGTTTGGCAGCTGTGAGCGGGACATTGAAGAAGCTGGAAAGCCGACGATCTGCTCGCTTTCGACTCTGAACCGGATTGTCGTGTCAGCACGCCTGGCCATTGCACCACGCAAGTTTGGTGAAAATGACGTCCGCATTCGGGTTCCTATGGTGAAGATGCACGAGTTATGCAGATGGGCAAAGGACCAGAGAAACCAGATCAGTTCATTTGAACAAATGTCAAACGACAGCTTACCCGACAAATAAACAAGGATCCAACGGAGTCTGGCTTCCCGCAGATTTCACACAAATAGTCGCCTGTTAGGCACTGGGGACATTTGAATTTATCTGGTTGACTGTTGTCTATGGGAGAAAGTTGAAAATGAGACATTATAGTTTAAGTACCGAGTAGGCGCAGGGTCGATAAAAACATTACTCATCGAGGCATTACGGATTCGGTCCGACATCATGAGTTGAGCATCCGAGCAAAAGACGGGCAAACGAGGAGAAGGGATGTGAAAAGTATGTTGCTAAGCACGTGCTTAGATGACCAGAGGTAGCTACAACAAGATTCCATTACGATAAGTAGAAAGTTATTAGTGTGGTTCCAGCACGGCGGGCTTCGTTGCCGCATTTTGACTGTAATCAAAGAAGGCACTGCTCAGCTTATAGAGCAAAAAACGTAATCAAGACCAGAAAACGGAATGCCAACCCAACGATAAAGCGAAAACGTAGCCAGAGAGGAAAACGAGTGTGGACGAAATCCAGCATATCTTTCGCAATTTTGAGCATCCGGGTCTGAGATCAAACTGAGTAACGCAAGTGAGACAACCGTTCGATTGGATTAATTCGTTTAAAGCAGATGTACGTGTGGAGAGACGTTATGCTATGTATAACCTTACACAACGTCATGTAACGTGGGGAGATATGAAAATGCTTTACGCAGTGGGGTAGTCAGGATTCAGATATGGGAAATAAGAGCTTGAGCACAATGGGATTTAACGTGTGTACACTAGCAAACAAATAAGTACTGTCGATTTTCGTTTGCACTACATTTTCTGTGGGTGGATCTCGGCATGAAATCTAAAGCTAGACCGCGGATTACCTTCAAATAAACTTCGGGCAGGGAAACTGTTGAGGGCACGTCAAAAATCCCCGCAAAAACGCACCAGAAACCCTGTCAGAATGGCTGTGGGAAGCGAGGTTCAATTCCTCCCCACAACGCAGCAGAGCTCAGCCACTCCGAGACGCGGCCCAAACTGCGCACCTTCTGACAATGGTCATTTACAAACTGCCACCTCTTCGTGGTGACTGTTTTCCTTAACTTAATAACCCATAGCACTGTCTGTGGTAGCCCTTTGTCGGTCGTAAAAGAGCCTTCAGAGGACCACTTGCCTTTTCTTTCTCTTCGCCTCAGTTGGGAGTCGGTCGGGTCGCGTGATTGCGTGTGAGTCGTTAGCTGGCCAGCCTTCGCGTCTAAGTCATTAGCGCGCGTCTATCGTAAACCCCCCTCTCGCCTGCGTCCGTCCGAGGCTCGGCGTCTATCCGAACACGTGCGGCTAGGATCGTTCACAAGCTCGCTCAATTATCCGCCTCACCGGCTAAGCCAGCGTCATCAGGACAGCGCAATTCCGTTCGAGTGGTCAGCGTAGCAAGCAATTATCGTAGGCGTGCCAGCGACCCTCTTATCAGGCAATTACGCAATTATCTCAAGAGGCGGCGTTCCCTCAATTATAACAGTGGCGACGCAATTATAACAAAAACAGAAGCAGTAGCTTGGGACAATGTGTGTCCATGCCTTGATGCCATACGACATCAACCGGTTTCGCGTAAATCGTGACAGTACAGAGGCGCTGAAAACCATGTTGAACTGGGAACACGCATTCAAGGCACCCAAACGGCTGAACTGCTACATGACGGATCTCCTCGATTAGCTAGATCAGTGCGATGCAGTGCTGCACTCCCAGGATGAATTCCGGTTTGATTGCACTCTATTGGTAGAGGTTTGAGAAGTGACAGTCGAACCCGATGTGTAGAGATTATGAGAAAAACGCTTCTTTTACAAGAGCTAACGGCTTATGGTTGGTTATATTTGGGGCGTCCAACGTGTGTGTTTCATTTGTGGAAATTATAACGGTCGGAGCTCGACCTCCAGCTAAGGTCAATCTCAAAAAAGTACGAGAAAGAACGAAACCAGTGCAGTGTCAGCCCTGAGAGCGGACAACAAAGAATGTATCCGCAGATAAAAGAAGTATTCTCGAATTGGTGAACCAGGTGGGCGAACGGAGTTAAGGCATAATGATAACCGTTTTCTTATGACGGCAGGCTAATACCCGGGAGTAAAACCTGAGAAAATTCATTATTTCAAGGGGAAAATGAGTTGAACGAGTTGAAGCATTAAGTCGTTTACGGAACACTGACCTCCATCACGTGAAGTGCGCATACCTACCACGTAGTGGTCAGTAGGATCACCGGCGGCTCAGCGGCTCAAATTGTTTTCTCAAGGAAATAAGGAGTATTGCTGAGAGGTTTTACTCCCGCAAGGACAACTTAAATACACCCTACTCATTTTTCGCACTAACAATGAGCGATGTCTTACGGAGATCTGCGGTGTAACACGATCAGTCCGTTGATAACCTTGAAAAGAAGTGGTCATGCACTGATAATTTTTAAGTAATTTTCGAGTACATATTCCTTAAGCAAACAGTCCCAAAGTCTACATCGATCCACCGAATCAAAACCACCTTTGATATGGTGCGTCGCAAATATAGGTGGCATTGCTCCAAAATTGACACAAAGTGAAGTTGTGATAAATGGAACCTTGATTTCGACGAAACCCGGAATTCACTTCACGAGTCTGGTATTCAGGTGTGTCAATCAGTCTGTGGTGAATGACAGAAGCAAGTAATTTGGGGGAGATAAAGATCAGATTGATATTTCCAAAATTCCCGCATTCCGAACGCTAACCTTCCTTAGAGTCGGGACTATAACGGAGCAGAAACAGACGGTTGAGCCCGTTTCCTGCCCCCACAGTTCCACTAAAAAATTGTTTGAAAGAGCTGGTTCTCAGGATTTGTAGGGGGCTGAAGCGTTGGACTAAATAGTCCAGCGGTCTTATTCAACTTCCGCGGTCTAATCTCAAGTAGGACTTATGCACGCGATGACGAATCCAAAAGGACAGCCCAAGGAATAAGGCGATCACAGGCCGGTAGCGAATCTGGCCTTTTGAACTACCCAGTCCCACGCTTTACACATTGGGATAGGTTGTAGGTAAGCTGTCAAGCTCTGTCGCATATAGTTTCGCGAACATATAGTTTTCTTATGCCCCCTTCCCGTGTCAGACGAAACAGCCTCCGATGGGTGTCAAGAGCAGTGGTCTCCGGCGCAAGTTGAACTCACCAGACTTCACGGTCTCACTTCAGGCTAGCACGCAGTTTATCCCTAAGGCATTTGTGAGTCTCGTTGTGGTTGTTTTCAGCCTGAGTGTCGGTGGACATCTTTCTTCAAAACTGGAATATTCCGAACAACGTGATAAGTTCAAGCTTGATTCGCTCTGCCTACGGCGCATGAAACATAACCTAGTTATATGTTTCGACATATTGCACAAAAATATACCTTTTCAACCTAAACATGGCATGAATACAATCAGGCGTCTACAACACATGACATAAACAGAACTCGGTGGCGAAATACGAGTCCAGGACCAGTAGGTCTGAGAACTTTTCCCTTAACGGGTAGGCTAGTTTGGAACAAGCTACCACTCGAATTACGTGACTGCACACATAACCACGAATTTCGCAAAGGCAACAACTAGTTCCTGACTGTACAGAATGTGATCAAACTGTTTGATTGTTTTATAACTGCAAACCAAGTGTACAAGCAATGTCTAGGTTTCATATGACGCAGGACATGTTTTGCTACCATACTCTCCTTTCTGAGTTAGCTGTTTTATAACAAGTTGTGTGAGAGCAGTTAAAGGCCAGCAAACATCGTTTCATTTCAGCCAACCATTTATCACGTTCCGCTGTCATCATCTGATCTGAATTTTGATTTCACTGATCCATCTGTACTCAACGTTCTATATAAGTATGCACTCATCCGAGAATGCCGTTACAGGCGTGTCTTGCATCGTCGAGACAGTGTAGAGACACAGCGTCCAGGTTGGCAGCCAGGTCTAGCGAATATGCGATCAGTGATCTTCAGTCGTGTCTAGTGACCGCTTGCACAACAAGAATGCTCGCGTACTTTAATACGCATTCAGGACACGTGGCTTCATCAGTTGGTGGGTATTTTTGCACTTACAGCGTCGTCACGGACGTCCGCCGAGACGCACTCGAAGATGGACACACAAGTGCGTGGCCAGAGTCCGACATTGTGCTCCAAATCGAGGAGCAATTTTGGACGTAACCTCTTCAACCGCAACTGATCGCGATGTGACCGATTTGCGTTCATTGTTGATCCGAGGCTGGTGGACATCACGTTACGGTCAGGTGGGTGCTGTGTCGGAAGTTAGTACTGGCGAGAAACAGACGATCATATTCACACAGGTGCAGCGACCGCTCACCGTTATAATTACCGGAGCTTACGTCGTGTTGGTCGTCCAGAGGTAGCACATCAGAGGACAATTCTCCGACTTGGACATGCAGATCACCAGCAAGCACCACAGTACCCACACTATTTCTGTAATGAAGATCGTTAAGTTATTGGTAGAAATCGTCTTTCACCGAGACAGAGCGACTTTGAAACTTTGAACAAGTCAGCTAGTCTAACGGCGCACATCCGACTACTGATTGTGATTCACTCTACCAGAGCAGCGAAATACCGGTGGCCCACACCGGCTTGATCCACATCTGAAGCTGCATCATCGCCAGATAGGCGCAATGAGAAAGTGTAGTCAGTGTCGCATGTGGGTGATCGCAGGGTAAGCACATAGCTCGATCCTTGCAGGCGGGTTTCCGATAAACGGCAGATATCTACCAATAGAGTATGTAGTGTGCAGTCAAGTGTTACCTGTTAGCCAATTTGTAGCAAAGGGTGTACGCTGAGGCATGGCAGTCTCAGAGAAGATCAAGGGCTCCGAACAGGAACGAGTGGGTTGATGTTTTCCGCTTGGTTGAACATGGATTCGTCGACTCGCCCAAGCGACGCCCTGCGACTGCGAGTCGAATCCAGAAGGCAAGCGACTTGAAATGAGATGAGGGAGGACCGAGAATTGAGAGGTTGAAAACAGAGGGGTAGAAGTGAAGTTGGAATGGGACGATAAGGATTAAAAAGCGCAAGAAGGGGAATAAGAAGACGGGAAGGCTTAAGCAGAAGCATCAAAACCGTTATACACCCTGCTTGATGCAGCAGTTAGGGCGCCGTTTATTATCCGCTGCGACGGACAGAGCATCAAGAAATTGCTTGAAGATTCATTGTATTGCGTGAACAGGATACTGTCAGGTTACCCAGGTCTAGACAGGAAAACGAGTAGGGTTTTCAACCAAAGCCTGTGGTTCAAAAACTTGACCACAAGGCAGCGGAGTTTTGGCATGGGGATATAGAGAGTCCGTTATATCGAGTATGGAGCCACCCTCATTCTAACTCCCAAACTGGAGGGCCAGGAGAGTGAGTTTGTCCGGACTCGACCCACTGACCAAACAGGTAAGAGTGGCTTTGGCAGTGCAAGAAGCACCACCTGGCATAGCTCAATGGATCACTGTATGCAAATCATTGCAACACATTAAGGTCCGGTCTAATCGTAATGTTAGTTAGTGTATTCGAGGTCTGTATAGGTGTTTGTCGTCTGGCATGACAAAAGAGGACTAAAAAGTCATCGTCATTCCAAAGTTATATTAGAGGCGAAAAACGCCTGTTATTACGTCATAGGAAAAAGTAACGGAGAAGCCAAGAAAACTAACGAGTGAATGAACATTTCGGTGTCCCAGTCCGGGACAGGAATTTTTATAGAAGCTTTCCACTCACTGCTTTCGCCTCAATAAACTATTCTACAAGATAGCTGAGAGCAGCTCCGACTGGACGGTGGCTGCCGAACCCTCCTGGGGCTGTTTGAAGTCGGTTGCATGCACCTTTATAGAATTCGGAAACCGAAGCAGTTGCGAGCGTTTTGTCATAATATATAGTAACCCTGCACCCACTGCTATCTGTGACTGAATGTTGGTGAGTTTGCGAGTTTGATTAGGAAATACTTGGCTTGAGAAGAGAGAAATCGTGGTGATCGTGTGGCACACCAGTCGAGTGGAACTTGTAACCCGTAGCTTTTGTCTCGTATGGCCAAATTTCAGCAGCGCAGGTTCCTCAATTATCCTGGAATTTCGACAAGAATGAAATTAAATCCGTTTGTCTTATTTCATATCCCAGACTTGTATGGTATAACTGTTTTGGAAGCAAATGGAAATACGGCTCTGTTGATCTTTGACGTGCGCAAACCATAGCACCACTGAATGATCGAATTTCACTGCAGTGGAATCCATGTGTGAACTTAGGACAGATAAACGAAACCACGGGTCCGCATAAGTTGAGTTCGAGAAGCGGAAAAGACTACCATGAAATTGTCGCCAAATGATTACAGTGAAAAAGGAAAAAGAGCTGTCAGCAGTACACCGGAGCACTACACCGACGCTTCGATGGCACGCGATCAGCACCAGCCACGCGCGCGCACGCGTTAGGGATACCACGAAGTCGTCCGTACCTAGACAGGTTGGTACCGGTTGTGGTTGATTAAAGGCCGACACTACTGCCCCAGTTATCAGTAGCGTGGAGAGGTCAGCATGCGAAACGGTAACCAGCAAACAGTAGGCGGTAATGAATTCCCCAAAGGAAAAGGAACACTTTAGAACAGCAGTTGTGTGCTCGTGAGGAATAGTCGCATAAGGAATGCGCACCATACAACCCCTGGACACAGAAGGAAATTCGCGCCATGCAACCTCCAGCAAGTAAGGTGAAGATAAGTGGATGTCTCGTTTGTCGGAACGGATGCACCTGGTATTAACTGTTGACGAAACAAGTAGTTCCGCCTGCATCTCGGGTTCCCATACGGTGACCTCCGAGGTAACAAAGCACGCTACTCCCCCTTCGGCCACCCGCCGACAATTTTGCTGGGAAGTGGTGTAGCATTTGACAAACGTCCAAGAACAATTGAGATTGAAATTTATGGTGATGAAGATAAGTGTTGACCAGATCGGTTGCCAAGACGCTGGACAATTAATTTAGAATGTCAACAATATTTACAGGTTCAACTAAGAACATTAGTTCGTAGTCTGTATGGGCAGTCTGTGAGATGCCATTAGATGAACCGGAGTATCCTGAAACGAACTGGAAATTTCGTCTGGGTCCCATCAACCCAGTTCGTAAGTTTGTTGAAATAATAGATTTCATCACATTCAATTTCCCCCGGGTAGGAATAAAGTGTGTGGTAGTTCGATAGAGGAAAGCCAGCGTGAAGTGATCTTTAGGTACGGCATCAAAACGCAGAACCCCAATGGTTTCTATGCCTACACTGATGAGTTTCTTCTTTTAGAAGAGATCTGTCAAAGTGCACGTACTTTTAAACGTGATAAATTTGTAAAAATGTGAGTATCGCAGCCAAACCGTGTGAACACGAATAGCAATGAGACTAAAACTATTATTTTGTGACAGGTGTCCAGGACTGAGTATACAAGCTGCTAAAACACGCTGTCTGAGACCATCGGTACAGCAACGAAGTGGGGAAAGACGAATACACACATAGACAGACAGAGTAATGGGTAGTGAACGCTGAAAGCAACTTAAGGGGATCGACAGATGAGCCTCGGTGACGTCAAACGCGCAATAAAGCTCCATCTTCCAAGTAGCGAGGAATGGTGAGTGTCGCGCCATGAAGAATAGAGATACAGTTCTCGAATGAAATGATCAAAAGCAGCCTATATATGTCGGTAGTAAAAGAGCTTACCTGCGGGAGGAGGGGTTTTGTATCGCATGCAAGTAGGATGCACAAGACGGCCACAGGGACCTTGACATCTCAACATCTGACCAGGAGCGTTAGAATACACCTCGCAGGACGGGCACACAGGCTGTAAACGATACTGCGCAGGTGAAACGATCAACCGATAGATTTCCACGTCAACCTCGCGTGATCTTTCAGTGGGTTCAGTAGTGCTCTCGTTGACCTTTTTCTGCGAACGAAAATACGTAAATCAAGGACTGAAAACAAGCGGCTAATCGTAGGAATACAATAATTGAGTACTCGTGATCAGAGGACATTCGATAGGCCGCACTATGTCACAGTTATCCTGACGATCCGCCACCGTACCCGCTGGCGTAGATGAATAAGACAGTGGCTAGTCGCGCGAGCCACTAGTGCCGACAAGTTATTCGTTCAGTGCTAGATAGAGCCGAGTCCCAACAGAATGAGACTGTTGTCTGGTGCTTTCACGGATGCGTAGTTGGCAATCTGAATTGGGGTCACTGTGACAAACTTTAAATAAAATATAATGGTTGCGCTGAGTGAGACACTCTTTCGTTAGGTGAAAGAATCTGTAATTTCTAGAAGAATTAAAAACTACACTTTGTGAAGTTAACACTCGTACACTTGATTGTACTGGTTGTTATGCTATGCGCGCCATGGGATCTATTCACTGACTCATCATTTACCAAGATGAAAAAGGTGGGAAATAAATCAAGAAAAACAAAGCTACCTAGGGCAAATCAAAGAAATCCACGTGCGACCCGAAAAGCGTACACATGAGAGAAAGTAAAAAAGGCGTCAGTAGTACAACGGTGCGTCGCACCCACACTTCGATGACACGCAGCTGCCGCCAGCTTTGCGCAGGCAACAGATACTACAACGTCGCTCGCACTTACGCAGATTTCAATCGGTGATCTTTTGATTACAACGCAGGCGCCTAGTCCCTTGGTCCACCAGCGAGCACACGGAAGCATTTCATAAAAACAAGGGAGCAAGCGATGACCAGTGATAAACCGCAACACAAAGACAGCAAGGGTGTGTGAGTGCACAAAGGTGTCCATTGCAAATTATGTGTCTGGGATACACAGAGAGAATAAATCTGAGCCCACTGCGAGTGAAGGTAGTACAGCTTAGAAACTACCCAAGACTGGTGCATAGTAGCGATGAACTGTCGTCTGTGCGTTCAGAGTTTAGCACAATGGACTAGAAGCGATTAAATAGATATAAGAATGGCGAGCATGACGGCAACAATGTGGACAAAGTAGACTTCGAAATAAGAAGTAGAAACAACCCTCTGACGCAAGGGAAACAAAGCAAACATAAGTTTGCTGAAGTGCGCAGCGGCAAAGAGGCTTACTTTGCTCGACTTGCCGGAGGAACCTTGGGTGTCATCGATGGGCTTCTTGGTGGTGGACTTCGGGGACTGCTCAAGAGTCGACCGACTCCTCCGCGTAGGCCGTTCGGACTGCAAGCAGCATGGCAGAGTGCAAAGCAAGGATGACATATGGGAAAACGGAACAAACTAATATGAATGCGGACACGGGAGCAGGCAGTGTCAAGAAGCACGCAGTTTTGTCAGTGGTACTGATGTTGAACAATGAACAATGATTTATCACGAGATAAAAGCAAGTGCTTGACATGTCCCGTAGGATGGTAGCGGTGAATATGATGCAATTAAAATATGTGTGGGTCATCTATCGAACATCTGCCGAGATGAATACTTTGATAATTAACATCAGTGTGAAATGAAAAAGAAATATCGCGCGTAAACATTCAGAAAGACACTGGGGCGCAGTGATAGTTGAGGTAAGGAGTGAGAAAATAAAATATGGTCGCTCACTTAGGTCCATTTGATACATTAGTCCTGTTGAAAACATGCTTGACGTAATCCACAACAGAGGAGCTTAGGTAACAAAATGTTGGGAGCTGAGGGCAACATCTAATCGTTTTTTGAAAACATCCAGGGTAGGAGAGGATACTACTGAGTCTGAGAGTGCGTTCCATGGTTTGCAAACTCGAAGGGAAAAGTAATTCCGTCGACACTCTAGACGGCTATATTGTTCCTTCAACTTTAAGCAGTTACCCCTGAGCTGCGTGTTGTGGCTAAGTTTCAGCAAATGGCGGCATACGTGGTTGGGGTCACTCAATATCTGATACGCTAATATGAGATCGCCGCGCAGCCTTCGATAGCGTCCGCTGAAAATTCCCAGCAACTTCAGCCTTCGGTGGTAAGAGTGATACCGCAGGCCCATCACGTTCTTTGTTGCTCTCCGTTGTGGTGCCTCTATCGCTTCTAGGTCGCGTTTCAACCAAGGTTGCCAAGCTTGGATTGCGTACTCAACTTGCGGGCGCACGTAGGAATTGAGCATCATTGGGAAGATTGATGGGTCAAATCTCCCGAATGCCCTTCGCAGCATGCCGACGTGCTGGTTGCCTCTTTTGGCAGCTACCTCAGCCTGTTTTGAACAGTTGAGGTCGCTCTGTACGATCACACCAAGATCACGTTCCTGGGAGCTATTCTGCAATTCGTTTGTCCCAAGTATGTAGGTGTAGTTATGTCTATGGCGTAATTGTACTACGCGACATTTGTCTACGTTGAACGGTAGAGCGTTTTGAACTGACCAGTTCGACACTGTGTTAAGATCGTGCTGGAGCCGTTCATGGTCATCCTGTCCTCTGATCCTTCGCCATATCTTGATATCATCAGCGAAAAATAAGAAATCGGAAGTAATTGATCTCGCCAAATCGTTAATGAACACCAAGAATAGACGAGGTCCAAGAACCGAGCCTTGTGGTACTCCACACGTCACGTCGATTGCATGAGAAAATGATTCTCGGACTCTCACCACTAGCCGTCGTTCTTGTAGAAAATTGCTGATCCAACTCAGGATTGGATCGCCAATGCCGTAGTTCCGAAGCTTCTGAAGGAGAACTCGATGGTCTAAACGATCAAACGCTTTTGAAAAGTCCAGGTAGATGACATCGACTCCAACTCCATCATCAACAGCTTCAGTCCAGCTATTACGTGCAATTAATAGGTTGGTATTACACGAATGCTTTTGACGAAAGCCATGTTGCTCTGGGGCTATTAAATTGTGGCTTTCCAAATATTGCATCAGCGCGTCTGCGACGATTGATTCCATCACTTTGGATAGTACGGGAAGTAATGTTATTGGACGGTAGTTTGCAGGATCAGTGCGGCTACCTCCTTTATGGATAGGAGTGATGACCCCTTGCTTCCATACTGGTGGAATAAGGTTTTCCTCTAGACATCGCTGATAGAAAACAGCCAGTGGTTCTGCTAGATCACTAGCTACTGCCTGTAGAGCCTTTGGACGGATGTTATCAGCTCCGGGAGAACTGTGGATACGCAAGGATAACAACTTCTTCAACACAGCCTCCGTAGTGAAGGTGATGTTTTCTAAACCAGATGGTGGAGTATTAGAAATGAGGTGAATGTTTGGGCTCGACACTTGTTGGAACGTTTGAGAGTAATGAAGCCGTAGGAGATCAGCTGCTTCCATTGCTGACCGCGTGTATCCATCAGCTGTGACTAGCGCCGGAACCCCTCGCTTTACCTTTCGAAGGCCGTTAATGTGCCTATACAGGAGTTTGTGGTTAGTGCAGAATCGCTTCATTAACTTCTGCTGATGCGTGACCTTGTCCTCGCGGATCAGTTTCACACAGAAGTTACGATGTGTCACGTATGCAGTCCAGGTTTCGGCATTCGGGCAACCCTGGTGATTTCGCCATGCCAAATCCCTCCGGGACATACATTTACGTGTTCTGCTCCTCAGAATTGACTTACTCTGGTTTTTGGGTTGGAAGGACTTCTGTTCCGATGCTTGCGCTACCAGTGTGCTCAAAGTCCTTGTAAACATATCCCAGGCCAGATCTGGGGGGCATTCGAATAAGAAAGTCCAAGATGTATCCTTAACAAGCTTGGACAACACATTGTAGTGCGTGACAGTGTGCACTTTATCCTCCTCCTTTTCCGGGTACTCGGCATAGCATATATAATCAAAGAGTAGAGTGACATGATCACTACGACCCAGTGGTGTGCTTGTAACTATCCCGCCAACCATGAGTTCTTCGTTAGTTAGCACAAGATCTAGTATCGACGGCTTGTTAGAAGTTCGAAATCTAGTGGGAGAGGTTACGTGGTTGTAAAGAGGGTGGATAGCAATAAGTTCTTGCAAACAGGCTTTAAACTGCGTACCGTCAGTTGCCGGCGTTTCTATGTCGTGCACGTTAAAGTCTCCCGCGATAAGAATGTGGGTGTAGGACTTGTTCAAAGCAAACTGAAAAACGTGGTACAGTTTGGAGTCCATTTCCGACGTTGAGTTTGGCGGGCGATAAACCACGGCTAGTAGACATGTGTCCTTGTTTCGCAACCAAAGGCGGCACCAAAGCGAATCGGGAGCTCGGATTTCTGGGTGATCGATAACTTCACATCGGAGGCTTGTATTATAGTAAAGAATCACACCGCCACCCATTCCGGTTCTATCGGTCCGAAGCAGCGACATACCGGGTAACTTGATCTCACAGTCGGTTATCTCAGGGTTTAACCATGTCTCTGTAATTATGACGAGGTCTCGTGGTTGTGAGGCATGGAGTTCTCTAAGTTCGGCCAACTTGCTTCGAAGGCCCTGAGCGTTTGTGTACATGCAAGATAGGGCTTTTGTGGTTAGGAGATCATTGGTGGATGTCAAGTTTGTGTTCGCTTTTAAGCCGGCCGTTAGGTGGCCGGCAATTAATCGTTTTTTGGTTTGTGTATTTCAGTCGTGTCACATGACATTATTGAGCGTTCCTGAACTGATGGTTCACTCGTGCTGTGCTCGGTCCTCCTGTGTGACGTGGGCGCTGTTGTGTCGATCTCTCCGAAGGACTGTGCAAATAAAGAATTTGCAGGATTTGCAAGTTCCATCGAATTTCTTCCGACTTTTGGTCGTTCGCCTGCTGCCTTTAGCCGTATTTCTGTTGGCAACCTAGCTCGAAACTTTAACCAGCTATCCAACAGAACTTGCGTCATTCCCTCAGAGTGTAGTATTACCTTCATTAGCCTAGGACCGCAGCCCTTGTAGTTAGGTGACAACGGAACTCTTGTTAGGGATTTGGCAATAACATTGTTAACACAGAGTGCTTTGCGGATGTAGCACCACTGTTCTCGGTCATGTGTATGTGCATCGTGATCAAAAGCATGCAGGAGCTCGGGAACACCATGAACAAATATTGTTTTCTTGCTATCCCTAGTAGCAATACCGCGTTGCTCCACTGCTTCTTTTGTGCGGTCTTTCCAAGGTAGATCAGGTAATATGCGCACTCCGCTCGGTGAGTTGCGAAGACGAACTGCTGAGAGCAGGACAGCCTCTGTCTCATCTGCTGAGTTTAGAGTTACTCGAAGAATTCGAGGTTCACCAGAGTGCACTGAGGTCGGGTGACGTGCTACGCGTTGCAGCATTGCAGGCTCAACCCGAATACCAATCGCCTCGCAGATGGAACTCCACTGGTTGCGATCGTCTTGCAACTTGCCTTTTATTGTGCCAGATTTGGATTCGGGAACATTGGTGCACACGAGAGTTAGCGCAGCGTGGTTTTGTCTAGCAAGTGTTGGCTTTATACTTTTTGCCGGCAATTCAGGTTGTTTAGAGGGCACCACTGGACTTGACAGTGAAAGCTGCTTTGGGCCACGCGTGCTCGGTACTGAAGATGAACTTGTGTGTGTCGCTCCCGGTGTGTTTGTTGAGGCAATCGATGCGTACGTTACCTGCTTGTTATCTGCACCGGATTTCCTTCGGCTGTGAGCTATCGGTGTCATGGCTGGATCTCCAAGTGAAGCGTCTATGGTTGGAGAAGTGGACGCAGGCATGTTTGAGGCTTGCCCACTGATGGGAGTGAGGTGACCCAGTGGGTTTAGAGTCACAGAGGCTGCAGTGCGGTTGGATCGTCTAGCTCTTTTCTTCGGTTTAGACGCAGAACTAACTTTGACCGGGTGAGGTATTATCGTGGCCATATTTACCTCCGAGGGAGCGACCTTAGTATTTACAAATTGTGCGATTATTTCAGTCATCCTATCGCATTTTTTCATTAGCAATGATAAACAGTTGACAACTGGAATCACTTGACATGATGGGCAAAACCAAATTGTGTCAGCAACTTGGTTTGTCTGTCTCACTTCTTGGACAGATTTGCCTGCACATTGCGGGCAGTACGATTTAATGCAGCTGGAACAGGTGATACTGATCTTAAGGACTTTACTGCAGTTGTCTGCACAACATAGGCGACGCTGAACCATAGGAATGCTAGTTGTCCTCTTGTTTACAACAAAGCCTTGGTGAGTGTATTTTGCGCTAGGGGTGACGCACGAATAGGTCAGAACACGCACACGAACTGAGAGTTGTTCGACCGCACCAAGGTCAGGTGTAGGGGCAGATGGGGGTCGTAACGCGCAGACTGTCGGATTCAGCGATCAATAGACTTGCAGTGGTACACACACAAACAAAGCGGCAGCGTGTGTTAATCGGCCTGCCTTAAGCGACGATGCAGGTGGAGCGCTGATAAGCTTCCTGAGAGCTGCTCAGTTGATGAGCGGAGCAAAAAGGCTCTAACTTTGTTATGCCGCAACTTGCAGGGATGGTTGCCGCGTAGTTTGGGAGCCCTCAGCTTCTTCTTCCGAATGAGACCAAAATCTTTTCCGAAAGACCGGTCTGATGTAGTTACACAAATGAAATTCGGCAAAGAATATGCCGAAAACTGGGAACTGGAGAAAGAGTATAATCCACACCGGTTAGATCCAAGAGTTGGGAAGCACTGAGTAGAGCTCGTCGAAGTGGTTCGAACGAGCGCACGCACACTATTTTGTGAGGAGAATTGGAGTGGCCACAAAGGGCAAAGCGAGAGACGAGTTACAGTGCGGCCGCACGTGGAAAACGCGTAAATATGAAGTTAAAAAATAGACGGATAGAGGAAACTCTAAAAGAAAGGCGAGTAAGTGGCAAGCAATCTGGAAAAGGGAATCAGTCAAACAAAAAACTGGTGGCTCAAACAAATATCCATGATCCAAAGCTACTTTAAATGGGGATAACACTTATTGAGGATTGACAATAGAACTAAGGTGGTGAAAATGGGTGCACTGAGCTAAAGCGGGATGAACCAAAGGTCAAATCATTTATTTAAAGTAAAGCAAAAATAAGATAAAACATTAAGCCACAACTCCTGAGACATGTGTAAACAGTCGCAATTGCGATGCAATGAATTTAGGAACCACATCACATGGCTTGGATCTCAGGAATCTACTCATTTAGTTTGCCAAGTTAAATATATTTGATCAAATTAAAATCGTCGCATATCTGCCTGTACAAAACTGATCATGCATTCTTTGATGTGCCTCGTGTAACATAGAGAATATACATTTTTTTATTTTATTTAGAGAAATCATATGGTACTGGATTCAGCAATCATCATTTAACCCGACAGATTAGTTCACCTAATACGATTCGCTTCTTGAAGTTCTGTTGAACTAGTCACTTTGATTTCCATTGTTAGGACAACAAAAATAGCGCCAAAACATAACGAAGGTCGAAACGCCGGCGATTGGTGCTTTCCAAACTAGCCTAAGCCTGTTGATTGAGAATGAACATGATGAATTAACTGAATTACACCAAAACCCTCACCACTCATCAGTAAGATAACGAAAAGTGCTTGTTGTGCAAAGCGCGAAGGCTCTAACAGTAGTAGCCGTTGATTATGCAATGTAGTACATGAGGTTGAATAAGTAGTTTGGTCTATTCCAATTTACAGAAGCAAGAAAACAGCATGTGAAAGTGTGTCCCAATTCAACGATCAGTTGCATCACGCGTACTCGCAAACTTATTGTCAAATCAATGTGAAGCTTCATTCAAACTGGAAAATGATTCCAAAAATAATAAGTGGCCAGAGAAGGTAATCAGAAGGTAAGCGAAAACCCACAAACTCGTTCCAAAACCTATCGCTAACCTCCTCCATTGATTGAACTAGACAAAAACAAAGTTCCGCATGTGACACTACTCATAAGTAGCCTGTCTCGTAATGAATATATTGGAACATATTTGGAACCGATCGGGAAGTCATCATTTCAGAAAACTTGGTAAACGACCGGTTAATTTTTGTGTATCACCATAAATACATTAACCGGCGTTTAGCTGTCTCGTAATGCTTTTAATACGCAGCAGCCATAATCGTGCCGCAACGTCGTATTCGCTGTCCCTGAAAAATAAACGGGTGTTGGAGAAATCCAAGTGATGACCTTTAAGGTGGTTAGATCATCAGACGTGATACGACGGAAATTTGCAAATCGCATGGTTCCAATGGTGCTAAATCAGAAAGGTTATCCGCAGTACTGCGCTACCATGCGAGTGTTAAATGGCAAGGATATGCAGGTCACATGATATGTCAACAGATCCACATAAAATAGCCGGCGAAGCGGGACTTGCAATGGGAACGCTGCACTGTGGTGCGACATCATTATATATATATATATATATATATATATATATATATATATATATATATATATATATATGGTTTCAAATCCTAGTCCGGGTTGGCCTGTTACTGTGGCCTCCATAGGACAGCCACAGGACGCCTGTGCTTACAGAGGGACCATGGGTGGCTTGCACGGCACTACCCACAGCTCCATCCGCACACACCCCATATCAAGTGTAAACCCGAAGGAATAGGACCTGGAGGCATGTGGATGGGAGCCACGTTTCATCAACGGAGTCAGCTCACGCTCCCTAAAAATGTACAGCAGCAGTACTTCTGTCTATCTATGTGAGGAATGCTGCGTAGCAGGTGCACACAAGACAGTGGTTGGGCCGTAGTCCGTTCCACACTGCATGCAAGGAACCACTCTTTGAGCCTAACACGATCACGAGGAACGTGCAACCAGTCCGTCAGGCAACAGTACACAATCTACTGGAGCTAGTAATCGAGGTGGAGGATGTTAGACTGAAAGGCATCTTGTGAACATTCGCATCAAGCGCGGTCACACCGGGGATATCAAACGATCACATAGAATTTGAAGGAAAGGAAAGTAAAAGTTGCAGAACAACAGGACTTAGCAAATTAAATAAAATGGAATACTTTGTATGCAGATTAAGAAGGTCTAGTTTAAGTGTGAATCGGTGTAGCCCTGCGGTGAAGATGCACGATGTATGGACCATCGACCTCAGCATGAGGCACCAAATGAATAGAAAGGGAAATAGACATGCAAATTGCATTGTAAATGTGTAGCAGAATGACAGAACTGGGCAAATCAGGTGTAATTCTGATCACGGATAAGTGTAAATCAGGGAATCTCAAGCGACTAACATTGAAAATAAAAGAAAAAATGCGCAAAATAAGCAAGGGTTAGGCGGAGGATTAAAAACAGCAAATAATATATAATTGGCTCAATCAGTGGAATAAGCGTAAGTTAGTCTAACTCAGGGGCGTCCAACATTTTGCGAGGGCCACATTTTATGGTTTGCCGAACAACCTTCTCTTGGTGCTAGCTGGGGGGAGGGGGTTCGGGATTATCCCGTTCCAGCGAATGGTTCGGCGGCATTGTTTCAGGACGTGGTGGGTTTTCGCCTGGCAAGCGTTCTCCCTATAAAAAGCCACATATGTCCGTTGTGACGTGGCGGATGTGACTCGCAACTAAATAAAGTCACTTCCCCTTGCCTCTCTCTGAGTGGCATTGTAATTCAAGGGTGTGTTGGGCCCCTGGTCCTATGCTGTCCTAAAGGCGTAGAAACCACTTGTTTGGTCACCGGCTCCCAACGGGTTGAGATACCCTCGTATCGCACTGCTGCATTGTAGGTTAGATCCTTGATCAAAGGCTCGGGGTGGGGCCCCTTATGACAACCCTCTACTTCGGCATGGGCAACCGGGTAGTACCACCCTCATTGACGAACCATGGACTTACAACCACAACCATTCGCACGCACTCTTGCTGCTACGATGCTATTCACTCATGTTACTATGCCAACTTCACAAACAAGCACACGTCACTACGTTACCTACCCATACCTTGTACCATTCGCACCCATTTTTACCTGATTCCTCTATGGTGATCAACCCCACCTGCACTGATGAACGTGTTCCCGTGACATCTGCCAAATAAACCACACAGTGCTCAACAGAGAGCTACCAGTCCCAAAGTCTCCCATCTTCGCTCCTGCAACCCGGAACGCAGTTCAAAGTTGCAGCCTTCAACGTATGCACATTACTGCAAATCGGTCAGCAAGCTGGATGTGCATGCACGCTAGAGACCCTTGGAATTGATATCTGCTGCCTGAATGAAACACGACTACAGAACTTTAACGGTCTACCAGTTGGCGCCACCGCTCCACCCACTCACTCGCTTTCGTCTCCACCTCTCTGGTGACGCCGACTCTGTCCCATCTGGGCAAGTTGATGTTAGAATCGTCCTCAGTGCTAGAGCCGAGACGGCTTTGACTGATTGGATTCCGATCAATAGTCGCCTTTGTGCGATGAGGCTCCATGGCTATTGTAAAGTTAGCAGACTTAAGTCGAAAATCGTGCTCTCTTCGTGATCTCTGCCTACGCGCCCACTGACTGTAGCTCGGACACAGTCAAAGAGCGGTTCTACCAGAACCTTCAAGAGCTGCTCGTAAGGGCTCCTAAAACAGACATCATTGTTTTGGCACGAGTCTTCAACGTGCGTGTCGGTCGTCTGTTGCTATGTGAGTGCCACCTCGGGGGATCGCATGGATATGATGATGTTCGCTCAGACAACAAAGAGAGACTGCTCAGTCTGTGTTGATCATCAACTATTTCTCTCTAGCACCAGCTTTCGTCATCCTGGACGCCAGTTGGCGCCCCCCATCATCAACCCAGCGCTGATCACAGATTGACCATATGGCTATAAGTCGCAGGTGGTGCGGCAGCGTACGCAACTGCCGATCATTTTGGTCAACAGGAATCGATACCGGTCATGCACTGCTATGTACGGCCGTTTGCATGCGTCTCGGTGGTTCGCCTGGGTCAAAACACAGCCGATTGAACACCTACAAGTTGGAGGACCCAATGATGAAGAAGGAGTATCAACAAAGGCTTCGTGAAAATCTCGCTCACACTCTGGATGTTGATCAACGCTGGTCAAGTCTGCAATAAGCCTTGCTATCGGCTGGTTTGTGCAGCTGTGGCCTCGCTCGCTCCACTCACAAAAGCTTGATCTCAGGAAGATTCTCGGAATTGCTGGATCGACGACGGGCGGTGCCTGCCGGCGCAGAGTACAACGAACACCGCCGGTCTATTATGCAACAGCTGAAAGCAGGCCTTCGCTCTGATTGTGAACCTTGGTGGTCAAAACAAATTGATGAGATGGAAGCCGCCGCATCAGCTGGCAACTTCTGTCGTTTATTTGCATCACCAGGACCAGCGGTTGCAATTCCCACGCTATCAGCCAGACGATTTGCGAATCAGATGGCACGAAAATCACCAACCTTCACAGACGATTGGGTCGCTGGGCAGAGCATGTCGCTTTTCAATTCAACGACCCAACACAGCCCCCTATGACACCTCCAGCCCCAATGGATGAGGCTTGGCCTGTCTCCACACCCCCTCCCAAAATGAAGCAGAGATCCGAAATGCAGTCCAATCTTTGAAACGCCACAAGGCTCCCGGTCCCGACGGCCTACCACCGGCTCTATTCCAAGATGGCGGGAGTGTACTTGTCAGCGAAACCCTATCGCTGTTCACGAGTTTGGACTAAGGTTTCAAACTCACGGGGAGAACCGGTCATTGTACCGATTCACAAAAAAGGCTCCCGCGACTATTGCTGCAACTACCGCGGAATGTCGTTAATCTCTGTCGCATGCAAAATCTTCGTGTCGATCCTACTTCGCAGGCTTTCAACGACTAGAGACGAGTTTTCCTGAGAAGAGCAAACCAGATTTCGTCTAGGCTGTGGCTGTACCGACCAAATCTTCACGCTTCGCCAATTTCTCGAACTTCGTCACATCCATCGGCGGTCAACAATCGTAGTGTTTTTGGACATCCGAGCAGCATTTGATTCAGTAGGTAGATCTGTGTTGTGGAACTGTTTACTGAAGAAAGGCGTGCCCGACAAGTTTGTAACCAACCTGAAAGAATTTTACAGTCACACGTCGGGGAAAGTCAGGGCTTAAGTCACACTCTCTTCTTCATTTGATGTGACCAGCGGTGGTGTTCGCCAAGGTTGTCCTATTTTACATTTCCTCTCCAATTTCGCCATCGAAGATGTTGTCCAAAGAGCACTGGAAGGTGTGCAGAACTGCGGTTTTGAGCTCCTCCCTGGAGACAGAGTCACGGACTTGGACTATGCCGATGATATTGCCTTGCTGGGGGACGACCCACAAGCTGTGCAGAGCGCTTTGGAGTGCTTAGCCATGGAGACGTCTAAGTACGGCTTATACTTCACTCCGGAAAGATGTAAAATGCTGCTCCAGGATTGTCAGGTGTCTGAACCCGCGCTCACCATTGCCGAACATGTTCTGGAGCAAGTCTCTTGCTTTACCTATCTAGGGAGTTGCATTACGGTTGGTGGCGATGTTGGAGATGAAGTCTCACAACGGATTGCAAATGCCCGAGGTGCATTCATCAAAATGAAACAACTATGGCGTTGTCGTGATGTCAGTCTCAATCTCAAGGGCAGGGCGTACGACGCTTCCGTCCGTGCAGTACTCTTGTACGGCTGTAAGACTTGGCATATTCGCTCGGAAGACATGAAGCGACTGTCAGTCTTGGACAACCACTGTCTAGGAAGGATTGGTCTGGTGTGGTGGCAACATCACGTAAGCAACGCAGTGGTCTGAGACCGAGTGCTTGGAGCGAGTAGTGCCAGTCTTCCGAACGCTATTCCCCGACACCGCATGCGTTGGCTCAGGCATGTTTTGCGCATGACAGTCCATCGCCTTCCACGTCGAGAGCTGACCTTACTGTACGGTTGCGACCTTACTGTACGGTTGCGAAACCTGGCCCATAAGATCGGCGGACATGAAGAGGCTAGTTACGTTCGACCATCGGTGCCTTCGCAGTTTGGCTCACATATGGTGGGAACACCGCGTGAGTAACGATCGTGTTCGACGCATTGTTTACGGCCCAGGAAAAGGATCTGAACCGCTCAGCACCGTTATTTCACGTACCAGGCTCCGATGGCTCGGCCACGTGTTACGCATGCCAGCCCACCGACTCCCTCGACGTGCGTTGTTTGCTCACCGGGGATGTGGGTGGAAGAAGAGGAGGTGGCCAAGCGATGACTTGGTCCAGGGGAATGAAGTCCCTCACCTCGGAGCTAGCCTCGATTGGAGCTTCACGGCTCCCTGGTTGGGGTCCAAAAGACGGTGAACACGTATGGCTGGATACACTTGCTGACATGGCAAGGAGCCGACCTCAGTGGCGTTCATGCTGTGAGTTTCTTTGTCCCTCCCCATCCCTTTTAGCCTCCCCATCCATCTACGATCTCATTTCCTAGGGTAAAACATAATATTTCTTTTTCTTTTTGCCTAGTAGCTAGCTGGAAGCTTACCGGAACGATGCCTATCCGTTGCTGGTAGCTCAGCTGGCATGCAACTGTTGTATCTACTTCTCCTTTGTGTATTGTATGTATGTACGTACGTATTTCCTTCATGTATTGCGGCACAATAGCGGAGGTGTTTTTCCCACCTCTAGCTGATGTGTATAATGATGATGATAATGACGTCGAGAGCTATATGCACTCCCAGGGAGCGATTGGAAAACGTGCTGCGGTGGGCAGCCAATGACGTGGAGTAGGAGCATGAAGAAGGCAACCACAAGTTTGGCGGCAGTCGGACCAGTCCGTCTTCCAGTTTGGGGACCACGAGATACTGAATCTCAGTGTTTGGAAACATTGGACGTCATGGTCCGCAACAGGCATCAGTGATGTCAATGTTGTTCTGCCATTATATTCCCCTTTTAATACACATAAAAACTCATAAAACAAAAACAAAAAATTCAAAATGGCGTGTGTAAGACTAAAAAATCGCTTTCCGTTTTTTAATCGCAGTTCATGTTACTATCTTCTCCACATTTTTCTCCTGCCATGGTTCTGATGGCACAATGTCTGTTAACAGGTTGTGAATATATATATATATATATATATATATATATATATATAATGGTAAAAATATGCCGGGCCATATTGAGTCTGACATTAGGATAACGACAAAAATTACACGTATACGAAAAGAGTCCAAGCCTGAATTTATCATTTCATGATGATGCCGCAGGCCAGTTGAAATTTTAACATGGGTCGCATTTGGCCCGCGGGCCGGACTTTGGACATATCTGCTTTAGCTCAGCTGTAATGAAGCATAATAAATAAAACATCAAAATCGGCATGAGGAGTAGACATCAGGTCATTAAAAATTATGGAGTTAGGAATCAGCGGAGTAAAATGTACCACATCTAGAAAAAACAATAATGAGGATACACGAAGATCTAAATCTTGTATCTTTTTCACGCGTCATTTTCTTCTTTTTGCTCTATTAAGATTTACGATTTTAGACTCGGAATTTCACACAAACGCGTGTATTGCTTCTATGGTATTCGGTTATGAGACATTGCCTCGAGCGTTCTAAACCACTGAGATACTTCATTCTTAGGTCCCCAACCGGGTAGACTTAGGGTGCCGGCGATCCCTAGGCAAGATGTCAATGATTTCCTGTTCTGTATCCACGCGGTCCGTTCCAATGCGGCACTGCGAGCACAGTTGGGGTGCAGCGTGGTAAACGCTCGTTGAGCGTGCAAAGGACGTGGCCAAACCACCTCCGCTGACGTAACGAAACAAGCTCACATAGGGGAAGACCCATCTTGCCCAAGACATTCACCTTGCACATTGGATGTTCCCACCCTACACAGGCGATCCTCCGTAAATGGCTAATGTCAAAGGCAGAAAGCCTACGCATATAGCCTGCACGGAATGGCTAGGATTCGCGTCCATACAACAGTACCGCGCAAACTGGCATTGCAGACCCTGTCCTTTAACGCGAGCGAAATGCCGCGACGACGCCACAAATGCCTCAGTTTGCCAAAAGCTGACTGAGCTTCGGCGATGCGAAGGGACACTTTTCTAACAGTGACGTCGGCAGAAATGAAGCTCTCTAAGTAGACGAAACTGCCCACTTGTACGACCTGTATGTCTTCGATGGTGAGATGAGGAGGGAGCGAGTGCCAATCCTGTAACTGCACTTTACACTTGGAGGCAAAGGACCCGAACAGGAAACAATGAAAGGATAAAGATAACCCCAAAACAATTCGGTCAAGGTTCAAACAGCGTAACAGGAACATGAAGTTGCCCGGAGACCCGGAGACAACTAAGTTGTACCTGAAAACGCTCCGTTCAATGAGTCATAAGGCGTTGAGTTTATTGGGTCAGAGTGCCGGCACTGTCACTATCCCTTCGACGAACGATTGCCTAATACCAGTGGCACGGAAAATCTGAAAGAGATCGGGGAAGCTACAACTCGTTTTCAATTCCCCAATTTCCAGTGCTCACTGAGTCCACAAAGCGTGTTTGCCAGCTCACGGGCTCCGCTTCAATTGGCGTATGACAGTCCGTTTAATCGTAAAGAGTCCCTATAATTCTAACAGGCATACTGAAACCTCGGCCGATTGCCGAAGAAACGAAGCGTCGGTTTGCAGTATTCCTAACCGGCGAGCGGCTGCTTGTGGTCGCGTGGCAATGTCGGCGTGGTGCGGTGCATCGGTGTACTGCTGATGCCATTATTTTTTCGGGTGCCCAATTTTCTGTATGATGACAATCGATAATTTCGCCACAAGCAGTTCCACTGCTGTGCATGGCTTTAGAACCCTATTCCATAGAAGCGCGACGCCATCAAAGAAAACAAGAGAAAGTCAAGCAAGCCGTCACCAAGGTACACTTGCCTAACTATAGGCTGTGATGACATTTCAATCGCAGATTGGGTACATCGGAAAAGTAAAATATATCGATAATAAGCAATGTACGCGTTCCAAAATGAGAAACAAGTAAAGATGGAATCACGTCACCTGAAGCTTATAACGGTAGGGTCTATTCGGCTCCATCATTGGTTGATGCATAGGCATTCCCTGTGCCTGAGGAGTATGCAGACTGGAAGCAGCTGATGATCAGTGCATAACTGAAATAAACTCTCGCAATTGTCCGCGTAGTCGGGATCAAGACTCAGTATGTCACCTAACTGAGGAGCTTAGATAGGTTAAATGTGCATTTGCATTGAAATAAGGTCAAACACGCATATGGCCTCTGCAGTCGTGGTGAAGCGGTTTCAGAATAGATGTTTTAAGCATTCCTTCAAAGACAAGTAGAACCGAAGAGAAGCGAAATGAAATGAATCTGAATCGACTTTTAAGTCAATGACGAACGCCGTGGTAAGTCACTCGAATGCATGGCCTAATTTAAGCACCTGGTGAAGCGTATATATATAGACAACGTAACCCTCGTGGGCGTAAACCGACTTGGGTTTCACTAATCCCAATTTACAAAGGGTCAGTGAGTCGCCGAAGAATAAAAGAAGCGGAATGTCTTAAGCCAATCACAAGGTAGTAAACGCGATGATAATTTGCAGGTTACCACCATACTGAAATCGTTGAAGATGGTGATCGAGTCAACGACTAGCGAGTGGAGACTGGCTCTCAGTAACGGCGGATATTGGGACCCTTACCTATGCAAGGGACTACGGAGAATGTTCAGATCGCCCCAGACGAGTGATGTGCACTAGAACTGTCTCATTTATTCCTTCCATCCCGACTTGGTGATTAGTATGATCAGGAATGAGTCGTTCCCGTATTCATACTCTACTAAAACAGACTACGATAAGTGCTCGACTGACGGACTGAGCGCGAGGACGATGTGTTGCTTGGGGCTTCGGAAGTGACCTATGCGAGCTTTTCTCTCCGGATTGTGGCATGTGGTGCGCATAAGCACAGAGCAAGGCGAAACTGCAGCTCTAATAAAACACGCCACTGGTTCTAGGTGCCACCGAGTAGACGTCCGGTGATTGATTAGTTCATTAACTTGTGTACCTGTGTCAGGTATGGCGGTGGCATCCTCAAAGAGTACGGCACGCATGGGCAAGACATTTACAGACACGATTACCGTTATGACGCGGATTAGAGACATGATCACTGCAACTTGGGTGCAAGAAGAGAGGAACCACGCCTAAACACTCGTGCTTGCAAGGAATAGTTAATATCTGATAGTAGCATAGGATGGCAATCCTAAAGCCCGTCAGAAAACGTCCGAAACAGACGCAGTGGTAAAGCGATGGGATGGTAGCTGATCGCAAAATGCCTATGCTGGTCAGCTGCTTAGGTATTTGACGTCTGTCAAAATGGACTCAGGGGGTAAAGTTTTGAGTTGTCCAGTCAACGATATGGTAAAAAATAGGCAAATTGACTGGAAGCCAGAATCGGGTAGGTGTATGCAGTCCACATGAAAATGGCCCTCCAGAACTCCCAGAACATGTGTTAAAGACCTCGTTCGATAGGTAGTAGTCAGGAACGAGAATGCTCCAGCATTTGGCCCTTCTCTCTAACGTACATTGGACGATTTGTATGTTTGCACTTGTCCATGCACTGATCTGGGGATGTAATGGTTCGGACAGAATGTTTGTGACTAAAGCGTCTAGGGTTTCAGCGCTTGCGCTTGCTCGGGTTATGGGGCCCTGAAGGTATCCTAGACCATAAACAACTTACCGTGTGTATAGCAGTGGAGCGCCACGGCAAAGTACCAACAGGTACTTTTTCGTCTGCGTTGTATCAATCCTTATTTTACTGAGTTCGCATCCGCTCAGATTATCACCATGATAACGAGAAACAGGAAATGGCGCCAGTGCACGGATGATAGCTGATTAATTGAAAGAAAAGGCGACATATAGATTCCGTTTAAGTTATGAATCAATCCAATCGGCGGAAAATCCAGGTCAGTCTGCGTCATCAAACTGCTCGCTTGGTAATAGCCTAGGCAAACTATCATACAGACTGAGAATACGTTAACTTGGCTGGATGCCGGATGGATGAAGCTTCTGACTTATAACCTACGAAGGAGCGGACAGTCCCGCACTCATTATCATCATTATCAACAGCAGTACATCAGCTACTTAAACTGATGATTCGCTGTCAAACAACCACGGTGATCTACGGAACGAAGATCAAGTACAGCTAAGGATCTACTACCCTAAACTACCACTCGAACGTAAGGTGCCCATACTTTATCAACAACATACCATCACAAACAGCTGGCTATCGTCCAAAGGCGGCATGGGCGAGACAGCTTCATGACGGTTTTCATTGCCCCGCGCCATAATCAGCCATTACCCCGCAGACAACTCAGCACCAAACATACTTAAAACAGGTAGTCCGATTAAGAGACGGCAGCAGGCGCGCCACTGGTGTCGGTTGCGAGCCATGTCCTGTAACGTCTCAAGCCACGCACAAGGCAGGTGACGTGGACTCCAGTCAGGAAGGCGAGACGGACCAACGGTATCCAGTTTAGTCGTCAGCGACCTCATTTTCTGCTGCCAAGTCAACTTTGTTCACGTCGAGCCTTGCACCACCCTACATCTGGCAGACAAAAATTGTGCTCGTCAATAGGCAGTGACCGGGCATACGTAGTACGTGCCCAAGCCAAAGTAAATTATTCAGTGCTATCTGTTGTTCTAACGAAATAACCGAGTTAACAATGCCTAGTACTTGTTTCCCACATCATCGTTGCGGACACGTTAGTGCTACCCGACACCAGCAATGCTTCACAGACAACGATAGGAAAAGACTTGAAGGCGCCTTAAGTCCTCAGATTGAAGGGGCCAAGTCTCGATTATATACAGTAGTACAGACCTCACTATGGCCTTATATACAGGGCCTTTCAGACGGATGGAAAGTCCTATATGACGCCAAGGATGTGGCAGATTCAAGGAAGCAGTTCGAGTTTTTGCAATGCGTGAACTGATTTCAGTTTCTAAGCGTCCATCGCTGATGATGCAGTTGCCAAGGTAGGTGAAGTGATCAACTACCTCGAGTTCCTCGCGATTGTGAGTCAAGGAGGCATCGAGTGGCTGGTGGTCCAGTAACAGCACGTTGCACTTTGAAGGTGCACACCAAATAATGGGACCACTCTAGACAGGCTATTCAGTTGATTGTGCCGCACCAACATCGTCAAAAAGAAAAATGATATCGACCGCATAATCAAGATCAACCAGATTTGCACCAGCCAGCACAACGCCTGAACGTGAGGCTCCGCAAGGGAACAGTCCATGATGGAGCCCACGATGAAGTTGAACAAAAATGGGAAATTAGACAACCCTGACGAATGCCACTTGTTGTCGGAAAGGCATTTGACAAATCATCGTAGACCCTGAAGCGGTCTGTCCTGTTTCAATACAGAGCAAGCAAAATGTTTACATATTTCACGGGAAGACCTTTCCGCGCAGGTATTTCGAACAGAACACATCGGTCGACTGAGTCAAAGGCACCCTGAAGTCGAGAAACACAGCAATTGTCGGCGTGCGGTACGAGTGTCGCTACTTTAGCATCTTCCAGTGTGAAGATGTGGTCTATACTGCTCCGCCCTATGCAGAAGCCTACCTGCACTTTCCTAATCTGTGATTCGCATTCCGCAGTGAGACGATGAACGAGAACTGACGTTAGTAATTTGGTTTCCAGTGGAGTTAGGCTAATATCCATGTAATTAGCAGTCTGTACGATAGCCCTTCTTGCAGATTGCCAGTACAATTGATTAACACCAGTTAGATGGGATGCCCTCTGTCTTCCAGACCTGTTCGGACAGCGAGGTCCGTGCTTTGCAGAGGACCTCACCTCCATCCTTAAATAGTGCAGGTAGTAGGGAATTCGGGCCAGAAGCATAAAAACTAGTGAGAGCTGCGATTGCGTTTTGGACCTCAGCTTCCGACGGAGTTTCTAAACTAACTGGCCATTGCTCAACCTGCAACAACTGAGCAGGAAGTGGTCCAGAAGCAGGGGGACGACTGAACTGCCCTCGGAAGTGCTCCACCCAAAGATCCATAGGGAGCTCTTTATCGTGAATCAGGGCACCCGCGCTGTTTCTGATCGCCTCGCTGACGTCTGGTTTTCTAGGACCAGTGGTACGGAACAGTTGGAAGAGCTTACGATAAGTGCCTACTGCTCATGCTTCCCACGTTTCTTGAGCCCGACTGGCTCACTAGGCTTCCTTGTCAGCACGCAAGCTCTGCTTTAGTTCGCGCCTAATAGTCTGTCTGGTCACACTGTACTCAGAGCCAGCCGGGAGGTTTCTTCTGGATAAAGATAGGTTCCCCAACCTCTCGGATATCCAGTGGCTGGTGCGGTGACGATTGATAGTGTCACAAGCAGATGCTCCTGCGTCGTGCATGGCGGCCAAGATCCTATTCCACTGAAGCTCAGTGTCATTAGGACACGACAAGGAAAGTTCGATAGGCAATGCATTCTGGTAAACTTGCCTGATTGAACGCTGAGATGAATTCTCCGTTGCCAACCGAGAGGGGCCTTATAGACCTCCAGTAAAATTCCTAGAGAAAAAACAGCGTACCAAGGTATGATCAGAGTCGCCCCATATACTCAAGAAAGAGCGACAATCCAGGAAGGAACCACGCCACCTGGAACTTATGGCAATGTAATCAATTTGGGACCATTGCTGGCCAGCTACAGGAGGACGGCAAGTGACACTTCGGTGCCTCATGTGCCTAAGAAACAGCTGTAACAGACGCAGCCCGTTGTCCGTCCGTTCAGTTAAAGCCATACTTGCCACCTAGCAAAGATGTTGAAGAGCGCAGACGACCTACTTGCGCACTAATTTCCCCTGCAAGAACTATGATTTCTGAACTGGTAACACCGCGTAGTAGCGCGTTCAGTTTGTGGTAGAAAGCGTCCTTCGCAGCATCAGAGCTGCAATCGATGGGAGCATAAGCAGAAACCACCAAAACAAAGAGCGTCTGGTGTTACTCTGCGAACCAACCTTAGTCAATGTACTCAAACGGAATGCACACATACGACTGTGCATGGAAATCCAATCAACCAACGAGAACTCAGCGCTGAGGCTGAGAACAATGACCACCATTACATGACTGGTGGCTGCCGCATCAGCGTCTCCGGAGGCGTGCAACCAATAGCGAGAGCACAAACCAGGTGCAGGTAACACAACAACCCCGCGAGCGTCATTGATCCTAGTTGCGGACACACATGGTTGGCGGCATCCGGTTTCGGATTTGCCTGTCACTGTGGTCAGCCACAGGACGCCTGCGCCTACAGAGGGACCATGGATGGCTTGCGCTGCACCACCCACAGCTCCATCCACACACCCATATCCAGTGCAAACCCGAAGGAATAAGACCGGGAGGCATGCGGATGGGAACCACGTTTCATCAACGGAGCCGGCCCACACTCCTTCACAGACAAACACAAGCACGCTGTATTTGGGGAATCAAGCGCACACAAGGCGGTGGCTGGACCGTAGTCCGCTCCACACTGAGTGCATGGAACCACTCTTCGAGCCTAGCACGTCCACAAGGACCGTGCACCCCGTCCCCTCCAGCAACGACCAACTGGCTCCTGGAGCCAGTATGGACGAGGTAGTGGGTAATAGACAGGTAGGCACCTTGTCAACATGCACATCAAGCGCAGCCACACCTGGGATGTCAAACAACAGCCAATCATTCGAATTGCCGATATCGATTAAAGTAAGCGCATATGACGACATAAATACTCGCTAAATGAGCATATAGAAGAAATCCGTGATAAGTACAAAATGTCCGAAGGTTTTTTAAAAAATACCACGCGATAAAATTACGCAAGTTTACCACAATTTGCGTGAGCGAAGTGTGCAAGTAAGGAAAAGATTATCAAGTATGCAGAACAAGCCAAATAACATGTAATGAATTTTATCCACATTAAAAAGACCTAGTTTAAGTGTAAGTTGGTTTAGCCCAAGTGCGGTGAAGAAGCATCATGAATGCAACATCAATACCCAGTGTATCTAACGTGCGTGCGAATGCGACCTGTTGACCCATTGGTCTTAGAGCGCGAAAGTTGAACGCCGCCAGGGAAACGGCACAGTGTGACGTTATAAGAAGCTGCTGGCGTTTAGCGTTCAGTGGAGCGTAAAGAAACACAGTTGCAGATGGTATGACACCAGTGACATTGTGGTGGCTGTCAATTAAACTAGTAATTATAGGAAAACTGGTAGTGGGGGTTGGGAGGGGAGCAAGATAGGTGGAAAAGAAAGAAGGGAGGCGCCAGCAGCAGCATGCTTTCGCTAATGCGCCCTGCTGCATGCAGCAGATAAGGCGACCCTTGATAACTAGCGCAACGGCCGATGCAGGATATGGCTGAAGTTTGAAGAAGTAGTCATGATTGTATGTGGCTTGAGATACTGTCAGGGCACCCACACCTAGACAGGGGAACGATTAGTGTCCTCAACCAAAGCTTTTGGATCAAAAGCCTGTCCGCAAAGCAGCGGATGCGGCAATGATTCGGTTCTACAAAAATGGACGCCATCCCATTCCAAACCCCCAACCTGGAGGACCAGGAGACTGACTTCTAACCATTGACCAACCTGGTAGGAGTAGTTCTTAAGAGGCCCAAGGGTCCCACCCAGTATAGCTCACTGCGTCGATGAGGTACGCAAACCGTCACAACACGTTAAGGTCCAGACTCGTAGTGACGTGTTCTCGCAGTACCCCTGACCCCCACCCGACTAGTGATGGTCGCGTGGCAACGAAGCGTTTATACGGAGTCTCGAGGTACTGTTGATGCCTTATTTTGTTGTTTGAATACAATCGAATAAAAGCAAAACTGGAACATAAGCGGACAACCCTCTTAGGGTGGTGTCACCTTAATAGCACCATAAGTTAGCCAGATGTTTGTCAGGTTGAACACTGACAACGTTGCATTCGATAGCATAAAAACGAAGTACGGTATGGAGACGCAACAACTTACGAACTCAAGCACAGTGTTGAACAGAAATAAATTGATTGCCGAGAAGTACGAAATTCATATAAGATGGAGTTAGTGCATGAACAATGGATTTCAATGCAATAGATTGTTTCGCCGTGTTGGCAGATAGTACCGAATAAATAGGGGAAGTGACTAATTCTTTCGGATTCCAGTCGTTAATAGAAGTCCATCATACAGTTCAACTTCGCTCCAGAAAGTCCGATAGCATCTCCGAGGCGATGAGAGTTACCCGCGAGACAAGAAAACCAGAGAAGTGAGAACTAAACAACCTCCGTAAACAAAAACAAAAAACTATGGCCATCATATATCGTGCAACACCAACGCTGGTATTCATGCTGAAACCCGAATAGCAGCATGAAAAATGAAGTTTCGATACCTGCCGGTTTTGCATAAACAGCAACAGCTACGAGGAAACCAAATTAACAGTGACAATGTCCAGAAATCAAAAGGCGGTTCGAAGTAGTGTCGATACATTCGGTTACAACGTCCCATTAGCAAACTTAAGGGTACTGACATTCGAATTCCCGGTATCAAAGATGAAAAGAAACAGAGAGATGGAACTGCGATTTCTACCTGTGAAGTTCTGAAAACACCGAGCTTGTTGTGAAGATAACTTCGTTTAGTTGAAATATCCAGCGCTGGCCATTGGGCCCTGAGCTCATCTTCCAGGGACACACTATCCAATTCGGGGTGTTTACGCAACCGTGTCTCCATTTCTTCACGCAGGAACGTTGCTAGAGATTCCGTTTCCTCTTCAGTGGTGAGAGGAACACCACCCATGAGTTTCAACATTTCTTCTATAACGAGCAAGAATTAAACGGAAAACAGTTACCTTTTTCCGCATCATTCAGTTGCCGAAATTTTGTGTTAACAGAAATTCTACCAAATTTCTCGACTCGCTTCTCAGGAGGCAGATTCATGGCAGCTTCGGCTTCCTTCCAAGACTGAACCCAAATGTTACGACTGCAGGACGTGGACTTGCTGTCAAATTTTGCTCTTTCCTACCGAATGCATAAAAAGGGACACAAAGATATACCGATTTGTCTTTAGAGCTTTTATTTTTTTCTTGAACGTACTCGTCAAACTTCTTCTTTCCTTTGAATGGTATCATACTAGTTGGATGAACCCAAGCTCTTTCAACTAGTGGACCGAGAAACTGAACGTGATAAAACGCACCACGATCTATAACAAAAATGTAACCACCACATGCAACTTGCGCGTTGGACGAATATGTGACTCCCCATCCGGTGGATGATATATCATGCATGGCCACCATGGATGTGAACCAACTTTGGCCCAGAACAGTTCCCCCAGAGCAGGATGCGTCTCTGATTCCGGCATATCCTCAGTAACGGATTTTCCAGTAAGTTCCTAACGATGAAAATGTTTGAAATTTGAAGTTCAAATGAGACGAGAACAAAAAAGGAAGTTCCCAAGGTTGTTTCATGTTGAATGTGTCGCTTAGCCATGAAGAAGTTCAGTTGCATGATTGGCTGTCTAAAGCAGTCGAATTAGCATGCACGAATCAAACCGTGGTCAAAGAAATAAAGTCTATGTGTCTGCACTAGCCCTCCCAGCTGCCTCGGCTGTGTGCAGAAGGAAAAGAATTAGAGCAGAAACTAGACACCGCTTAAAAGCAACGAAAGGTTGGAAAGAAGTTAATTACAAATAGGAATGAAAATGGAAGGAGACAATGAGAAATGAGAAAGTGAAGGACGATTGGTGATCGCAGGCTGAGGGAGTTCCAACTAGTTCATCGTCAGTGGCAATATCAAGCCCTCGAGCCGCGTGCTCTAGGAGTTTTGTACCCGCGAAGAGCTGTGAACTGAAAGTGACGAAGAAAGCAATGTCGATCCCTCCCAGCCAAATGCAATCGGTGGGAAAAAAAAGCGTCACGAAGCCATTGACAGGGCACAAAAACGTCCCAACTTCAGCGGCCTGGGGGCATGACAGATGTTGCAACACAGGAACAAAATTAGTTCCAGTTCCAAAAACATGTTCTGTTGCCATACCGTTCAGTAAAGTAGAGGACAAACCTGAAAGCAGTACTCATGGAGTGGTCTGACAACCGCTGTGAATAATCTGATGAACACTTCCGTTAGGATTCCAAATGGCCTGAGGGGCACACGGGACTGTGAAATTCCTCAGGGATCCTTATCTAGTCCCCCTGGAAGTGAAGCCAGTTGAGCACGAGATAACTAAATCAACAAGTTGGGAAATGCGGTATTTCAGTCTCACCAAACGAGCAGTGTGTTAGCGAACGATTTGATTCTACGCACAAACTTGAACACTTGGTGTGGTTCAGTGGGAACAAGTCTGCCAAAAGCCGGTTGTGAAATCGGAATTATAACAGCGGTTCACTGTGTACCAAAACATTAGATAGCCAACATTAGAGTAAGTACACCACAGAAATGTTAGTAGGTCATGCATATGCACAGTGTATGTGAAAGGCTTTGCCCTTATCTGTGACAGCTCCCAAAAGTGCCAAGTAGTTATGGACAAATTAGCACTGGTTCTCAATCGCTTTGGGTTTCGTTTTGCTCCTTTGAAATGCAAAGTCCTTCTCCAAGATTGGCAGGGACCCACTCCTGCGCTGGCAGTGGTCAGTCAGAAGTCGTTCAGCAATCCAACTACCTGGGCAGCTATATTAGCGCTCGTGGAATCGAAGATGAAGTTACGAACCGTATGGTAAAAGTACGACGTGCATTTTTTGTTTACGCTCGACCACTAGTGCCTTTGCAGTTTGGCTCATATCTGGTGGGAACACCGCGTGAGCAACGAGCGTGTTCGACGCCTTGTTTATGGCGCATGAAGAAGAAGCGAACCGCTCAGCACCATCATATCACGCACCAAGATCCGGTGGCTAGGCCACGAGTTGCGTATGCCAGCACACTGACTCCCGCGACGTGCGTTGTTTGCGCGCCGGGGATGCAGATGGAAGAAGAGGAGGGGTGGTCAAGCGATAACTTAGTCAAGAGGACTGAAGGCCATTACTTCAAAGTTGGCCTCGGCTCCCTCGTTGGGGACCGAAGGACAATGAACATGTTTATTTAAACACACACGTTGACATGTACAAGAGCAGATCTAAACGGCGTTCGTGTTGCGAGTCTTTTTGTCCATCCCCCGCCCCTTTAGCTTCCTCCTCCAATTGCAACCTCATGCAAAATGCATAACATAACATTTAAAATTACAGCACTTGCTTTTTGAATGTTTGTAGCGTAAATGTTCAGTATCTTATCTTTTTGTATTGCGACACATTAGCTGAGGTGTGTTTCTCACCATCAAGTAAAATGTATTGATATACACAGTGAGGAATGGTGGAATTAGGGTTAGCCTCTGTGGAACGAGTGTGGAATAAGTGGAAACATGGCTGAGCCAATTCATATGTTTTGTGTGTTGTTAGGTCGGGATCGGTGGAACGCCACTCAAAATCGGCTATCAGAAAAAAGCAAAAAACAAACTCAGACGCTTCCGTTTATGAGAGAAGCAAATGTTGGTAGATTGCTAGTCGAACTGTTCGCTGAGTCAGGAAATTTGTTGCAAACAATTTGTCATCAACAGGGGTGACATTATCAGTGCGTCAGTGCGATTGCCAAGCTCAGCGAACAGTTCGATTAACTTGACGTTATTTAATAGTGTTAAAGAGACAACGTTTCCAAGTAACCTAGTTATCCATGCCGGAGATATAAGACAAGACCAAATTTGGTGTGCGTCAAGTCCGGTGTTTCGAATCCTTCCCTATCTACTAAGTACAATACACAACAGGCCTGCGAAAGTTGATGATGTAGCTGATTTCTTTGAGTGACTCGTTTTTCGAAACCTATTTATGAGAGAATAAACAATTCGCAATGCCTTTTCGTTGGCGCCATTTTCTTCGCTCCAAAAACTGTTTCCCTTTCGCTTCCTGTTGATTTATTCGCTGTGAAACACCACGCTACTAGTCGTTCTCTTTTCCTTTTCAGCCGGTGCACTTTTGAACTCTCCCCGATCTTCCCAGCTGGGCGGCTGACTGTCCTTCATATTCCCGCATTAAATCCCCTGCTTGAAAGTCTGATATCATGCTTTGGGTCTTTGGAACTAGTGCAAAGCGTATCAACCGAACAATCATCCGTAGCAAGTTCCAATCCTTAAGAGAATTGCACCGCAAAACAAGCGCCTCTAAGGTAGTTACACGCTCATATCAAAGCCACCAAGGGTCTGAAGAATGGACACAGCGAGGAAAGCACAGAAGAGGTCAAGTAGGTTCTAAAGACGGTTTAGGCTTCCATCTAATTAGTGTCCAGTTTCTTGCACAAGTGAGAAAATCAGCGCCTCGGTACTTCGCGGCGTCTGATCGGCATCTCTTACTTCTGTAAAAAAAAAGTGAAGTGAAAACGAAAGCAAGCTGTTTTATCGTGTATCATGTGTCACGGAAAATCAGCGACGGGTTTTAGTAAAGTTACAGTAATTCTGGAAAAAGATCCAGTCAACAACCATCTGGTTCTCTTTTCAAGGCCTCTGCAGTATTACACTCCACTAGGACAGGAGAAGCTTATTCCAACTGCGAACTATACGGTGCACAAAAATTCCGCATTGAAATCTTGCTTGGGCTTAAGTTTATGTCCCCGCACGTGGTCTGAGGTAGCTAGTACACACATTAGCGGGTTTGACACCACCGAGGACCCTCAGAAGTTTGGACAACTTCATCAAGTCTACAATTCTGCGTCGTTCCATGGAGAACAATAACAGGATCCTTAGGTGTACGTCATATAGCTTTTCACGATTACCTGCCATCATCCCAGTCGTCCGCTTTTGTGCCTTTTCTATACAAGCAATACACTTCCGGAGATAAGGCATCCAAGCTTACACAGCATCCTGAGGTTGTAACATCGTTTTATATAAGAAAGAGAAATAAGATTTAGTGCCGCATAAAGCTCTTAAAACGCGATAGCTCCTATCGTGTCCTGTGGGTAGGATGCTGGCACTGCGCTGAAGCTTCCAAGTTATTCGTCAAAATGACGCCCAGTTCACACGCTTTATCAGCAAACCGCAACGTCGGCGATCCAGCAAAGTATATCCAGTAATCCTATTCCTAATGTAAGTCATCATCGGAGAAAGAATGACGTGAAGAGGCAAATCACATTTCATTGCATTTCGCTACTATGCAAATATTCAGATAGCCGTAGCTCGAATAATCCTTCTGATGAATACTGAATACCGAAGATAGAGATTTAGAAGATATACATCCGTGTTGATCCGTCGATATATTTTTGAGCACGCAGGCGGAGTAATGTCAGTTATTACCGGGCACTGTTAACGCAGTTCGGTTGTGTGACATCCTATGCAGGTGCGGCAAGCTCTCAAAATCCGTAATCCACAATGTGGGCGTACAGGAATTTCCTGAATTCCGACACTAACCACGTCTGGAACAAACCGTTCTAACCTTCCACTACTTGACGCTCGAAACAGAGATGAGCTATTCGTTTCAGGCCCGGTACCTCAAGCTTGTACCAGTGCCCGCGAGTGCTTCAGATTAGCAGTAAAGATATAGAAGATCTTCGATAAGATGAGCTGTCATTTAAAAGCATGAGAAGCAGCGGAAGACATAGAGCAGAACTCAGGAGGAAGACCACTGTCGACGGCGCTTATTCTTGAACTGACGTTATTAACACCAATACGAAAGGTCCTCCAACAGAAAATACTGCTACCCAAGTTAAAAGCTGAGGATGCACACCCAAAAAACAGGTCAGGTTCTCTGGTTGGAAACAATGGTTTGCCGAATCAGAAGTCTGACAGATAGTAAACCCCTGTGCGTTCCGTCGGAGCATATTTTCTTCACAGAACAGAGTAGACGAAAGCGAAAAAATAACAACAGTATTTAGATAGTCGTAAAGTGGTAACCATTCGCCTGAAAGCTTGCAGTGGACGATCTGCGAGAATTGGCTGCATATTGCCTGCTGGAAGATCGAAGCCGACTTACTTGAATTGTGTAAAAGGACTTCCTCGTCGGTTGTCTGATTCATATGTGGTCCGTGCCAGGCCGCTGAGGATAACCACCTCTGTAGCTGTTCAACAGCTCAGTTCAGTGTCCATAACAGGGAACTAATGCAAGACCCCCTCCCGCCCTTTAGTGCGTCCACATGGCGACTCCGAAGGTTATTCGTAGCCGAGATGCATCTGTTTCACCGTCGGAGACTGTTAACTAGTGAATTCAACATTCAAGAGAAAAGGTATGCTATCGTTTAACGCCAATATGCGACGCTAGGGAAAGCTAGTCTGGATACAGCTGTGCGGTGATAAAGTAAAAGCCTCAGAGACAAACACTCGCTAGGATTCCCTATGCTCCCAATTGAAACTCGATCGGGATAGATTGAATCAGCTGGAGAACTTCGCGTACTCAACTCCAAGAGCCGTATACTTTCGAGTGAAGAAGACCTACGAGCGGTGTCTGATTATCGGTAATGCGCCTGGATCTAACATGCAAAAACCAGCAGAGAGGATATTAGACGACCACGTATTTCAAAAGCGCATAGTCTATAATGTTTAGGGATAGAAAAAATGGGATCAATAGTATTTCGCTTTTCGCTTCAGCAGAAACTAGGATGACTTTTCCAAGGTTCAATTTCTTAAAATGATCTGTCAAAATGAGGCCAAATGCCGCCGCATCCTTAAGCGGACCTTGCGGCTAAAGGGGGAAACATTTTATGTTCTGATGGATCTCTGACCAGAAGACCGTGCTAAAATGAAAATGACAGGCAAGGAGCTTAGAACTCGATGAGCGAACGGTGAAACAAATTTTCACATCGTAGATATTCGTGTTGTGCGGAGAATCCAGAGAGCTCGATGGAGGCCGATCCCTGTCCCGCCACGATCGCAAGATCAAGGCAAACATATTGGCTGAGAGTGAACTTTGTCAATGTTCCCAGTATAAGAAACAAACAGGACGAGACTTACTCTCACCTCGGGACTACTCCCAGACTTCGCTTTCATTGAGTCTTGGCTATCCTCGGATAAGGCCTGTACCGGTTTGGATGGTAGACAGTATGCTCTTCTGTGCAGTAGCGAGAGTTTACTCGCTTTGGTGGATGGGCTGAAATTGCGGGAAGCTATAAGACATCTTAAATCTCGCGGTGAAGCAGGAGAAAAGGGTTTCCGCTTGGTGGGTTTTCGGGTGGTGAGCCGGCGCTCCACTTCCGCCCTACCAGAGCCGGTTCTGGTGGCGCACGATCCCCGCCTCACAATGCCAAATCCCTCCAGGTGATCTTAAGTAATGTGCGTAGCCTGTGAAACAAGTTGTGCGAAGTCGGCACCATTGTCGACGACTGCAGTCCAGATGTTCTTGCGTTCACTGAAACGTGGTTGTCCACCGACGTCACGGACAGTGAAGTGTGCTTGCTAGGCTACGCATTGCTGAGATGTGACCGCACCTCTGATTAGCGAGGTGGCGTTGCTTTGTATGTTAACTCTGCACTTACTGTTTTTAAGACATATAGTTTCCGATCACCAGACGGTGATGTTAAGGCACTCGCCGTTAACCTGTATATCGCCTCCACGCAACTTAAAGTTGTGCTGGTCTATAGAAGCCCCGACAGCATTGCTAAGGGTCTCGTTGATTTCATCCGTGAACATTCGGCAAATAAGTGTTTAGTGATGGGGGACTTTAATCTTCCCGACGTTGACTGGCAAAGTTTTCCTGTGACGCTGTTACAAGGTGTTTGACTACCGAGCTTCTTGAGCTGAACTTGCATGTTTCCCTGCACCAGTTTGTCGATCGGCCTACTAGATTCATGATAGGTCAAAACCCGTCCCTCTTGGACTTGAGCTTCGCTAAATCCATTGATTTTGCCACGTATATTGTATACAACCCATCTCTCAGTGCTAGCGACCAAGCATGTCTCTCATTTAAGTGCGCCCTTAGTCGTCAGACTAATGATCGTCCCGACCGAGTTCTAAACATATGGTGCGCGGACTTTCAGACAATGAAAGCCAAGGCCGCAAAGTCGCCTTGTGTCATTTTGGAAAGTGACAACACTTAAACGGCCTGGGACATTTAAATCACACTTGAGTGAGCTCTCTCTCCCTCATATACCACTGTCTGGCAGGAATAAAACTAAGGCAAAACCATCTTGGTTTGATTCTGCTGTACGCAAACAACTTAATAGACGTGCTAGATGTTGGCGTACTTCCTTATCTGCTCCATTATTATGCACCTTCAAGAAATATCGTGAGGCTCGAAATGCCTGCAGGCAGCATCTACGAGGTGCGCGTCTGCAGCATGAAGTAGAGCTTGTTCGTATAGCCTCATCAAACCCGAAACGCTTCTTCGCGTATGTCAAAAGGCGAAGCAACATGAACGCGTGCATCCCAGTGTTGTTTGGCCCTGACGGCACTGCTGCTGCCACAGATCACGGAAAAGCTTGTTTGCTCGGAGGACAGTATGCTGGGGTTTGTGTTCGAGAATCGCAGCTGCCGCCTATCAGCCAGCAGGCAAAAGTTCCTGAGGGCTCCCACTTGGAGGAGGTTTCCATAACGGAGACTCAAGTGCTCCGGCTTCTGAGGGAATTAAATCCAGATAAAGCTGCCGGTGGGCATGCTATTCACCTCAAACTGTTGTACGAGTTGGTTGATGAACATTGCCGTCCGGTTACACAACTTTTATGAAGTCACTACGCAGTTGCTCTCTATCCACTGACTGGAAGAAGGCTGTTTGTCCAATTGTTAAGAAAGGTGATAAGCACCTCCCTGATAACTATAGACCGGTCAGTTTAACGAGCGTGCTGGTCAAGTTATTAGAAAAGCTCGTGAGGGACGCTCTCGAAGGACACTTGAAAGCGTTTGAGTTGCTTAATTCTTCTCAGCACAACTTTTGTAAAGGCTATTCTTGCCTTAATAACTTGTTAACGGCTCGTGAACACTGGGCCGAAGCCGTTGATTGTATGAAGACAGTGGACGTGCTGTTCATTGACATTTCTAAGGCTTTTGACACCGTTTCACATTCGCGTCTTTTGTACAAGCTGAAGTTCTACGGTATTGCTGGACCAGTCTTACAATGGATTTCAGCTTTCCTAATCGGAAGGGAGATGTGTGTGCGGGTGGATTCAAGCCTGTCCTTCTGCCAATGTGTTCTCAGTTACGTTCCGCAAGGTTCAGTCCTTGGCCCCCTTCTCTTCACTTTACACGTTAATGATCTACCCGATGAAATGGGTGTGCCATCCCTAATGTTTGCGGATGACTTGAAACACTGGTTCACGATAGACGATGCGATTGGTCCACTGACCCTACAGAAGGCTCTGGATAGACTTTGGGACTGGTGCCTTTCGTGACAGTTGCCTGTTAACTTAGTGAAATGTTCATTTTTACGCGTTGGTCCGGATGACCCGCCGACGCGTTATTTGCTTGGCGGCAACGAGGTACCGCGAGTTCAACTCCAATCTGACCTTGGAGTTTTGCTGTCATCAGATTTTAAGTCCAGTGAACACTGGACGACAGCTGCTCATAAAGGTGTCAACATGTTATGGATGATCCGCACGTCATTCGGGATCATGACTACCGAAATGTTCGTTAAACTATTTTCGGCTTTCATAAGGCCGCACTTGAATACTGTGTTCAGGCTTGTCCTGCATGCCTGGTTCGTGATAAGATGGCAGTTGAACGAGTCCTGCGGTCCAGGACGAAAATGGTACACGGATTAAAGTAGCTGACGTACCCGGAGAGGCTACGTAAGTTAAATATGTTTTCCATGTATTACAGGCGGCTTCAGGGCGACTTGGTCCTCACATATCGTTTACTGATGGGTCAGATTGGTCATGATTTTACTGGACTGTTTCGGCCAACTCGAGCGCCAATCCTTCGTGGCTACCCATTAACGTTGAACAAACCGGTCTGACCGGGTTTGAGCAGCTTTTCGGTTATCGCGTAGGGTCATAGCTTATTGGAACGCACTGCCTGCAGACGTCGTGATGGTACCAACGGTGAAAGAGTTCGATCATCGACTCGACGCTGTCGGTCTGCAGTTTTAAGTTTTTCCCTTCATGTATTAAATTGCTGTTCGTCTACTAAGGCTTACGTTTCTTTAACTCATTTTAACTTACATCTTAATAGTGCATACGAAATTCGATAAGCTTGTCTTCTCTGTTTCCTTTCCTTTACTGACACTGCTGTTTTCTTTTATTCTGCACGTGGTCGGCACGGCGGCGACTGTGGTGCAGGGCACGGGGGCATTGTTTGGTTGAACTTGTGAATCGTGTGTGTTGATTTGGTTCTCCTTTGGCCCATCAATGCACCGGTTTCCCTGTTGGATCAACGACGTTTTCGAAGGTGGAATATTCGCAAGACTTTCCTACTGTTCCGGTCCGACTTAAAGTTGAACACCTGATGGCGAGAACTATATCCCAGGATATCAATTTTCGCAGATTGATCGCCATGAGACGAAGACCAAGTGCGACATAATCCTTTACTGAAGATCAGGCCTCAAAGCAAACACTATAGACGCTACCACACACACACACACACACACACACACACTATACACGTTAGTTAGAGATGGGAAACACTTCAGCTGCTGTGCCGCAATACCTAAAAGAAATAAGAAAATAAATGCAACAGGTGCAAGCCAGCTGAGCTACCGGTAACGGACGGGCATCGTTCCGGTAAGCTACCAGCCGGCTACTATGCAGCAAAAAAGTAATTTCCCATGCAAAGTTGTAAAATGTTAAATAATGAGATCGTGGTTGGAGGGGGAGGCTAAGAGGGATGGGGTGGGACAAAGAAACTCAGCACGAACGCTAGAGAGGTGGGCTCCTAGCCATATCAACAAATGTATCCAGTCAAAAATGTTCACCGTCTTTCAGACCACAAGCACGGAGCCGTGACGCTCCAACCGAGGCCACCTCGGAAGTGAGGGCCTTCATTACTCTCGACCAAGTCATCGCTTGGCCACCTCGCCTCTTCTTCCATCCACACACCCGGTGAGCAAACAATGCACGTCGCGGGAGTCAGTGAACTGGCATGCGCAACATGTGGCCGAACCATCGGAGCCTGGTGCGTGAAATAACGGTGCGTGAACTAACGGTGCTGAGTGGTTCAGTTCCTTTTCCTGTGCCATAAACAAGGCGTCGAACACGCTCGCTGCTCACGTGGTCTTCCCACCAGATGTGAGCTAAATTACGAAGGCACCGGTGGTCGAACTAGCCTCTTCAGGTCCGCTGCTTTAAGCGGCCAGGTTTCACAACCGTACAGTAGGGTCGAACGTACTGATGCATTGTACACTCTACTCTTCAGGGCAAGAGTGATGTAGCGGGGGCGCCATAAGTGGCGAAGGTTAGCAAAAGCGAACCGAGCTTTTGCTATACGATTCGTGATCTCATATTTAATCCCACGGGCGCTGATTCAACTTCCCAGGTAGTTGAATTTTTGGACGAAGTTTAGCTGATCCCCACCAACGGTCAGCACAGGGGGCGATCCCTGCCAATCTTGGAGGAACGCTTTGCACCTCGATGGTGCAAAGCAAAGCCCGAAGCGACTGACAGCCAGTGCTAATCTGTCCAGTGCCGCTTGGCACGTCGGTGAGCTGTCACAGATTAGGGCAATATCGTCAGCATACTCCAAGTCAAGAAGTCGTTCTCCTGGGAGTAGCTCCACACCTAAGTCGTGTCCTGTGAACGCGATTTCCATAACTTCGTCAATAGCGAAGTTGAAGAGAAAAGGTGACAACGGGCATCCTTGTCTCACACCGCTGGAGATATTAAAGGGCGAAGATAGCTTGCCGTAAGTCCTCACTCTGCCTGAGCTATGCGCGTATAATGCTCGGATAAAATTTACATATTTCTCAGGTACACCTTTCCTGAGTAACCAGCCCCAAAGTGCACGTCTATCTACCGAATCGAACGCACCTTTGATATCGAGGAACACGACAACGGTTGGCCGCCAATATGTGTGACGGTGCTCCAACAAGTGACGCAAAGTGAAGATGTGGTCAATGCAGCCACAACCTCAACGAAACCCGGCTTGCTCTTCACGAATATGGCTTTCACAAATGGCAGTCAGTCGGTGAAGGATGACAGAGGCAAGCAATTTGGAGGCGATGGAAATCAGAATGATTCCTCTATGGCTGCCGCATTCCAATCGTGAGCCACCCTTGAAGATTGGGACTATGACGGAGCGGCTCCGGTCGGTTGGGACAGTTTCCTGCTCCCAAAGTATCACTAGTAACTCGTGTAAATCATCCACAAAAGCAGGTCCACCGAATTTGAAGAGCACTGGAGGTAGATCATCTGGTCCCGCGGCTTACTTTAACTTCAACAGTTCGATCTCACGTTCGACTTCTGAGCGAGAGGGTGGATCCAAAAGGACAGCCCAGGGAGCGGGGCGATCAGTGACCGGCGATAGATCTAACAATCCTGACAGATTAAATTGTCTTTCAAAGTACTCAGCCCAACGCTCCAAGCGTTTTGACATGTTGTGGATAAGCTGTCCATTCTCATCACGTATAGTTTTACTAACACCATGTCTTCTGCTGCCCGTTTCCCGTATCAGCCGGAATAACTTACGATGGTTACCAAGGGCAGCGGCCATTTCCATCTCTGATGCACGATGAGACCACGAGAATTCGCGGTCTCTCTTCAGGCTAGCACGGAGTTTTGCACGGAGCTCTTTGCGAGTTTCATTGTGTTCGCTTCCAGCCGGAATATGCCGGCGAGAATCGATAAGTTCCAGAGATTGCAAAGAGACCCAATGTCCATGTTGGCGATTAGACTTACCACATGATGATTTTCTTGCTGCTAGTAAGGACTGGTGAATATGAGACCAGTGAGTTTCAACTGCATCCAGTGAGCGCTTACTCAACGCGCACGACAGCGTACTTTGATAGGCATTCAGAACAGATGATTTCGCCAGCTGGCTGGTGTCAATGCGCTCACAACGTCGTCTTGGGCGCCCGTCAAAACGCATCCGCACGTTTGCACATACAAGTGCATGGTCGGTGTCCACACGTGCTTCAAATCGAGCGACAGTTCTGGACGCAGCCTCTTCATCGGTAATGTGATTGAATTGCTTCCATAGCTGGTTCGAGGCTGGTGGGCGCCAAGTCACCCTCCGATGGATGCTGTGTCGGAAATTAGTGCTCGCAAGTAATAAGCGGGCATCCTCACACAAATGAAGTAACCGCTCAATGTCATCATTACGGGAGCCTACATCATGTTGGCCGCCCAGATGCAGCTCATCAGTGGATAATTCTCCAACTTGAGCGTTTAGATTCCCAGCCGGCATTAGTGTCCAAACTTCGTCTGTGACTAAGGAGCTCGTTCAATTGGCGTCGACTTTTACTAAGTCATCGCTAGCGTTTGTCGGTGCATAGGCAGATATAACGAATAGACACCTGTTAGTCACGCGCGACTTCGAAGCTTTGAAAGAGCCAGCCAATCTGACCGCACAATCTGGAAATTGATTGGAATCCAATCAACCAGAGTAGCTTCAGCCCGGGGACTCAGGGCAATATCAACACCGGCTTGGCCGGCGCTCCAAGCTGCATCGTCATCGGATAGACGCAATGAGAAAGTGCTGATACTGTCACCTAAAGGGGATCGCAGAGTGAGCACAAAGCTCGAGTCTTGCAAACGGGTCTCCGATAAGCATCAGATATCGATCGAGAGGGTCTCCAATGTCCGGGCAAGTGCTGCCTGTTGGCCGATCTTTAGCAATTTGTGTACATTGAGGCACGTCAATCTGAAGGAGGATCGATGGCTCCAAATGGAAACCGATGAACTGGAATGGACCACTTATTTGGACACGGGCCTGTTGACAGGGCAGGAATGACGCTCCGGGTTCACATGAGTTGAAACTAAAAGACAAGCAACTACTGAAGCAAGGTGGGAAGGACCGAGAATTGGGGGGTTGAAAACAGGGGGATAAAAGTGAAACTGGAACGGAACGATAAGGGTGAAAAAGCGTAAGAGGGGGAATAAGAAGACGGGAAGGCTTGAGCAGTAGCATACAAACCCCTATCCACCCTGCTCGATGCAACAGATAGGGCAACGTTGATTATCCTCTGAGGTGGCCAGAGCATCAGAAATTTGTTTGAAGAGAGATTCATTGTATTGCGTGGGCAGGATACTGTCAGATTGCCCAAGCCTAGAGAGGAGAACGATTAGGGTTCTCAACCAAAGCCTTTGCTTCAAAATCTTGAGCGCAAGGCAGCGGGTTTGGCATTGGGCTACAAGGAGTCGCTTTTAAGGAATAAGGAGCAACCTCATTCCAACCCACAACCTGGAAGGCCAGGAGGCTGAGTATGTCTGGCCTCTAACCATTGACCAATCGGGTATGAGTGGCTCTGAAGGTGCAAAAAAAGCACCACCCAGAACAGCTCAATGGATCGCTGAGGCACATAAACCATCGCACCACGGTAAGGTCCAGCCTCATTGCGATGGATAGACGCTGTCGGTGAATGCGGTTCAAAAATGCTATGGCGTCGGATCCACGATGGATGCAAACCACTCGGGGTGGTTTACAAGCCGCCGACAAGTAGCGGTGGTCGCAATTTGGACTACTTCGAAACTTATGGGAGAGGCAGTTCCTGCCTAATTCTGGGGACTTCAAAACACCTGGTATAGACCGGGGGCCCCTTAAGTCTAAGCTCTCCCAAAAATCTTTTGATGCTGTTCTTCTTGGTGCAATTTTGTAGGCAACAATGCAGTACTTCTCTTTGCCCAACAACATAATTTCGCGTCAGCCACCGCCGATTCTCACGATCCCGCTAACATCGGCACTACCTGGCGTTGCCGATTTGACCACTCTCCAATCAATAAGTCTTAGCGATCATTGCACTCTTTTATTTACGTGGACGCGATGTTTAGTGACTCATGACCGAAAAGTCTGTCGTCGGAACTTTTGACATAACAATCCGTCATGCCTAAAAATGGCGTCCGGCAACCAGGACTGAAGCAACCCACAAGACCTAGATTTTAATGGTGCCTGTAATCTTCCACGTTTCAAAATGAACTTGCTCACTGAGCAGGCTGTGACAAACTCAGGAAAAAAGCCCCTCGCGACAGGTACCTCCTGGATTGATGGAAGATTGCGGTTTCTCATTAATCAACGAAACAAATCGCGGGACAAATCCAAGGCCTCTTCAGATTCAGATGGACTGGAACGATAGGAAAATCCCTTGAGTGTTCCTTCTTGAGCAAATCGTTGGCAGGAAATGATAAGGTGCTAGTTCTTGATAGATCTAAAACGAAACATCCGAAACACACCCTGATCAACCAATTACTGCCCTCGTTCCCTGCACTAACAGTCCGCGCTGTGTAGGTTACGTGAAGAAAGAAGTAGAAAGTAAATGGAAGATAAAGGGGAATGAAAGTCATTAAAATGAGGGATAACACCAAAGAGTGAAGAGAATGACAGAATAAAAACTAAAAAGTTGAAGATGGATACGGTCAGGAGAAGGGAAAGGTTTCGTGTTGCCACCCAAGAGCGTCTAACTGACGCTCCAAACCCTTAACCGTAGGTTCACTGACTACACTTTCTGGAAGCGAGTTCTAGCGCTCGATAACTCTACGCGATAACCGAGTTTCCGCCCTGATCCGGTCAGAACGCGGCTTGTGTAGCTTCATTGGATGACCGCGAAGACAAGGCAACCTAGCCGGATTAAATAGCCAGCTCAAGCCCGGTACAACCTTCCCTGTTAAAATGCGGTAAGTAAGGAGTAGGTCTCCTCGAAGCCGTCGGTAGTGCATTGAATACATACTCAAGCTAAGTAGACGCTCGGGGTACGATTGCCCCCGTAACCCCGTGACGAATCATGGACTACACTGCTCACTACTACTACTGCTATGCCGCTCTTCTGTCTTAACTCAACCGCTCAATATCCATTCAAAGACCACCCCACCTCCCGTCCTTCACCTACATGTACTCTTGTGTCTTCTACGGTCACCGTCACAAACGGCCCACGTCTCGCAGCTGATGGAAGTAACAGCCAAACTCCCGGTTTTCAATGTCCTGCGATAGCAACCGCCTCTCACTCCACCGAAGCTCCAGCTCTTCTTCGACCTGGTTCTCCATTCATCCTCGCAGCGTTTAATGTTCGAACTTTGATGCAGATCGGACGACAAGCATGTCTGGCCCGTACTCTTGAAACGCTATCGGTAGACATCTGTTGTCTTTCAGAGACCAGATTACAAGACTCTAGCGCCGTCATCAGAATGGCCTCTCCGGTAAACTCTGACGCCAAATACTACTTGCGGCTTTCCGGAGATCCAGAATCTGCCGCCACTGGTCAAGCTGGTGTTGGGGTTGTATTAAGTGCCAGGGCTGAATCAGCTCTGCTTGACTGGATCTCAGTCAACAGCCGACTATGTGCAGTCAGACTAAGAGGTTCATGTAACGTAAGCAGGCGTCGAGATGTTAAGCGTGCCTTATTTGTCGTCTCCGCCTACGCCCCTACAGACTGCAGCCCGGATGCAGTTAAAGATAGCTTTTACCAACAACTACATGAACTTCTGCGTTCCTCCAAACGGACGGATATAGTCATTCTTGCCGAGGACTTTAACGCACGGGTTGGCCGCCTTCTACCAAGCGAGCACCACATTGGGGGTAGTTTTGGTCTCGGTGGCAGTCGATCAGACAATGGAGACAGACTACTTGCTCTTTGCTCTGATCATCGCTTGTTGCTTTCGAGCACTAGTTTTCGACACTCGAGGAGACAGACTGCTACCTGGCGCCCGCCCTCACAAACGCAAGAGTGCTCCCAGCTTGACCACATAGCAATCAGCTACAGATGGCGCGGAAGCGTAACGGACTGCCAATCGTACTGGTCAACTTTTCTAGACTCTGATCACGCATTGGTTCGTGCTAAGATTTGCATGCGTTTCGGAGGATCACCTAAGCGCACCCACTACCGACCGGACGTCGCGAATCTACAAAACGCTGCGGTTTTAACCAGGAACCAAACCTCACTGTCAACTTTGCTTGGCTCAACTATTGACGGTGATCTCGATTCGCAGTGGGCGCATATCAAAGATGCGTTAGTTCCCGCCAGTATCGACACTTGTGGAGTTACGCGTCACCCACCGAAACATTGGATTTCCGCCGACTCCTTGTCGCTGATGGACAGACGCCGCTTGATCCCATCGGATTCCAGACACGTTGAAGAACGCCAACACCTTGGTCGAGAGTTGCGCAGGAGTCTGCAAATAGACCGCGAAGCTTGGTGGTGTGAACGTGCTAGGGAGATGGAGCTTGCTAGTCTCTGTGGTAATACCAGGAAACTCTTCCATCTCCTTCGAGTCACCGAAGGTGTTCGATCTGGTATAAGTGAAACAATATGCGAAGAGGATGGCACCTTAATCACCAATCTTCAACGACGGTTGGAGCGATGGGCCGAACATTTTGGTTCGCAGTTTTGTTGGCCCCCAGCTTCATCTGCTACCTCTGGCGCTCGCGCTGGGGCCGAGTGGTCTACCCCAACAGACCCTCCCTCTTCCCAGGAAATCGAGCAGGAGCTCCGGCACCTGAAGCGTTATAAAGCTCCCGGCCCTGATGGTCTTCACCCAGCTCTATTTAAAGATGGTGGCGCATCGCTGGTTCGAGAACTCACCGCTTTGTTCTCGAAAATTTGGTCGAAAGGGAAGGTTCCATCATCTTGGGGTGAATCGATAGTCGTACCCATCTTCAAAAAGGGCCTGCGCACAATCTGCTCCAACTACAGAGGAATAAGTTTAGTCCCCGTCGTTTGCAAGCTGCTGGTGTCCATCATACTTCGCAGGCTATCCCCAACACGCGAATCGTTGCAACGAGAAGAACAAGCTGGGTTTCGCCCTGGTCGCGGCTGCATCGATCAAATCTTCACACTTCGCCAGACCCTCGAGCTCCGCCATGTGTATCAGAAGCCAACGATTGCTGTGTTCCTGGATATCCGTGCAGCCTTCGATTCTGTCGATCGTACAGTACTGTGGCAGTGCCTTCTGAGGAACGGTGTCCCCGAGAAGTTCGTCTCCATACTGCGCGCTCTATACAGTCTGACCTCGGGCAAGGTTAGGGCTTATGGCAAGGTTTCGCCTACCTTTGTGGTCTCCAGTGGAGTTCGACAAGGATGCCCTATCTCTCCGTTCCTCTTCAACTTTGCCATTGAGGATGTCCTGAAGAACGCTCTGAGCGATTCGTTGAACGCTGGCGTTGAGCTCCTCCCAGGTAGTCGAGTTGTTGATTTGGATTATGCTGATGATATCGTCTTGCTGGGTGACGATCCACAGGTCGTCCAACTTGCATTAAACCGCTTGACGATTGAAGCATCAAAGTACGGTATGTACTTTTCGCCATCCAAATGCAAGGCTCTCCTTCAAGACTGGCAGGTGCCTCTGCCTGCACTCACGCTTGCTGGTGAGACACTGGAGGTTGTGGAGAGCTTTGTCTACTTGGGAAGTTGCATCACTGCTGGCGGGGCTGTTGGAGACGAGATTTCGATGCGCATCTCGAGAGCACGCCTCGCTTTTTCTAGGCTGAGGCATTTGTGGCGTCGCCATGACATTCGTCTCTCCATCAAAGGGCGGGTCTATTGTGCAACTGTTCGTGCTGTACTGTTGTACGGATGCGAGACCTGGCCCATTCGTAAAGATGACTTGCGCAGGCTATCCGTCTTCGAGCACCGCTGTCTGCGGTCCATTGCCCGTGTGTGGTGGCAGCACCACGTAAGTAATGTGGAAGTTAGACAGCGTGTCTTGGGACGTGGAAGCCACTCGCTCGAGGAGCTCATCTCACTGCATCAACTTCGGTGGTTGGGACACGTATTGCGCATGCCTGTCCGGCGTTACCCCCGTCGTGCGTTGTTTGCACTTGCTGGACAGGGCTGGAAGAGACGGTCTGGTGGACAGCCTACAACATGGAGAAGCCGCATGAAAAAGTTCACGAAACAATTGGCCTCGGCCGGTTGTTGTCGACTACCTGGTTGGGGTCCGAGAGATGAGGATACTTGCTGGTTGAAAACCTTGGAAATTATGGCTCAAAATCGATGTCAATGGCGGACGTGTGCATCAGTGTGTTGCGGTGTCCCTTCTTCCTCGCCCTAAAAAAAGAACAAACTGAAAAAAATTCAAAAACTGTGAGTGGTAAACTTGACAAAAAAAGCATTTCTTGTTGCTCATTTCTTATTATTCATATTGTTTTCCTATTCAGCCATGATTCCGATGGCACAATATCTGTACCACAGATTGTGTATAATATATATATATATATATATATATATATATATATATATATAACCCCTCGACCAATTTGGTATCTACTCTCAAAACCCTCTCAAGCTCCATTTTGTCCCGAACAAGGTACGGCGGGCAAGCCTGGACGCAGTATTCCAGATGGGGCCGGACGAAAGCTGAGAACAGCTTCACAAATATGTCGGCAGTTAAGACCCCGAAAGAACGGCGTATTAACCACAACATTCTGAAACCCCTACTAGCGGCCTTCTTCCAGTTGTCACCAGAATGCAAAGACGAGGAACGAACAACACCTAGGTCTATCTGGTTGGAGACAAAGGGGAGTTCGACCCCACCGAGTACGTAGCTCGAAGGCGGGAAAGTTGCTCCTATACGAAGGACGGAACACTTAGCCTGATTTATGGGCAGTAGCCACAATGTAAATCAGTCCGAGTCTGTCCAGTGCATGCTGTATGGCCTCAGAACCCTCAGGAACATTTACAACATTTAATAGCTTAAGGTCATCAGCAAACAATAGGGATGATACCCCAAGCTCTCCAGGGAGATCGTTTACGTAGATGGAGAAAAGCATCGGCCCAAGGACCGAGCCCTGTGGGACACCGCTAAGGACCGCTTGCTTAAAGGATAAGCTGCGACCCACACGTACACTCTGCTCTCTTCCCTGCAAGAACGCAGATACCCAGTAAAGGGCGCGGCCAGATACGCCGTAGGACCTCAGCATTTGTGATAGCCTCAAGTGGGGTACCTTATCAAATGCTTTCGGGAAGTCTAGGAAAAGCACATCCACTACGTGGCCATTGTTCACTGCCTCGGCCCAAGCTTCACGAGCAACCAACAAATTCGGCAAACACGAAAACCCCTTCCGGAATCCATGTTGCACACTACTGAGTAGATTAAATCTATTCAGGTGACATTCCAACGAATCTCCCACCAGCTTTTCAAGCAGGTTGACCACGACGTTAGTCAGACTAACTGGCCTATAATTGGCTGACAGACTCCTGTCTCCATTTTTGAAGATAGGACAGATGACAGCCTCCTTCCATTCGGAAGGTAATGTACAGCTGTCAAGTGACTTCTGAAACACCATCGTCAGTGGTCCACTTAGTTCCCCCGCCAACTCATACAGAAGCTTCGGGTGAATTGAATCAGGTCCAGCTGCTTTGGAAGGGTTCAGTCCTTGCAGCAGTTTAAGGATTTGCATTTCCACCACAGTAAACTCAGCTAAATAAGACCCCTCAGGTAATCTGGGGACAAGTTCAAGGCTAGTCAACGCGGCCTCACGTAAAAAGCCCCTGCATACTATTCCCCAAGTACATGAGCCTTATCTGAGTCCGCATACGCACGAGTTCCATCGGTCCGCATCAAAGTTGGGATTACCGAAGTTGAACCACAGCGTCTCAACATAAGCGAAGAACTTCTTCGGATTTTTCGAAGCTCCATCAGCCAATTCCTTTTCGTACACCAGTCGAGCTTTCCTTAAGTGTTGTTTACACCTATTTCTAGCCACGCGATATCTATCATAGGTGCCAGTTGATGGAGCCGCACGGTAGGTCCCCCAGCACCTAGAACGATTCTGGAGCAGGCACTTGCCAGTAGTATCTATCCACGGCGGCCGCGCTCGTGTCTCCTTTCTCCTCGCAAGCGGGATGTAGGGAGAAGATACTTCAGTGAGATAATATTTAAATTTATCCCAGGATGCCTGAACCGTAGCAACCACCGAGATTTCGCAAAGCATCCCAGCAGCCTTGATACGCATTGCCTGATAGTTAGCACGCCATATGTTTGGAAATGGTTTAGCAATGCTCTGGTGACGCGTGGTCAGAGCACACCTGAACGACAAACAAACATGGTCACTAGCACCTAAGGGAGAGCTGTAAGTGATGTCCCCTACGAAGTCTAGTGACTTGGCAAACACTAGATCCAAAATAGACGGGAGTTGGGCGTCCATGTACCTAGTGGGGAAGTTCACGAACTGATGTAACGGTACTTGTAGCCTAAGCTCAAGTAGATCTGCCCCGAAAGTACCTTCTGCCGAGTTGCAAGAAAGATCCGCCCAGCAAACTTCTGGTAGACTGAGATCCCCGAGTATCAAACACCTGTTTGCGGATTGGGAGCGAATAAAATCAAGCACCTCTTTCGACGCACTCCCACGGCTTCTATACACAAGTACGACTGTAAGTTGAGCTGAGGAAGTGTCAATCACTACCGACAGCGCTTCGACAGTTTTACCTGCCGATTGAAACATGTAGGTGCGTGAAACGTCAAGTTCACACTTAACGTAAATAGCAACGCTCCCGCCTTGTGGGCCAACGAGTTCAAGTTCAAGCGGGACTGGAACGATAGGATGATCCCGTGAGTGTTCCTTCTTCGGCGGGTCGTTGAACCAGGAGTTGGCAAACTTTGAAATACTGATGGACCTAAAACAAAGACCGCATCACACCCTGTCCAACCAATTAATGCCCACGTATCCTGCCCTAGCAGTCCCTGATGGGTCGGTTACGTGAAGTAAGAAAGAGAAAAAGTAAACGCAGAAGGCAAAAGAGAAAGTGGATAGAGCTAAGCAAGTGGAATACCAAGATATTTGAGTCATTAAAAAAAGAACTGAACAGTGAAGGTGAGTCAGCTAGGAAAAAGGAAAGGTTTGCTGTTGCCACCCAAGAGCATCGAGCTAGCGCGCAAAACCCTTAACCGTAGGTTCCCTAACCACGTGATCTGGAAGCGAATTCCAGCTATCTATAACTCGGCGAACAACAATGGCCCCAATACCCAGCCCTGCGGAACGCCACTAAGGACAGCTTGCCTGAACGAAAGGCTACGACCCACCCGTACGCACTGTTCCCTCCTCTCAAGTAAGGTAGACACCCATTGAAGGGCACGACCAGATATGCCGTAATATCGCAACTTTATTGGGAGCCGAAAATGTGGAACAGTGTCAAAAGCTTTCGAAAAATCTACGAATAGCACGTCTACAGCGTGGCCACTGTCTACCGCTTCGGCCCAGCTATCACGAGTTACAAGTAAATTAGTCTGACATGAAAATCCTTTGCGGAATCCATGTTGCGCAACACTGAGAAGGTCAAATCGATTCAGGTCGTTCTCCACTGAATCCCTTATCAACTTTTCAAACAACTTGATTAGTACGCTTGTCAAACTGACAGGCCGGTAGTTCGCGGGTAGAGCGCTGTCACCGCCCTTAAAAATCGGACAATTGATTGCTTCCTTCCATTCCGAAGGTAGGCTGCAGCCGTCCAGCGATACTGAAAACATGCATGTGAGCGGACCACTCAGCTCAGTGGCCAATTCATGCAACAGCTTCGGATGAATGGAATCAGGACCGGAAGCTTTAGGGGGATTAATGCCTTGCAGTAGCTCGAAGACTTGAGTCTCCGCTAAGCTAAATTCAGCTAAGCAAGAATCCTCTGGAACCCTTGAAACCAATTCAACCTGTGGTAAAGAGGTCTCCCGAGCAAAGACCCAAGTATACTGATCACTCAGTATACAAGCCTTGTCATAGTCAGTTTGCGCACGGGTCCCGTCTGCTCGCAATAAAGCTGGTACAGACAGTTTTGCCCTGTTGCGTCTTTTAACGTAAGCAAAAGCTTCTTGGGATTAGCTGCGGCCGAGTCCGCTAAACCCTGCTCGTATTGGAGACGAGCAGTTCTGAGATGTTGCTTACATTTATTTCTATTCTCTCGATAACTATCATAGGTACTGGCTGATGGAGCTCCTTGGTAGGTTCGCCAGCATCTAGACCGTTTCTTGAGTAGGTACTTGCCTGTGGTATCTGTCCATGGAGGCTGTGCCCTTAACCCTCTTTTCCTCATGAGTGGAATATAGGGAGTGAAAACCTCCGTAAGGTATGCCTTAAATTTATCCCAGGCTAACTGGACAAAGTCAGCCATCGAGATCTCAAAGTTCAGAACTGAAGCCTTAGCTCGCATTGCACTAAAGCCCGCCCGCCAAATATTCGGAAGTAATTCAACAGCGGTCTCTTGGTGCCTTGAAAGAGCACATCGAAAGGATATGCATGCGTGATCGCTGGACCCTAGAGGTGCACCGCATGAAACGTCAGTCACGAAGTCCAGGGACTTAGCGTAAACCAAATCCAAAGTAGATGGTATTTGGTTGGTCCATATACCTAGTGGGAAAGGCAACGAACTGGTGCAAAGGCACTTGGAGAGTCAGTTGTGCCTGGCTGAGGCGGGCAGTAGCCAACCATTGAAAACCCGGAGGTGTCCTCCCACCGTCAGAGACAATGCGTGGCGCTCGTGCTCTACGCCAATCGAGCTGTGAGCTTATAACCCGTAGACCTGTTGTCTCCCATGGCTAGGTTTTACGGGAAGTGGGCCATCGACCACTTCCTAACCTCCGAAGAGGATGGACTAGGATACTGCCAGGGCGCCCAACCTGACAGGAGAACGACTCGGGTCCTCAGCCAAAGCCTTCGATTAAATGAACACCCGAAAGGCAGCGGGTCTAGCACATGGTCAGTTAGCTGACTCATGCGGATTGGTGTCCTGGATCTTAGCAGGGAGAAGGGCGAAACCCAACTCCCACCCAGCGGTCGCCACGTGGAGGCGCCCAGGACATGAGACTATGGCGCAACAGTAGCAGCAGTGGGTAGACCATCTGTCAGGATCTAGCCACCACCAGCCTCAGCGCACCATTGGCTCTCCCGCCTATATATATATATATATATATATATATATATATATATATATATATATATATATATTAAAATAATATATTCGAAGGTCTACGAATAGACATAATGCCATCAGAAACCATGGGATTAAAACGAAGGTACAGAAATAGTAAAAGAAAACATAACACAACAATGTCCACGGTTTCGTCAGGGCAAGATACTATCCGGTTGCGCAAAGTGAAGTAGGGTGTTGACTTAAGGGACACCACCCCGAGCTTTTGGCTGAATAGCCTGCCTGCAAGACAGCGGAGCGAATTCAGGGAATCGCGCCCATTGGGAGCCGGTGACTGATTGCTCAGTTCATACGCCTTTCGTTTGTTGCTTTGTCAAACATGGGCCTAATGCTCCCCAGAACTACAGCATAACGTTGCTGGAATATAATGCTTCGCCAGGATGAAGCAAGGGGCAGTGACTTTATTTAGTGGCGAGTCACGTCAGCCACGTCACAGTGTTGTTAAACGGATATATGTGGCTTTTTATAGGGAGAACGCTTGCCAGGCGAAAACCCACCACGTCCTGGAACACTGCCGCCGAACCATTTGCTGGAACGGGAAAATCCCGAACCACCCAGCTGGCACCACGAGGAGGTTGTTCGGCAAGCCAGCCGTTGTTCGGCAAGCCGAGGAGCGAGCACGCTTATGCGTCGAGTCATCGAGCGCTGGAACCTGCTTCCAGAAATGTTGTCAAGGAAGCTACGGTACGGGTTTGAGCGTCAACTAGACGCTCTTGGGTGGCAACACGAAACCTTTCCTTTTCCTGACTAATTCCATCTTATACTTCGATTCTATTTTCTTTACTTTTCCTCCCTTTGGTAATATTTTCTTCTTTTAACTGATTTTCCTTACGCTCCAACCTTCGATTTTTCTTCATCTCTTACTTAACTCACGTAACTGACATAGCAGGGACAGCTAATGTAAGGAACGTGGGCATTAAATTGGTGGACCAGGGTGTTTTTCGGGTGTTTTCGTTTTAGATCCATCAATAAGTCGGAGCACCCCTATCAACTCCTGGATCGATGACCGGCTCAAGAAGGAACACTTACGGGATTCATCCTATCGTTCCAGTCCCATTTGAACTTGAACGTAAGTGAATAGTGCTGACTGCTGGAAAAGCGCCAGCATTTATTGAGTTCATTGAGTGGTAGAGAGCAGAAGGGGGGTCCCGTGTCAGCTCCTTCGCTTCCGATCTTCCAAGGATTGCAAGCGAGTTGGCTGTCATGGCTCAGGATGTAATACCAGCCCTGCAGGATCCTGGAGTACTCAGTAGGAAGATGTCTAGCAAACGTTTGAAACTCGCTTCTGATTGCGCATTGACAATCGGGTCCGGCAGTCGGTTCCAATCATTAGTCACTCGAGTAGAGAGAGCGACATCTGAGCGGACTTTGAGCCTCCTCGGTTTAAAAAGCTTCCAGCTGTGACCTCGAGTCGAGCTGCCAAGTCTTAGCTGAAAGAACTGCCTTAGCTCGTTTCCCAGTTCTCCTCGTAGGATGCGCCTGGTATAGATGAGGTCTCCGCGACGTCGGCGATAGTCTAAGGGAAAAAGGTTCATCCTCTGTAGGCGGGTGGGGTACGGGAGGTTGCGTAGCCCAAGGACAAATTTCGAGGCTCGTCGCTGTATTTTTTCGATCTTGTCACTTTCATGTTTAGATAAGGGGGCTATGGCCGGATGTCCGAATTCAAGAATGGGACGGATATGGGAGGTGAAGAGAAGTCTAAATATCTGCGGCGTCATTTTAGAGAATGATCTCCCTATGGCGCCCCACATCCTGTTTCGCCGCAGCAGTTTTCTTTAACGTGTCAAGGGTCGTTTTGAGATCAGAGGAGATTATTGTCCCCAGGTCCTTTTCCTGTGTGGCAATCTTGAGTACGTGCCCGCCAATGTGATAGATGCCCAGTGGTTCAGCAGCACCTATAGAAAGGACTGAGCATTTATCTTTGTTGACCGGCAAAACCCCACTTGATAGACCAGGAGTGTAGTAGATCAAGCGTTTCCTGCAGTCGGTCGGCATCTTCGAGGCTGGACACTTCCGACCATAGCTTGAGATCGTCTGCATAGATCAGACAGTCCGTTTGTAGAATACTTGGTAGATCATTGATATATATTTTGAACAATTCCGGTCCGAGAACGGAGCCTTGTGGTACGCCACTATACATGGGCACGGGGAATGAGAGGGTATCGTTTACTTTGACTTGCATGTTCCGGCCTTGCAAGAAGTCACTGATCCATAGTAGGAGGTTCCCTGTCACGCCAATTCCGCCGAGCTTAGAGAGTAGTTCCTGATGTGGGACTCTGTCAAAAGCTTTGCTGAAGTCGATGAAGACCACATCTAAACGTTTTCCAGCGTCCACTGATTTAGCCCACTTCTCTCTAGCGACCAACAGGTTAGTGATGCAGGAGTGCCCCTTTCGGAAGCCATGCTGAGTGACTGAGGTGAAGTTCAGATCTTCGCAGTGTCGGTGGAGAGCAGATTTAATGAGCTTTTCCATGATCTTGCAGGCGACCGACGTCAAGCAAATTGGCCGATAGTTCGCAGGGTCCTGGCGGCTTCCCCCTTTGTATTTCGGCATAACTACACCCGTCTTCCAATCGACAGGTAGTCGACCAGCTTTAAGAGAGAGCTGAAAGATTTGACAAAGTGGGACGGCAATGAATTCTGCAACCATCTTGAGAAAGTGTGGATGTAACCCGTCTGGGCCTGGTGAGGAAGAGGAGTTCAGTTCTAGTAGTAGCTTCAAGATAGCACCTGCATCGATGTCGATATGTTCCAGAGGTACTGTGTGCGCAACTATATGAGGGTTTGCGAGTCTGTCTCCCTTCGTATATACTGAGGAGAACTGTAGAGCCAAGAGGTCAGCTTTGGCGTCATCATCATAGTTTATCATATCTGGCTCATTCGTAGACAATGCAGGAATTCCACAGCCCGTCTTGGAGGATCTATTGAGGTAAGAAAATAGTATCTTTGGCCTAGAGAGAGATTGTTCGGCCAGGCTATGTTCGTATCGTTGTCTCTTTCACGTTTCTGCAGGGAGCAGAAGTTCCTGATGGCTTAGTATTTAGAGTAGTCTGAGTCTGAGCGGGAAAGCTTGAATCTGTCCCATAGTTTTCGTCGTTGTTTCATGTTGGCCCTTAGTTCTCGGTCGATCCAGGGAGGACCCTTAGAAAGAGGCCTGTTCTTCTTGATTTGAACTCAATATGATAAGATGATGCACTTTTTCCAGCAGCACAGTGACCACACGCGGTTTCGTGCAGGGAGTAGGAAGCCGTAAGTCGAGGAAGTCTGCACCGAATGTTCCTTATGCCGAATTGCAAGAAAGATCGGCCCAACAGACTTCCGGGAGGTTGAAATCCCCTAGAACTAAACACTTATTCGCAGACTGGGTGCGAATAAAGTCAAGTATCCCACTGGAAGAACTTCCATGACTTCTGTATATCACTATAACGGTAAACTGGGTGGATGAAGTGCACAAAACAGCCGATAGGGCTTCAACAGTCTGATCCGACGACTGGAATGCACAAGTGCTCAACACATCTAACCCTGCTAGCACATGAAGTCCTTTTTTCGGTCGTCAAAGTCCTTCAAAAGTCTTTCAAAGTCCTTCAGTAATATATGAGTGGCTACTTGATCTACTCCGTATTCCAGCAAGGGATGCACATACATGTGTAGGTTACGTTAACTAAAATATAAGCATAACATTGGTTAGTTGCTTCATTCTGTCAAAAAATCCTATATGATTTCTTAAAAAGAGTCATCGACCCACCTTTTGAATTTTGCCGCGCCCTTAAATTTTCCGCTTCCTCCGGCACTGCTCCGTTCGATTGTCCATTCTGCTTCGCCGTGGTGGACTTCTATTTTTTTTCGATAGCGGAGAAAAAGTTTGAGTTGAGTGAGTTAGATATAAGAAGCACTATATGTGTTTTCATTGCAGTATTGCAAAAATGAACTTTTCAGCTTGATTTCATTTCTCAAGCTTTGTCATTGGTTTGCCCTAGCTGCTATCGCCCAACGCACAGTTTGCGCATTGTTATCTCCACTTGCGCAATTACTTGTACTCTACGTAGATAGCTTCATTGTGAGCTTCTTTTCTATTTTGCGGGGCGCATTCGCTTAGTAACATCGCTTACGTTATTGCACGACGTTTCGGTGTTTCTATTAATCAAGATCTTTTTGCATGTACGTCGCCATCCTCAACCTAACCTTTGATGTTCAGCATTATTAATGAGACCTCGGTGTACAAACCGACAATTGCCCGCGCGGGATCCGTATTTGCGCGCGAAAACATGCCTGGGACAGATTGAGCAAAGAGATTGTCCTGTGGAGGTTACGGAAAATGAGATCCTAACGCCTAAAAAATGTGAACCATTACCACATACCGGTAATTTATAATCTCACTATTATTGCTGATTACCTCATATAAGAAAAAACAGGGCGTTTGTGCACCAATAACATACAAGTACACCGAAGTCCGCAGACTGCCGATGACTTTGAGCCACTCCAGGGAGCGCATAGTCCCCACAGCCGTTCTCTATGGCTCTCTGGCTATCTTCCCTTTAACTGAGTTGGCCTGCTCGATGGGTAAAACCCACTTCAGTCGCCTTCCCAGCAATACAACATGGGCAGATACAAACCAGCTTATACAAGTAAGGGATACATTTTTCTTAATATCAAACTTCAGCGTACAATACTGCCTCTCACTGTGAAAAAAATTCGAACGAACGGATTCGGAAAACGGATTCCGATTGGTGCTTACACTTTGTAGCTTGAGTGTCCCAGTCCTAGAGTCTACCTGACTCCTCCTTCATCACCGTTCCTACAAGCGAATGGAATGGCATACACCGTAAGCATGTAGTTGAGGTTTTACCATTTTCTTGCAGGCGATATGAACCAACTGAAGAATAAACTGGAGTTCATAGGTGGTAACTTCCTACATTCCTAAAACGGTATACATTTTCAGGTAATGTTCAGTGTCTACCTAATAGGCTGTTGAGAATACATACATATGAAGACACTGGAGTATGTGAAGAGTTACATGAGATCGATGGCTGCAACCATTGCCAGGCAAACAGGGCAGCAGGCAACGCCGCTTCCTTCGCAAATTACATCGGTGGAGGAACTACAGTCATTTGTTATACTAATGCAGGATGCATTCAACAATTGGTAAGCTTCCTTGATACCTCACATATGCATGCAGTCTAAACTGAAAGGTGTGCATGGAGACACGTTGTCGGAGACTGTACGCCTCATGATGCAGCGTCTTCTAACTCAGTCATTTATGGCGGAGATCAATCACTCCTGTCTCCGCAACAAACACGGATTCCGGAAGAGGAAGCTATTCACCGAAGTGCAAGGTAAGCAACATCTTTGCCCTTTCATTCGCGTCGTAGCTGCTCTATTAAAACTTTTCTCCGGAAGTATTGTGTCACCTGATGATGGTGTCAGGAAATACTTGAAATCTATTCGTGGCAATGCATGGCGCGACACTACCAAAGGTTGTGCAAGCAGCCAGCAGGTATGAAATGATGGATTACTTATTAACATTCCTTAAATAAGGTTTTCCAATTCGTGGACTTGGAGCGCCCATGAGACAGCATGGAAGAAGCGTAACCGATTCAAACGGAAAATGGACCTCTGTTGTCAATATTGAGGTCCTTCCATTTAATGTATCCACTACTATGCTACGGTAAACGGACTTCTTACTGTTAAAAAATCGGATTCCATTCCCGCTATCTTTGTGCTTATTGGGAATGAAATACTAAGGCATCACTATGAGTAGTGGGACTGGACCCTGTGCGTCGTGTTAAACATGGTTTCCTCCATTCAGTGGCAGCAGGATGTTACGCCGCAGGAGAAAAGAGGTCACATGGGCGATTAGCTATGACTCGCACATTTACTTTGCATTAGTAAGCGGTAGTAATACCTGCGTTACATATTATTATTAACGGGAAATGCAGGTGGGGATTTGAGATCCCCCTTCCAGCGGTGTGCGAGCTTGGGTGGGTAGCCAATACGTGGGGTGTACAGGGGCTGCAGCTAGGTGCGGCGTACAGGGGTTTGCGGGTAGGTGCAGCGTAAAGGGGTTGCGGCTAGGTGCGGCGTACAGGGGTACCGGCTAGGTGCGTGCGTAGCGTCCTGGTGCGTGCACGGCCATTGGTCCACGCCGTCCAAGGTCAACCGTCAATGACCATTCATACTCCGCCAGTCTGTCTGTCATTCACTGTTTAACCTAGGTTTCTGATTGGACAGGGTGCAAAGTCCTTCACTGTGTACTTAATACAGCTGCAGTGGAAGGACAATTTTCGCCATCAAAATGGTCGCAAAAGTCCTTAACCATGGATTCAGGTTTATAGTTGACGGCTAAGGACTTTACCACCCATTTTCGCCTTCAAAGTCCTTTTTGTGCTAGCAGGGAAGTTAAAGTTCACATACAGTACAACGCCTCCGCCTTGGCTACCAAAGGAGCGATCAGTACTAAGCAGAGCGTAGCCAGGTAAATATACCTCACCGTCCGTGATATCCGGAGACAATCACGTTTCAGTGAAAGCAAGTATGTCGGGACGAGATTTGTCTACAAGTAGACCTATCGCACATCTTATTCCTTAGGGTCCGCACATTGCTTAGCACTAACTGACGGTATCGTAATGTCCAGCCCTGGGTCGTGCGTCACCATAATGGTAGCAGTCTGGAGATTCCCCGGTTTGCCTGTGTAAAATTCTAAATAAATTATTTCATTGTACACCTAGGCAACCGGTGTGGTTTGTTGAACTGATTGCTGAGTTCGAATGCTTGACTTGCCCATCGCCATTTTTGATTGGCGCTCATTTCGGTTGCAACTCGCAACTGCCCCGTGTGCTGTGCTTGCTCCGTTCCCCTAGTTAGAGCGTCCACGGTGTCGTTCCTTTATAGCTAGATAACAGGGAATCTTTTACTGTACCAATAAAAGTTTCCCTGCAACTCGATCTGTCTTCTCGAATCGCGCTCTGGGCTCCCGGTACAGGCGACCCTCTAAATTGGTGACCCCGACTCCGGAACGATCTCAGCGCCGGATATTTCGAACTTTTCTCCGGTGCGCTCGTTCCATTTATTTTTCATATTTTTCGGTTTATTTTTACATACGGTAGCCTATTTTTTGCATCACTTTTTAAGCCATGGTATCACTAGATCCAAAGGTAGAGTCTCTGCTTAGCGTTGTATCTCTCTCTGTGCTACCTTTTGGGAACATGGATCCTCTTATGTGGTTCGCTCACACGCAGGCTGTTTTGCAACCACAGAATCACTTCCGACTACGCGAAGTACAGCAAGCTCCTGTCCTGTCTCCCCAAGGAGATATCAATGCAGGTTCGTGACATTACTATCTCTCAGACCGGAAACCGCTACGAGGCTCTCAAGGAATCTACGATTAAGCGCGTTTTGCCCTCTGAGAAAGTTCGCCTGCAGCAGCTTTTCAGAGATCTGCAGCTGGGCGACCTACTGCCCTCAACCATGCTACGGGTGATACAGCTACTCCTTGGTTCCTCAGCCATGGACGAGACGCTACTTCGGGAACTATGGCTACAGCGACTACCGGAAACCACGCAAGCGATTCTCGCTACAATGAGCTCCGTTACGTTCACTCAACTAGCAGCTTTAGCAGATCCAGTTATTGGGCGATCACAGCCATAAGCCGTTGCGTCCAACAGCACTTCTATCACTGGCTTACAGTCAATTCTAGAAGCCCTGCAAACACAAGTTGCGCACTTAGTCGCCAGGTTCAACAGCTTACTATGAACCGTCGTCGTCATAGCCGAGCAAAATCGCCCTTCAAACGTTCTGTCTAGCAACAAGCAATCTAGCTGTTGGTACCATCAGCGTTTTGGTGCCGCAGCTCATAAATGTGTAAAGCCTTACAACTTCGAGGAGAAGCAGGGAAACTTCTCGGCCGGTCCGTAACGGCGACGGACGCGACCTGCCAACGCCAAATTCGCCTCATCCACGTTATGGATTTAACTTCCGGCACTGAAGCCGAAGTTAGCGTTATACCCCGTAGCCCAGCTGAGGTCATCTCACCATGTCCGACCAAGCTGCGTGCCGCCAATGGCACACCAATCGCACCTTCCGGCGAATAGCTGCTAACGCTCAATTTAGGCCTTTGGCGTACCTTTCGCTAGCCTTTCATAGTCGCTGCCGTGCCTTTCGCAATCATAGACATAGGCTTTCTTCAATGCTTCGACCTCATCGTCGACGCTAAAAGGAAGAAGCTTATCGACTCTAGGACACAGCTCAGTGTTGTCGGGACTAGCGCCAACGTGGCTGCTTTCACTCCAATTCGTGTCCTACCCCAAGCTTCACAACATTTTATAGAACTTTTCAATCAGCATCCTAAACTCGTTCGCGTCCTGAACAACTTGCCTCCTGTGACGGCAAACGTCATGCAGCACATTTACACTAATGGTTCACCCGTTTCGGCCCGACCTCGCAGACTAGCCGCGGACAAGCTCAAAACTGCTAGGGCAGAATTCGAGCAAATGCTCCAACTGGGAATCATCCGCCCGTCCAAAAGTCCATAGGCATCACCAGTACACATGGTACCGAAGAAATCCGGTGACTGTCGTCCCTGTGGTGACTACAGGGCACTCAACAAAGTTACCGTCCCGGATAAGCACCCCATTCTGTCCATGCACGACTTGACCTCAGCTCCAGCTGAAAAGTCTATTTTTAGCAAAGTCGACCTAGTTTGCGCCTAACATGAGATACCTGTGGCGCCAGACGACATTGCTAAAACAGCAGCCATCACGCCACTCGGCCTATTCGAATACCTTAGAATGCCTTTCAGCCTCAGCAACGCTGCCCAAAGTTTTCAGCGTTTCATTCATGAGGTAACGCGAGGAAGCGAAGGCGTTTATCCTTATCTAGAAAACATTCTTATTGCCAGCTCTTCTGATGAAGAACATCATCATTAACTCCACGCTCTCTTTCAACGCTTAACACAGCATAGTGTTACCGTCAACCCCAATAAATGCAAGCTTGGCCAACGTTCCATCGACTTGCTTAGCCATCGCACATCCGCCTCTGGCAATGAAGCCCTGCCAGACAAAATCCAGGCACTGAAGGACTTTCCTGCCCCCAGTTCCTTCAAACAGGTACGCCGATTCCTTGGCCTGGTCAACTACTATCGACGCTTTATTCCTAACTGCGCAAGCAGTGTTCAGCCAATGACTGACTTGCTCCGCGGTAAACAACGGTCTTTTCATTTTACAGACGACGCTAGACTGTCCTTTGAGAAGCTCAAAGACGCTATCTCCAACATAGCGCTTCTCGCCCATCCAGACACATCTGCACCACGCTCCCTGACAACTGACGCTACCGACACTGCTGTCAATGCAGTACTTCAACAACTCATCGACCATCGATGGATACCTCTAGGTTTCTTCTCGAAACGTTTACAACCTGCTGCATCGCGTTACAGCACCTTCGGTAGGGAACTGTTAGCTATCTACCTAAGTATCCGACATTTCCGTCACTATCTCGAAGGTCGACATTTTACACTCTTCACTAACCACACGCCATTGATCTAGGCAATCAACGGCGCAACGGATAAACATCCTCCGCGGAAAACGGGACACCTAGACTACGTTCCTCAGTTTACGCCAGACGTACGACATGTCGCAGGTGCTGTTAATCCAGTCGCGGATGCACTTTCACGCATTCAGCAGCTCAGCTTATCGCCTGTCACACACATTGATCTAGCCGCTATGGCTGCTGTCCAACAGGCTGATCCCGAGATAGACAAGCTACAACGCAACACCTCGTTGAAACTGCGCGAAGTGTCACTAACTTCATCTGAGGGAACCATTCTTTGTGCTGTCTCACAAACTTCTCCCCGACCCGTAGTTCCTCCCTCGATGCGTCGCCTAGTTTTCAACGCCCTGCACAACCTGTCTCAACCTGGCATACGTGCTTCGCAGAAGTTCCTAACTGAACGCTTCCTAGGGCCCAACGGCAATCGCGATGTCAGCCTTTGGGCACGCGCAGGCTTAGAGTGTCAGCGCGCCAAGGTATACAGACACACCAAAAGCGCACTTGGCGTCTTTCCCGCTCCTGACGCTCGTTTTGCACACGTGCATGTCGACCTGGTCGGACCTTTGCCTCCATGCAAAGGCTACATGTACCTCCTCACTTGTGTTGACCGATTCACCCGTTAGCCAGAGGCGATTCCGATAGTCAAAGGCTCATCTGAGACAGTTGCGCAAGCATTCTTAGAACGCTGGGTAGTTCAGTTCGGTTGCCCAAGCGTAGTCATCACTGATAGAAGATTGCACGTTGACGGATCCTTTAGCAAATTGCTCAACCTTCTTGGTTGCCGAAATAATCGAACCACCGCATACCATCCCACAGCTAATGGGATGATAGAAAGGTTCCACCGGCAACTAAAAGCATCGCTCTGTGCCCAATCTAGCACATCCTGGCACGAGGCACTTCCGCTCGTTCTCTTAGGCAGACGAAACACGATTAAAGCGAATTTGCACGCCACACCATCGTCGCTAGTCTTTGGATGCACCTAACGCTTACTTGGTGAACTCGTCTCACCAAAAGCGCCAACAACCTTCGATTATGGCGACTACGCAACTCGCCTATCTCATCACATGCGACAGCTTCAGCCCGTGCAACCCAGAGCACAGAGCTTGCGTACCAACGTGGAGGAAAGCTTAACTACTTGCACGCCTGTGTTCATTCGCACTGGCAGTGTACGCCGGCCACTCCAACCTCCTTATTCTGGTCCGTACCGTGTCGTACGTCGAAGCTTCAAGGACTTTTCCATTGACTACAATGGTAAGACTGAGACGATCAACAGCGATCTACTCAAGCCAGCATTCCTCGACAAGTCTGACTCTTCGGCGCAACAAGCACATTCACAGTCTGCGCCACCACATCTCGCACCACAACCTCAGAGGAGTCAGTGCGCTCCAGCAGAACTGACGATCCCAACCGACAGCACTCCTACTCGCCGTACTATCGACCGACGCGGTAGGAAACTCAAATCTCCAGTTCGATTTTCGGACTTCGTTAGCACTCACTATTTTACATAGAATGTGCCTTTGAAATATTCTTCTGCTGCCAAATTTTTACGAAAATCCATAGAAAAGATCAAAACGTTTTGAAATTATAAAAAAGAGCAAAACCTTTTGAAAACCCAAAAACCGCTTTGCACGTTTTTCGCTTCGCACTATTTTGTGTATTGCTTTGCATTTATGCTGCTTCTTCATTTTGCTTTCCATATACATCGTCGGTTGGTGGCACTTCGGTTTCACTGTTCGCTGGATCCCCGCATGTCAACTGGATGTGGAACGGGCTTCTTGCTCAAAAGCATACGTCAGGTTTATTAACCGTCCCCCACAAACAGGTTTTACCGTTTCGACACCGTAGGGAGGACACGGGTGGGAGCCCGCTAGGGTCCGATTGCATGGTTCTCCCCAGCAGCTGCAGCAGGTTTCACAAACTAGTCTCGCAGAAGGCTGGCCCGCGACGGACATTCCTCAAGTAGATCGAAGGACGGCTTACACAGTCCATTCTAGGGGAGGGCTATGTAGCAGTCTGGAGATTCCCCGGTTTGCCTGTATAAAATTCTAACTAGAATTATTTTATTGTACACCTAGACAACCGGTGTGGTTTGTTGAACTGATTGCTGAGTCCGAATGCTTGACTTGCCCATCGCCATTTTTGATTGGCGCTCATTTCGGTTGCAACTCGCAACTGCCCCGTGTGCTGTGCTTGCTCCGTTCCCCTAGTTAGAGCGTCCATGGTGTCGTTCTTTTATAGCTAGATAACAGGGAATCTTTTACTGTACCAATAAAAGTTTCCCTGCAACTCGATCTGTCTTCTCGAATCGCGCTCTGGGCTCCCGGTACCGACGACCCTCTAAACTGTCAACCGACCTCCGATTAATCGAATTCCCAGGTGCCCAAAAACCTGTGCGCATAGTAATCGTCCGAGGAAGGTAACCATACTAACGGAGTCTGACGGAACAATCTCTGTCCATAGACAAAAAACCGTACACCTATGTTAGCAGCAGGACATATGCAGTCTGCAACATTCCCGCTTTGTTACCTAACCCAACAAATGCCAGGTGCTATGAAGAGGATACTTAGAAGGTAGGCCCACAGGTTTTGATTCAAGAGGAAACCGCATAATTCGTCAACAGTTTCGCGCAAGGATACGTTCGTGAAAAGTGAGTCCACATCAATCGAGAATTTGCAGTTTTCTTGCAGCCTGATTTTCTACCAGAAGATTGATATCTACGGTGTTACCCACTTGGAACATAATTCTATCGCCCAGAACTGATTCCACCTTGGAGATACAACCCGGTTTGACTATGGATGGAAGAGACGGTCTGGTGGACAGCCTACAACACGGAGAAGCCGCATGAAAAAGCTGACAAAACAGTTGGCCTCGGCTGGTTGTTGTCGACTACCTGGTTGGGGTCCGAGAGATGCGGATACCTGCTGGTTGCAGACCTTGGAAGCTATGGCTCAGGTCAGGTAAGGTCAGGTCACACGGACGATAGAGGCTTCCGCCTAACGAGCGTCTAGTTATTGTGCCGGTAAGTGAAGCGGCCCCCGGCACTTTGATGGTGCATTGTCTCTTCTTGCTGCTGCAATGTGGTAAAGCAAGAACAAGAGCAATCCGCACTTTCATGTGCCAGCATCAAAATACACTACCTGTTCCAGTACAACAACAATATCTCTGGAAAAGGGATGGGCCAACAATCGTCTAAGCCCCTTTTGAAGACTGCTACAGTCTCCGACTTCACTAAATTAGAAGGAAATTTAATCCAGACGTTAACTACACGGTTCGTAAAAAACTTTATCCTGATGTCCAAACGAACTCTATAATGTTTGAGCTTCAGGCGATGCCCTCGCAGCTGGTCGTACATAGCCAACTTAAACAGATGGGTGGAACTAATACCACTAAGTTCCTTAATGATCTTAAACATCTCTGTCCAATCCCCTCTAAACCTACGCCGTTCCAAGGAAAATAATCCTAAGCTACTTAGACGGTCTTCGTAAGACCTTCCTCGTTGACCCTCAATCATCCTGGTCGCAACTTTCTGAATCTTTTCTATACAAATGACGTCACTCCGGAGGTACGGTGACCAGGCCTGAACACAATACTCCAGACGTGGCCTAACCACTGCTTTATTTAACGGCAAGCATACTTCCGTTTTAGTGTTACTCAGCGCTCTCCTAAGACGAAATAACTCGTGTCGCGCTTTATTAGCAGCATGGCGACACCGTGCAGAAGACTTAAAATTGTTCGCTACGATGACTCCTAGATCACGAGCTATATTGTAGCGAACTGGAGATACCCCTGTATGACCGTGTAAACTATTCCAAAATATTCAAATTTTAGCTTTCTTATGTATTAGGGAACTATTCGGTTTGCCAGTTGGAACGTTGTTCCCCTTTGTTGGAAACACAAAAACGATCGCTTCTTTTGGGCGCGACCCGACTGTGAACGACGCCTTGTCAACGCACTGGACGCCAACGACATTCTCCCCAGCTAGCTCTCTCCGGGTGCCCTCTTTTTAGCACTAGCTAACGCTCCTTCCGTCCAATAAACCTCTTCCCTAGCGTACGCTTGTGTCTTCTACCCGTTGCTTTTGGTTGGCCGACTAGTCGCGTACCGGATATATAGCGCACGATCAACGCGCTATAATTGGTGACCCCGAAAAAGTACTGTTTTTTGTTAGTTTGATACTATTATTTCTTCAGATCCGGTAACTTATTCTGTCTACCTTTCTACTTTTACGCTTTACTACTTGAGTTCACATCCATACGCTCCGGAATTATTTCACCATGAACGTCAATCACCCAGATTTTGACGATCAGGTTAGTGGGTTCCGTTTCCCTATTCCGCCTTTCCGAGAGACTAACCCTAAAGCCTGGTTTAACCAGCTAGAATCTATTTTTTCATTATATGGTGTTAAGTTTGACAGCGTAAAATTTCACTGTGTTGTCGCAGCACTTCTTCCGCACGTTGTCGATGAACTCGACAACATCTTGGAGCTTCCCAAAAGTCAGAAAAGTTACGATGAGTTTAAGGCCGTCGTCTTAAAGCGGTTTAGCAAATCAGACCATGCTCGCGGTACGCAGCTTCTTAACGAAACGGGGCTAGGTGATCGAAAGTCTTCGCAGTTGCTGCACAAGACGCAGGCTCTAGCTAAGCCTCTCACGGTTGGCGACTCTTTTCTTAAAGAGCTGTGGCTTCGTCGCATGCTACGTGACATGCGTTACCCCTTGTATGCAAACGACGCGCCTCTTTCTCAGCTCGCCGACATTGCCGACCGTAATTGTGAATCCAACGGCAGGTACCTCAGGTTCAGTCTACTTCCAGTACGAAGATAGCAGAACTAAGAGCACACGTAGCGGCACTTACAAACCGACTAGAGAACCTAACACAGTCCGGATCCAACCGTCGAAGTCGTTCCAGTAGTCGCACTCGCCCTAGTTCATATTCGAAACCTCCCCTAGGTCAAGCTATTAGTGGTACCACCAGCGATTTGGTCAGCAGGCGGGATCATGTAGCCTGCCCTGTTTCTGCAAGCGTGACACGCAGGGAAACGAGTAGGATAGCAAGTAAGGGCGACGGACTTTGCTGGCTGCCCCAGTCGCCTTTTCTTTGTCACTAATCACAGTAAGGGAGTACGCTATCCCGTTGACACCGACGCAGAAGTCAGCGTTATCCTCCGTGATTCTAACGATATTATCAAAGAGGCGACTAGTTCATTGCGCGCAGCAAACTGCACCACCATTTGCATGTATGGTCAACGCTCGCGCAAGCTTAGTTTAAACCTATGACGTCCTTTTAAATGGATCTTTCTCGTCGCCGATGTCCAGACGCCAGTTCTTAGCCTTGATTTTCTGCAGCACTTCGATTTGGTTGTTGACGCGAAGCAACGCCGTCTGATCGAACGTCAAACAAATCTGGCAGTTATAGGTGCTTTGACCGATATTGAGCCAATAAGTTCTGTAAACGCCAACCAGTCAAACTCGCCTATCGGTCAGATACTTAAGGCCAAATTTCCGCAAGTCTTTCGTGCAATGGCGCCCTTTCCAACTGCCACTGGTGCTGCAAAACATTACATCGTTAACAAAGGTCCGCCGGTTTTTGCCAAAGCCAGGCAAATGACCCCTGACAAGTTGCAAATTGCTCGCGCAGCATTCGAGCACATGCTTGAACTAAGCATCGTTCGCCCCTCTAAAAGCCCGTGGGGCATCTCCGCTCCACATGGTGCCCAAAAAGTCAGGAGACTGGCCTCCATGTGGTGATTGCAGCGAGCTAAGTAACGTTACTGTTCCCGACCGCTATCCTATCCCTCACATTCAGGACATCACGGCAAGCCTGAGCGGCACCCGTGTGTTTTCGAAAATCGATCTGGTTCGCGCGTATCACCAGATTCCAGTTGCTGAGGAAGACATACCGAAGACTGCAGTAATCACGCTATTTTGGCTCTTCGAATTTTTGCGTTTGCCCTTCGGTCTTCGCAACGCAGCCCAGACTTTTTAACAATTCACCAATTCAGTCAATAGAGGTCTACATTTCGTCTATGCATATATCGACGATATCATAGTTGCCAGCGCTTCTAAAGAACAGCACGCGGACCATCCCAAAATGCTTTTTGTCAGGCTGGCCGCTAATGGCATCACTGTCAACCCTGACAATTGCGTATTTCAGCAGCCTTATGTCGAATTCCTTGGCCACCATATTGATCAGTATGGTATACGGCCTCTAGACGATAGAGTCCGCGACATCAGCTTTTCCGGTCCCGACGACGTTAGGCGCTATTCGCCGTTTTAATGGCAGGCTCAACTATTATCGACGTTTTCTTCCACACTGTGGCAATTTGCTAAGTCCACTAACCAACCTACTTCGCGGACAAAAAAGCGGCCAGGTGGAACTGACTGCCGCTGCTGCTGCCGAAGAGTTCAAGGCCAGCAAAGAAGCCGTAGCCAAAGCCGTTATGCTTCATCATTTCGATCCGAATGCTCCGCTCAGTGTTGCTGTTGAATCATCAGACACCGCCATCGGCGCCGTCTTACAGCTACGTACAACTGGGGGCTGGAAACCTCTTGCATTCTACTCTAGACACCTACAACCTGCCGAAGTCACGTACAGCACGTTCCGTCGCAAACTGCTGGCCGTTTACTCTACCGTTCGACATTACCGACACGTCCTTGAAGGTAAAACCTTCGTTGTCTTCACCCATCACAAGCCGCTTATCCAAGCATTCCGAACTCAATCAGCTCGATACTCACCAGTTGAGATTCGTCAGCTGCAATGCATTGCCCAATTCTCGATTGATATCCGGCACATCTCTGGTCAACAAAACGTCGTCGCTGATGCTCGTTCAAGAGTAACTGTGATCGCCCCTGCCGGACAGGTAATCGATTTGTCTGCTATGGCCGTCGCGCAATCACTAGACCAGTTTTTCTGAACTCCGCTAATCTTCTTGGATCGATAGTTTGCAGGCTCGTTCGGGTTCCCTTCTTCGTATTTGCGCACTACAATCTCTAGTTTTCAGTCAGTTGGTAGGCGCCCGTCTGCAAGAGAACGCCGGAAAACTTGATGAATCGGATCAGCAGTGTATTCTGCCACTATCTTGAAAAATAGCGGAAAAATCCATCGGGGCCAGGTGAGGAGTAAAGGTTCAGATCAAGGAGTCTCTTGAATATCATGGGCTTGTGTTCGAGTTGCTCGAGAGGAGGATAAGGTTTTGTCAGACCGTCAGTGGGTTATGACGGTTTCACAGAGTAGATCAAGAAGTACTGCGAGGCTAGTAGTTGAGCCTTCTCACCTTCGTAGAGCACTGTCTTTCTGGCAGGATAGAGCAGGGTACTACCGCCAGCCTTGGTGTCTAGGATCAGGTACAAGCACAGCTGCTTCGGGCAAGTTCGTGGTTGCATTACTAGGCTGTGTTCGTATTGTGATCGTTTTTGACGCTGTCTTAAAGTGCACAGGTTTCCGATCACTGTACTTCAGTAATGCGACATTACCTGTTGATTGGAGTATGTCCCACAGTTTGCGTTGTCTGATCATCAGGAATCTCAGCTCTCGGTCGATCAGGGGAGGCCTTTGGGGAAAGGTGTGCTCTTGGTGATAGGAATAACTTTTTAGATGGCCGACATCTTGTTCGATCGTAGTGAGTTCTATGCCCCATCAAGATTCAGGGATTGTGGAATCGTCGTCTGTGGTGCATGCCACTTCTTGTAATCTGGTTGGGACAACACACCAGAAGTTGCGACGATGTGTCCCGTGATCGTGGATAGCAAGGAGGCATGCCCAAAACATGTAGGTTGTAGAGCGGTCGGGTAATGTTTAGGCCATGGACGTCAGAGATCGCTGGTGTGAGGATAAGATCCATTATGTTTGGTGTTTGACCCGGTATCATAAGTGTTGTTGCTGTGATGTGCTGGATCCGATTGCATTCGCGAATAGCGTCGAGCAAGTCAGCCTCGAAAGAAACTTAATAAAGTTTACAGTTAATAAGGTTCCAGTCGACAATAGGGGCATTGAGGTCGCCCATTAGCAGACAGTGCTTTCCTCAACTGTTGGTCCTTACTGACTGTAATAGACGGACGCCTGTTCTCAGTGGTGGTCTGTAAGCCACACCGATCCTGTGCATCGAAACAGTGAATTTAATGGGAATAAGAGCTCGAACTTTACATGACCCATAGAATAAAAGGAGATCGGGTCGGATCTGAGGAAAGGCCAAGCAACCTTTTAGTAGGATGGATGCAAGTTTTAGCCGTATCTTCATACTGCTTATGCGGCATTTAAACGGAATGCACGCCGGCTGAAACCGTGCCATCCCACCGCGCCCTAAGAAACGGCTATGGAAATGAATTAGGTAGAAGAAACAAGGAAAGAAACTCCATCCAGTAGAAGGTAGTTGTATCAGGGAATATTACAGTGTAGCTCGGCCAGATGACAATCCACGCGGGTCATAAAATCCGAAAAAGTGGGTGCCAAGACTAAAACGGCAGGCAGAGCATTCCACCGTCGGCAGATTCGCAAAGCTAAGTAGGGTCGTCTGCAGTTCAGCCGGGTGCGCTGATGTGTGCGCCTCAGTGGGTGGCTACGTAGGTAGGAGCATGCTTGGTGCCGTGTGAGTAGGTGGCGACAGGAATATCCAGGGTTGGATAAGATCATGAATACAAGGATCAGGTCGCCTCGTAGACGTCGGTGCGCAAGCGAGTAGTGGCGCAGGTAGTGAAGTCGTTCTGGATAATCTAGGTGCTTGAGATCTGGGAGCAGTTTGGTTTCTCGAGGTTGTGAGGCTGCCAGTATACTTTGGTCCTTCAACGACCAGAGCTTCCAACCCTGAATAGCAAACTCCAAATGGTGTCGAAGAAAATCGTTGAGGAGGATGCAGAAATTGCTAGGGTCAATTTACCCGAAGACTCGTTTCAGCAATCCCACCATGCGGTTAGCAGCAGCTATTGCTTTCCGGCAGGAAGCGGATACGGAAAGACTCGTCTGGATAATTATACTCATGTATTTTGGCTGAAAAGATCTGGAGGATAGACGTTCCCAGGTAATATATAGGAGAGAAAGGGAAGGGCGGGTAGTAAGGACGAGACATTTCGGAGCGTTAACTGGAAGGCTGTTTTTATAGACCACTGATGTAGATGGTCGAAGTCCGTCTGACGGGCGTGGAGCTCGTCCGGAAGGTTAATTTTGCGCCACAGGTTTGCTTTATCTGCAAATAGCAGCAGAGAAGACTCCACTTGCGGTGTGACGTCGTCAATGAAGGCTAGGAAGAGATGCGGTCGGAGAACAGACCCCTGTGGAACTCCGCCTGTGGCAAGGATGCGGGGAGACAACGCTCCGTCGACGCATACTTGGAAGGTCCGGTTTCGAAGGTAGTTCCGGATCCAGTCCATCAAGGTCCTTGAAACGCCGTAAGGCAACAGTTTCTGTAGTAGAATGTTGTGGTCCACTTTGTGGAAGGCTTTGGCGAAATCCAAGAATATAACATGCGCTTCTAGGCCAGAGAGGGCAGCAGTCGTCCAGCTATCCCTGGCAAGTAGCAGGTTACTCAGGCACGGCCGTTGCTGCCGGAAACCGTGCTGGCAATCGGAGAGCAGCTTCTGGGCCTCTATGTGGTACATAATAACGTATGCGACGATCGATTCCATCACTTTGGAGATCGTAGAGAAGAGAGTTATCGGGCGGCAAGCGGCCGGATCTTTGCGAATACCACCTTTGTAGGTTGGTGTAATAGTCCCACATTTCCAGTCATTGGGAATTATGCCTTGCGAGAAGAAGTGGGCGAACAGCTCCGCTAAGGGTAAAGCTAAAGTTGTAGCGCACGCTCGCAAGAGCATTGGGTGGAAACCATCAGCTCCATGATAGGCCGTTAGCTGCAGGGATACGCCAGGACCTTCTTCTGAGTGAAATGCGCAGTCATCAGGGAAGTTGGGGTTGAGAAGGAAGAACGTACTACCGTTGTATGCATTGATGGAACGGAAAACGTGGACGCGTACTGCTAGCACAGGACCTCTGCTGCCTCGTTCGCTGACTGCGTGAGCCCAGTGGAGGTCGTCAGTGCAGTGAAACCGTGCTTGACTTGTCGAAGACCGTTAACGTGACTATACAAGGCTTTCGAGTTAGATGAAAACTTAAGCATAAGCTGATGCTGATGCTCACACTTATCTACTCGTAAAAGATGGACGCATTGGTTGCTGATGGATCCATGTTATTCCCACTGAGTAGCCGTTGGATGGGAGCGATACTTTCTCCATACCGTGTCCCTGGAGGCAAACCACTTCCGTGTGCTGGGTGTCTCTTCCCTAAGGAAACGTTTTTGCACTTCGTCGTAGTGGAGTTGAGTTCACGTAGAGTAAGGCAAAAGCTTGACCACACGCTGTCGACACTCGATTGGGGATCGGATGACCAACAGTTAGCGGAAACGTGAACGTTCAACTTTCCGTAATCAGTCCAGCGTTTGGTATAAGTTGGCGTGCTGACGAGTTTTTCGGCGAAGCATATAAAATCGAAACGGAGGACGCAGTGGTCGCTAACCCCCAAAGGAGCATCATACTCAACGTGCTCAACCATCCGTTCTTAGTTAGTGAGGATGGGATCTAGCAGGCGCGGTTGGTTGTTGGAACGGAATTTGGTAGGCTGATACGTGTGGTTGTACAACGGGCCGTGTGAAGGTCAATGAGGCCTGATGCAATGGAGTCAGTAACCTGGACGGAGTGAAATAGAGGGCCCAGGCTGAAGTCTCCCATGATAAGAAAGTGCGTGCACTCTTGTGATAACATAAGGTGGACGTCGTGCAATAGTCATGTGTCCTTCTCGGGGCGTCGTTAGGAGGGCGGTAAATGATACCAAGACAGCTGGAGTGTTTGGTGGTTAGTACGACCTCGGGCGAACTGGTGTCCGGAGACTGGATGGCAGTGTTTGTTAACATGCTGCAGCTGAGGGAGATGTCATAGTACAGTGCGACACCGCCACCTGGGGTTGCGCGGTCAGAGCGGATAACTGACATGTGAGGAAGTTGGATTTCACCGTCGGTTATGTCGCCGGAGAGCCACATTTCCGTTATGGCTATTAGGTCCACTGGTGTTGACAGAAGTCGGCATTGGATCTACGGAAGTTTAGACTTGAGGCCCTGTGCGTTCATGTAGATACAGATGAGGTCCGGTTGAGTGATGAGCGCGGGAGTTCTGCCGGTCAACAGATGACCGGCAGTGCACTGTAATTTAGGTTTAGAAAGGTGGATCCGCTAAGGTTGGTAGTTGGGGAAGCAAGTTTTGGGTCGTCGGAGCAGAGATAGGTGTTGTCGCCTGGGTCGTTTAAGGACTGAAGGTTGGAATGTGTAGGTGAATAGCTTACTCCAGGCAGTGAGTCAGATGATTTCGCTGATGAACCGTCTGAGGATGGTTTGTTCATATTGTTGTCCGGGAGAAAGTAAGAATTGCCTTGGAAATTCCCTATTTTAGCGATTAATCGATTATTAACGATTATCCCATCCATTTCGAACGTTCCTGAATGTTCTTCTTCTACACGTGATCAAAATCCACCTGACCTCTCGGGAAAAGATATGGGGAACCACTAACCTTGGCAGCTGACCTTCCAATTCTAGAAGTCGAAGGTCAGCAGAAACCTATAAATACAGCCAGGGTCCTCAGTCGTAGTACAGTGTTCGTTGGCTGCGATTAATACGCTATTTGTCAGGGTCATTGGCGTTTTGCTTCTATCCTTCGGTTGGGCTGGAAGTTTTGCGGAGCAGTGAATTGTTATTTTTGGAGTTTCGTCTAGTGAGAAGATTATAACAAATGGCGAAGGAGAAAAGTGGAACTGTGATGAATTTTTCCGCCGAACAATTTCAAAAGCTGCTTTTTCAACAGCAAGCTCAAATGGAGGCGCAAATGAAAAGGATTGAAAATCTGACAAAATGCTTGAGTTTGCAGACAACTGGAACAGCGGCACAAGACATGCAGGCGAGTTCTGTTGATCTTCTCACGAACGCGATCATTGAATTCAATTATGACGCGGATTCTGGATGCACCTTTGAAGCGTGGTTCAAGCGCTGGGAAGCCATGTTCCAGACGGACTTCATTCGTCAGGACGACTCCTGGAAGGTGCGATTGCTACTCCGCATGCTCGGAATAAATGAACATTCAAGGCTCATAGACCATATTTTGCCCAAACAGCCGAAGGATCTGACATTTGACGAAGCAGTGTCGCAGTTGAAGGAAATTTTTGGTGAGTCGGTGTCCTTGTTTAGTATTCGCTATCAATGCCTGAAAATAGTCAAACAGGAAGCTGACGATTTTGGGGCCTTAGCAGACATGATTAACCGTGAGTGTGAACGATTCAAACTACGCTCTTTAACGGATGATCAGTTTAAGTGTCTCATTTTCGTCAGTGATCTACAATCGCCCAGTGACGCTGAGATTCGCACGCGGCTTTTATCTAAGCTGGAGCATGATCCTGATCTGACACTAAAGGCTCTCGTAAGCGAATGCAAGCGGCTTCTCACTCTTAAACACGACACTGTCATGGTCGAACGCAATGGTCTCGCACCAGCAGCTACCGTGCAACTCGTGAAAAAGACCAGGACCGCCAACGCAAGCAAACCCTTCAAGAGGCCTAAGAAGAAAGCGCCCACAGCATGCTGGTCATGCGGCGAATGGCATTTCGCTCGCTTTTGTCCCTTCAAATATCATATTTGTCGGACGTGCCATAAGCGTGGGCATAAGGAGGAATGCTGCAGTCAAGTCCGGTCGAAAAAGTGCAGAAGTCTCACCGAAGGGTTAATTCTAGAAGGGGCGGCGCTGAATCTCTCTCCATAGTCGCCGCATTCCAAAACGAGTGTAAACCGAAACGACGATTCATCACTGTATTAATCAATGGTATCCCAACGAAACTGCAATTTGACACTGCCTCAGACATCACAATCATTTCCAGGCGCACATGGAATCACATAAAGAGGCCGAAGATGGTCGACTCCCAGAAAGTTGCACATAATGCATCCGGCGGACTGTTAAACTTAGTCGGCGAACTCAATTGCAAGATCGCTTTCCAAGGTGTGGAGAAGTCGGGAACATGCTACATTTCGGACCGGCCGAATTTGAATCTGCTTGGCCTCGACTGGATTGAAAAGTTGAACCTCCTCGATGTTCCCTTGAATCAGATCTGCAACCGAGTTCGAGCAAGTCCAGACCCATCTGCAAAGTCCGTCGAAGACATGACTCGTACCCTGAAGCGAAAATTTGCTTGTCTTTCAGGATGGCTTGGGCCACTGTACGAAATTCATTGCGACCAGGTGCTAAACCAGTGTTCAAGGCCAAAAGACCGGTACCATATGCAGCCATGTCAACCGTTGAGCAAGAGCTCGATCGACTGGAACGTGCCGGAGTCATCACAGCCGTCAACTACTCATCATGGGCCGCACCTATTGTTGCAGTGAAGAAAGCAAATGGCAAGGTACGCGTCTGCGCTGATTTTTCAACTGGCCTCAACGCCGCGCTGGATGACCACCAGTACCCCTTACCTGTACCGGAGGATATCTTTGCAAAGTTGAATGGTGGTAAGTACTTTGCCAAGCTTGATCTATCCGATGCTTATCTGCAAGTGGATGTTGACGAAGTCTCGAGGGAGTTGTTGACGATCAACACTCATCGTGGGCTATTCCAATACAACCGCTTGCCATTTGGTGTGAAAACGGCGCCGGCCATTTTTCAACAGTTGATGGACACCATGCTAGCGGGAGTTTCTGGAACCGCTGCTTATCTGGACGATATCATAGTGATGGGTCGAACACCGGAAGAACTCGTCAACCGCTTGGATGAAGTGCTTGGTTGCATACAGTCGTACGGCTTCCGGATCCGTGAGGATAAATGCACATTTTTCACGCCGATCATCAAATACCTCGGGTTTGTCCTCGAAAGGTATGGACGTCGACCAGATCCGGAAAACATCGAAGCCATTAGAAAAATGCCTCCACCCACAGATCTACAGTCTCTGCGTTCCTTTTGTAGGCTCATCAGCCACTACAGCGCATTTTTGCCTGAGATGCACCGCTTACGTGCCCCGTTAAACAAGCTACTAGCCAAAGGACAACCTTGGAACTGGACAGCAGAATGTCAGAATGCCTTCGAACGTGTCAAGTCACTGTTGTCTTCAAACTTGCTTTTGACACATTTCGATCCCTCCAAAGCGATCGTTCTAACCACAGATGCATCAAGCCATGGGATTGGTGCAGTAATTGCACACACCTACACCGATGGATCTCAAAAAGCAATCGCCCATGCCGCCAGAACCCTTACCAAGGCCGAGAAGAACTACGGTCACATTGAGAAAGAAGCATTGGCCATAGTGTACGCGGTTAAGAAATTCCACAAAATGCTATACGGCCGCCGCTCCAAGCTTCTGACAGATCACAAGCCCTTGCTAGCTATCTTTGGTTCGAAAAAGGGCATCCCGGCCTACACAGCCAACAGGCTACAACGTTGGGCTCTTATCTTAATGTGGTATGATTTCGAGATCCAATATCAGTCGACAGTTTCCACTGGCAAGCAGATGCACTGTCACGCCTAATTGATACCCGTCAGCAAGAACATGAAGACACAATCATTGCCTCGGTGGAGCTTGAACCAGACGTGAAATTTCTGGTAACTGATGCACTGCACTGTTTACCAGTTACCGCAGAAGCTGTACGGACCGAAACACTTCGGGACCCAATACTCAAGAAGGTTACTCAGTTTCACAAAACAAGTTGGCCACGTTCATGTCCATCTGCCGAGTTGCAACAGTATTTTCAGAGGAGACACTCACTCTCTATAGTAAACGATTGCATACTATTTTCGGAAAGAGTGGTCATCCTCAAGACACTTCAGAAGCGTCTTATTCGACATTTTCTCCCCGGGCATCCTGGAATCAACCGGATGAAGGCGCTTGCCCGCAGTTATGTATACTGGCCCTTAATGGACAAGCAGTTGGAAGTAATAGCCAGACGCTGCCAAAAGTGTGCCGATGTCTTGAAAGCACCACCGAAAGCAGAACTCTGTTCATGGCCAATAGCTACTAAGCCGTGGTCCTGCATTCATGTCGACTTTGCAGGGCCGATCAACGGGAGAAGTTTCCTCATTATAGTCGACTCATACAGCAAGTGGCCAGAAGTATTTCTCATGGATAACACCACCACCAATGCCACCATTTCGAAACTGCGCCAAGCCTTTAGCAGATTCGGCTGTCCTGAGACAATGGTCACTGAAAATGGCTCACAGTTTACTTCAGCAGCTTTTAAGAAGTTTTGCTAGCAATGCGCCGTCCAGCAAGTTCGCTCGCCGCCGTTTCACCCACAGTCGAATGGCCAGGCAGAAAGATTTGTCGACACATTCAAGCGAGCCCTCCAAAATCAAAAGGAGAGGGACGTATAGAGGAGGTGGTTGACCGGTTCCTTTTCCTCTACCGATCAACCCCGAATCCACAAGCACCAGACGGAGTCTCTCCAGCACAGGTTATGATGAACCGGAAGCTCCGCATGCCTTTCGACGCCATCCGACCGGGCTCGGAGTCCCCTGTTGGTAAAAGAAACCGCAGAATGGAACAGCAGTTTAACCGGCGGCATGGAGCAAAGAAGCGACCATTCACGCTTGGACAGAAGGTGCTAGAACGTCACTACGGGGAAGGCCATGTGAAATGGACGCCAGGAACGGTCAAAAGCAAGCGCGGAAACGTCATGTACGACGTGAAGGTGGGCGCACAGGTCTGGCCGCGGCATGCAAACCAGTTACGGCCCACATTGTGTCAGCCAGAACAAGAAAGGCCTACTGACCTCCCGTTCGATTTACTGGGGGAAACTTTCAACCTGCCGAAGGTAACAGTGGACGACTGCCCAAGGTCGAGCAATGAATCCAGAACAAGAACATCGGAACAAAGTTCTCGGGCGCTTCTGCCAAGGAAGTGGACCGACAGGCAGAGAAAACCGTCCCGAAGACTGCAAGTTAATCCCAGGCTTTCCTCTTACACCTCGGAAGATATCTCAGGAGGGGAGGTGTCCGGGAGAAAGTAAGAATTGCCTTGGAAATTCCCTATTTTAGCGATTAATCGATTATTAACGATTATCCCATCCATTTCGAACGTTCCTGAATGTTCTTCTTCTACACGTGATCAAAATCCACCTGACCTCTCGGGAAAAGATATGGGGAACCACTAACCTTGGCAGCTGACCTTCCAATTCTAGAAGTCGAAGGTCAGCAGAAACCTATAAATACAGCCAGGGTCCTCAGTCGTAGTACAGTGTTCGTTGGCTGCGATTAATACGCTATTTGTCAGGGTCATTGGCGTTTTGCTTTTATCCTTCGGTTGGGCTGGAAGTTTTGCGGAGCAGTGAATTGTTATTTTTGGAGTTTCGTCTAGTGAGAAGATTATAACAATTGTGCCGGTACAGATTTGGCTGCTGCTGCTGCTAGGGTTCTGTGGAAAGCTGCGCGCCTCGGCACCGGGTGCCCGTCAGGACGCAGACGGATAGCCGGTGATGCTCGACTTTTATTAGCACACCAGCTGGTGAGTGCATCGGTTGCCGTGATAGGGGTGAAAAATGTCACTTTCAGGAGATGGGAGATCTTTCTGTATAACTTGCTGAACGGGATAGGCGGTGAAAGTCCGCTGTGCTTATGTTGACAATATTTAAGGTCTGCTGAAGGAACCGCCACTGCTTAGTCATGCCGTTGTTGTCGTAAGGTTGCTTCAAGGGCATGCAGTTCTAGAACGTCATGCAGCTGATTGCCGTCGTGAATTCTGCACCACAATATCTCTTAGGCTCCGTCATGGTCGCAGATATTCGCTAATGTGTACCTTGAGGCAAGACCTCGTGTAGAGAATTACTCCACCTCCAGACTGCCCACTAGAGCAGTCTGCTCGTGAGAGTTGCTATTCTAATATGCTAATCTCAGCGTCCTGGATCTCGGGTGCTAACCAGGTCCGGGCGAAAGCCAGTAAATCTGGCTGCTGCTCAGTACTGAGAAGAGGAATTCCGTTTAGCTTAATTTTAAGACTACGCACATTGTCAAATATCACTCGTAATCCGATATTTAGACGGAGGCTGGGTAGCAGAAGTATTTGCTTCCATCGAGTTCTCTGGGTTTACTGAACAACGCGAAAATCCACAAGATAAAAACCAGGTTCGCCGCTCGCTCGGGTAGGAATGCATATATTGAGGGGATTATAACATTCATCCTCTAACTTTGGGATACGGTCTTTAGTATTCTCCTAATATAGCAAAAAACTGCTGGATTATGCGGTCCAATTTATCAAACATCCCATACCCATACCCACTCTATATCGTGCGTTATTTGATGGCATCTCTGCTTCCCTTTCAAACTGATTGTCCAACCCATTGATGTTGTTGTATATGCACTATACCCAGGGCGCTCACCGTGAAGCGCGCGTCGGCGTGGTTTCATTGTTTTCAATTATTCGAATCCAGGTCCTTTGGTCAAATTGGTTTGCAAGGTTGTTCCGACCCGGGATTTTTTGGGTGTGTGTTGCATCTGGGGGGAAGATGTTTGTTGTTCTGGGTGGTTAAAAGGCAAAAGCGGTCATCGGAATAAAGCTGTTATAAAGCGAAAAAGATGAGGTCATGAGAGGTTTAAGAAGGCCCTTACTATCATCCAAGATATTGGAAAAGAAAACCAACAATAAAAAAGAAAGAAAACAACAAAGATTACGGTCTTTCAAGAACATATTTCCTTTCAAACCGTATGATTCTTTGATGCGGATTCAGGAAGACTTGAAGCGTGTCTAGTGAGCGCATTTATTGGTAGTTATGTTTAAGGCCAACTTCCGAATTAGTCAGGGTGCGCTTTGGATATCGAAAGTAGTTTGGCGAGTTGGCGCGAGCGACAGAGATGGGAAAGTTTGGAGTAGTCTTCGTTTTGGAGAGTTGGGAGTATGTGCCTTCCAAGGTACATGGAGTGTGTCGTCGGGTGATAGACTAGATTTGGGGTGGGAAGATAAAGGCAAAAGGAGGAGGACGACATTGTGGTAAGAAGCGAGGGTAAGTAGAGAGTAGGAGATCTGAGGGGTAAAAAGCGATGAATTGGGGTGGGGGGAAGCGATACGAGTTAGACTTGGGAGGGAGAAAATTGGGATGAGAGAATGGAGGGGGCTAAGGACGGCAAATGCAGTACGAGGGGGAGAATTGTTTCGTTGTTAGTCTCCTTTTACAAAGATCAACAGAGGGTAGCGAAGCCATGGGACATGGAGGGGGAGTGGATGGTTAGGAATGACGGTGAGGTGAGGTAATGTTATGTTTTTCGTGGCGAGGAGAAGATTGGAGAGGTAGGAAGTAGGAGCGGGAGTGTAGGAGTATGAGTGCTAGTGAAGCATGCAGCGGAGCGGGTAGTAGAGAGTGCGGGCGTTGTTCTGTCTGGTAATGGGAAGTGTGGGGGAGACGAATGGGCGAATACCGGGGAGCGGTGGGAGGCGGTGGGAGGGGTAGTGAGGATGGGGGTTGGTCGGAAGTTGTTATAAATATGTTTTTAAGAATCTCTGTGAGGGGTTTTGAAGAGTAGGGCAGATCGCGTTTCGTGGAGGACCGAGACGAGGGGCGAGATGGGGCTTGTGAGCATTGAGCGTGAGTTTGCTGGTTTTAAGTTTGTGGGAGTAGACAGAGAATAGAGTCAGCTGGATAGAAAGCTAGCATGGTGGGGTATGCGGTCGCGTAGAGGTTAGGCATCAAAAGTCAAGGGAAGACGTGGAGATGGTAAGGAGGTTAGGAGAGATGAGTAAAGAGACAGGATGAAAGGGGGGGAAGGGTTGTGCATTAGAGGGGGGCTAGAGAATATGTAGGGGAGGGAGAGTTAGATTTGGTGGCATTAATGGGAACAGGGCGTTGGGGAATTACGGAAGGGGGGGGGGAGGGGGCGCGTTGGGGGAATGTAGAAGGAAGGGTGAGGAGGGTGATGTGGTGTGAGAGGGAGAAGATGTAGGTGTGTGTAAACGGGAGTGATTGAGGAGCGGAGGGGGTGGGTGGGGTGGGGCGCGAGGGTTGGAGGAGGGGAGGGGAGATATGCGGGAAGGCGGATAAGGGAGGGGTTTGGTGGGGGTGGAGAGTTGGGGGTAGAGGTATGGAGGAAAGGACAACGAAGGAGGTTGGGGAGGAAACGAGGAGAGAGGGTGGATGGGGAAGGAGCGGGTTGGACTAAGGGTGGTGGGGATGGGGAGAGGACAGGGGGAGGGCAGAGGGGGAGGAGAAGAGTAAATATACTTGGGAGATAGAGGGAAACAGTCTTTTTGATCGGGTGTCAGTGGTGGGGGTCAGGGGGTTCGTGACGTCGTAGGCCAGTGGGCGGGATTCGTTTAGGGTGAAGGGGTAATGGTTGAGACGACAGGAAGAGGAAGGGGGGGAAAGTAATTAGCGAAGGGGTACGTTCGGATCATTGGCCGCATGTGGAGTTGGCTATTTAGTTGGGGAATGGATTTTATGAGTGAGATGGAGAAGTGGTTGTGAGTAGTGTGATAAGCAGTAGGAGGATAAGAGCGGGAGGGAGTGGAGGTGAAAGGCGGTATCTGTGATAAGCAGGAGTAGGAGAGTGGTGCGCGTTTTGGAGATGAAGAACATCGGATGGGGATGACGTAGCATGTGGTCTGAGAATAGTCTATTGGGGTGTAATAAGTACTAAAGCAGAGGGGAGGAGTTGCGGGTTGCGAGAGAGGTGTGGAAGCTAGAGGAATGGTAGGATTTGTGGACGTAGAGTTGTGAGGTTGGAGAGGGTAGGGGGGAGATATGGTGATAATTTTTGAGGGGAAGGGGGTGTGAAAGCTAATGTAAGTGAGGGAATTGGATGGAGAGGAGGGGAGGGGAGAGGAGAAGAAGTAAAAATGCTGAGTGAGCGGTCATAGGTAGATGAGGGGTGGACATGAGGTGTGAGGGGTAATGAGAGGGTGGAGTTACAGGGAGAGTAAGAATAAGAGGATACTTGAGTGAGAGGAAGCTGGGGAGGGATAGGGAAGATAGCAGTGAGGAGAAGAAAATGAGTGGGGCGGAGAGAACAGGAGAGGGGATAGGAGGTGCGGTATGAAGGAAAGGGGGGAGGGGGTAGGGGAGGCGATGGTTGGGTAGAACTGTAACGCTGAGAGATGTGGGTTGTTTAACGGAGGGGATGCGGGTGCGAGGGAGATCATAGGCGGGAGGTAAGGAGTGGGAGTGTATCGGCGAGGAGGGGCGTACGGCTATAGCGAGTGCTTTCTTATTAGATTTATGGTGAGAGGGTGAAGTGGAGATTAGGGAGGGATGGACGAGGAGATGGAGTAGGTAGAGGATTGGGCCAGGCGGCGGAAGTGGAATGGAGGGAGCGAGGTGGAGGAAGTGGTAGGTGGATTGGTGGAAGGGTGATCAGGGAAGATGGGGAGGTGGCTAAAGGGTCCGGATCGTTGTTTTCTGTGAGATTGGGGGACGAGAGAGGAGGGGAGCGAGGTGGGGGGGGTGGAGTTTAGGCTGTTGAACGAGGAAGTGGGATCAAATGGGGGGTGAGAGTTTGAGTAGTAAGGTAGTTAGGGGAGGAAGAAAGAGGGACAGAGCGGCCGGTGGATGTTGGGGTAAAAGTGGTGGGATGGCGATGGAGAGGGGGAGGGGAAGGTTGATGGAGGGGGATAGTTGGCGCGGGAGTATATGAGGGTGAGGAAGAAGGGATCCAGTGACTCTAAGTGGTGTGGGGTGGATAGGTGGAGGGAAGGCGCAATTGTGGGGGAAACGTAGGGGGGGAAGGGAAGGTTGTTGGGAGCTCTTCGGGCTGGGATGGAGGGAGGGGTGGTGGTTATTCAGGGGGAGCAAGGAGTGCGAGAGATTTTTTGGGAGGAGAGGGGTGGGGGAAGGGGGAAGTTTTTTTGTTGGGTGTATGGGGGTTGATGTGAGGGGAGTGGTTCTTTCTGTGGTTACTTACTTTTTGAGTGACGGGTTGGGGGATAGGTTGGAGGGAGAGGTATGGAGTTTATGTAAGGGAGATAGGGGACGTGAGGAGACGGGTAGTGGAGGGAGTAAGAGAGGTTGAGTAGGGTGAGGTGGTAGTGGGGCGAGATTAGTGTAGCATAAGGGCGGGGTGGTGGGGAGTTGAGTGGGAAATGGGTGAGGGCGGGGAAGGAGTAAATGGGAAGTAGAGGAGTGTGGGGGAGGGCTGGGGGGAGATTGGGACCTGATGGTGAGGTGTGTAGTGGTGAATAAAGTGGAGGAAGAGTAACGATGTTGGTTCAGTGAAGAGTTTGTTGAAGGAGGGAATAAAAGAGGATGATAAGAAAGTGGATAGAGGTGGTTTGAAATTAGGAGTGAGTGCTATGGGAGTGGGGGAAGGCAGGCGGGCAAGGTGGTAGTAATGGACGGAGCGTGCAAGTGATTAGGGGGTATGGTAGGGAGGGTGAGAATAGACGGGGGGTGGGGAGCTCTTTTGACGGAGGGAGAGAGGGCAGGGGGGAAGAGGGAGTGGGGCAGGAGGGAGAGCGTGTAGGGGAATAGTGGGGGAGGTTAAGATTATCGGGGGAAGAGCAAGGAGTGGGGATGGGGGGGAGTGAAGATGAAAAGTGGGGTAGGTCGAAGGGGTCGTGGGTTGTATTGTCGGATGGAGAGAGGGGAAGTCCTGCGGGTAGAGCGGGAAAGTTAGTGACGGGAGTGGGATTGGGGATTTAGAGGGTTAGAAACGGAAGGAGTGAGCAAGAGTGGGGGAACGAGGCGGCGGTATAAGGAGAAGGCAAGGCAGAGATGTTTGGGGGGACGATCCTGAGCGGAGCGGGGGGTATGAGAAGGGGTTTGGTTGGGGTCTAGGGTGTTGATGTTGGGCGTATCTCAAGGTGGGACGTCTCGTTGTTATCCTGTCGTTCTTTTTTTTGCTTTTCGCCGCCGCTCCTCTTTCCCCTACCTCTACTATAGCCTATAATTAATCTTACCCCGAGTTCTTCCCCTCTTTTAACATTATCTATTGCACTCAAAGGAGAAACATCTGATAAGTCCTCTTTCCCCAGAAGTTAGAGTCAGAATGTAACAAGCCAGCAAGGAACTGCGAACCTACCGAGCGAGCGGCGAACCTGGTTTTTATCTTGTGGATTTTCGCGTTGTTCAGTAAACCCAGAGAACTCGATGGAAGCAAATACTTCTGCTACCCAGCCTCCGTCTAAATATCGGATTACGAGTGATATTTGACAATGTGCGTAGTCTTAAAATTAAGCTAAACGGAATTCCTCTTCTCAGTACTGAGCAGCAGCCAGATTTACTGGCTTTCGCCCGGACCTGGTTAGCACCCGAGATCCAGGACGCTGAGATTAGCATATTAGAATAGCAACTCTCACGAGCAGACTGCTCTAGTGGGCAGTCTGGAGGTGGAGTAATTCTCTACACGAGGTCTTGCCTCAAGGTACACATTAGCGAATATCTGCGACCATGACGGAGCCTAAGAGATATTGTGGTGCAGAATTCACGACGGCAATCAGCTGCATGAAGTTCTAGAACTGCATGCCCTTGAAGCAACCTTACGACAACAACAGCATGACTAAGCAGTGACGGTTCCTTCAGCAGACCTTAAATATTGTCAACATAAGCACAGCGGACTTTCACCGCCTATCCCGTTCAGCAAGTTATACAGAAAGATCTCCCATCTAATGAAAGTGACATTTTTCACCCCTATCACGGCAACCGATGCACTCACCAGCTGGTGTGCTAATAAAAGTCAAGCATCACCGGCTATCCGTCTGCGTCCTGACGGGCACCCGGTGCCGAGGCGCGCAGCTTTCCACAGAACCCTAGCAGCAGCAGC
>OX104064.1:28235884-28252037 GCA_944474145.2 Dicrocoelium dendriticum
ATATGAGAAGTATGTAAATATTATACTATCATAATACGCGCGTAGGTCAGGCAGAGTGAGGGTTTACGGCAATCTGTCGTCACCCTTCAATTTTTCCATCGGCGTGAGACAAGGATGCTAGCTGTCACCTTTACATTTCATTTTAGCTACTGCCGAAGTCATGGAAATCGCGTTTACAGGACACGACTTAGAAAGTGTGGATCTGCTCCCAGGAGAAGGACTTCTTGACTCGAAGTTCACTGACGATATTGCCCTAATCTATGACAGTTCCCAGACGTGCCAAGCGGCACTGGACAGATTAGCACTAACTGTCAGCCGCTTCGGGCTTTGCTTTGCATCAACGAACTGCAAAGTGTTTCTCCAAGATTGGCCTGAACAGCCTCCTTCGCTGACCCTTGGTGGGGATCAGCTAGAAGTCGTTCGACAGCTCAATTACCTTAGAAGTTGTATCAGGGTACTTTGGATCGAAGATGAGATCACGCAACCTATAGCAAAAGCTCGAGGCGCTTTTGCTAACCTTCGCCACTTATGGCGCCGGCGCGACATCACTCTTGCCCTGAAGGGTAGGGTGTACGATGCAGCAGAACGTTCAACGCTACTGTACGGTTGTGAAACCTGGCACCTTTGATCAGCGGACGTAAAGATCCTAGTTACGATCGGCCACCTTTGCATTCGCAAGTTACCACACATCTGGTGGGAACACCATGTGAGCAACGAGCGTGTTCGACGTCTTGTTTACGGCACCGGAAAATGAAAAGCACCGCTCAGTTCCGTTATTTCACGCACCAGGCTCCGATGGCTCGGCCACGTATTACGCATGCCAACCTACCGACTCCCGCGACTTACGTTGTTTGCTCCTCCGGGTGTGGATGGAAGAAGAGGCGTGTTGGCCAAGCGATGACTTGGTCGAGAGGAATGAGGGCCCTAACTTCGAAGCTGGCCTCAGTTGGAGCGTCTCGGCTCCCTAGTTGGGTCGGAAAGACAATGAACACGTTTGGTTGGATACGCTTGTTGATATGGCTAGAAGCCGACCTCAGTGGCGTTCGTGCTGTGATTTACTTAGTCTCCCCCTCCAACCACGATCTCATTAGTTACCAATTTGTAATTTAGCGTAGTAAATTATTTTTTATCCCGCATAATATCCGGCTGTTAGCTTACCGGAACGATGCCCGTCCATTACCAGTAGCTTAGCTGGCTTGCACCGGTGACATTTTATTCCCTTCTTTCCTTTATGTATTGTGGTACAGTAGCTGAGGAGCTTCCCACGTCTAGCTAACGTGAATAGTGTGTGTGTAGTCTGTCAGGCAGTTGTAAGCCTCAGTCTGACTAGCGTTGTGGTCAAGCGGCTTGAAAAGTTGGGGAGATTTTTGAACTGTTACCTGAATAGATTATATCTGCTCAGTAGTGCACAACACGGATTCCGGAAGGCGTTGTTATCCGGGAAAGGTGAATCATAAAGGAAAACCATGATTTTAGCAATGAATGGATTATCTTCGATCGTGCATTGATTTCGAAGATTCCGGAACCTTCCATTCCTTCACGTGATCGCCAGCATACGGAGTTTTGACATCGAGGTTACTAATCTTAGCAGCTGACCTTCGTTTTCTAAAAGCCGTAGGCATTGAGCCCCTATAGATTTTGGAGTAAGACGGGCTTATTGGTACATTGTTTTGACAGCAAATTTAGCTACCTTTGCAGCGTTTTTGTTAACCCGTTTTTCGTGGTCAAGGTCGTTGTACGTTTGCTTTTTCTTCGGCTGGACTAGAATATTTGAGGTGCGAAATTTTTGGGTGTTTTATTCGAAATCGCGAGAAAATGTAAAGATCTAACGATGGCGACGGACAAGCAAGAAAATGCTAATCATTTATGCCGAACTTTTCACAATCTGCTTCTTCAGCAAGGATCACAGATGGAAGCACAAATAAAGCTGATTAATATTTGCCTCAGTGCTTGAACCGACAGTCAAACGGAGCAGCTACACATGACACGCAAGCTGTTTTACTTGATCATCTAACGAATGCAATCTATGAATTTCATTATGCTACGGATCCCGAATGCACATTCAAGGCGTGGTTCAAACGTTGGGAGGACGTGTTGCGAACGGATTCCGGCCGTCAAGATGATTCATGGTAAGTGCGCCTCTTGTTCCGTGAGCTCGGTACTAATGAACACACAAGTTTTGTTCACCACATCCTTATCAAAGAGCCGTAGGACATCCACTGCAACGAAGCAGTGGCACCCTTAAAAATGTTTTGGTGAGTCGACGTCTTTGTTTAGCAATCGCTACTAATGCCTAAATATTGTTAAGCGTGATACAGATTATGGGGCATTAGCAGACATGGTTAAACGTGAATGTGAACGTTGCAAGTTACGCTGCTTGACGGATGACCAGTTTAAGTGTCTCATATTTGTCAGTGCTTTACAAGCTCCACGCGACGCGGAAATCCGCACACGGCTTTTTGCTAAGTTGGATCAAGATCCAGATTTGACCTTGAAGTCTCTTGTAGGCGAATGCAAACGTTTGCTTACTTTGGAACACGACACCGCTAGGATTGAGCAGAGTCGCTTCAGCCTTGCCGAGACTGTTCATGCTGGGCAAAATCAAGGAAGGCTGGCTCGTTCTAGCCGTTCAATGGAACGCCGAACAAGTCGCCCACACCTTGTTGATCATGTGGTGGATGGCATTTCGCAAGATACTGTCCATTCAAGCGTACCATTTGTGATAAGTGTCAGCAACGCTTCCGCAAGGAAAACGTTTGTCATCAGTCCCGGCCAAGAAACTTGAAGCAGTCTTACCGAAGGAAGAACTTCTGGAAGCCTGAGGCAGAAAAGCTATCTGTGATTGCCACTTTCACAGCGATTCTAGAGCACGCCGCCAATTTATCACTGTGCTTATCAACGGAATCCCAACCCGGCTGCCATTCAATACGACATCAGCTATAACGATCATTTCCAAGAACCCTTGGAAGCACATAAAGAAGCCGAGGATGGTTGATACCATCAACGTCGCCCACAACGTATCCGGTGGAGTGCTGATGCTAATCGAAGAAATAACTTGCAAAACTGCATTCAGGGGAGTGGAACAGGCCGGAACCTACTACTTGTCCGACCGACCAAACTTGAACCTCCTTGGGCTTGACGATGGAAAAATTACAACTGTTTGATGTTCCGATGAGTCAGATTTGCAATAGAGTTCAAACCGACCCAGTCCATGCATCATTGTCGATAGAAGACATGACAAGAAAAATAAAGCAGTAGTTTGCTGCCTTGTTTGAAAATGGTCTCGGCTACTGCACTAAGTGCAAAGCAAAGTTATGACTTCGCAAAGAACCAAGCCAGTCTTCGGAGCAAAATACCGGTACCGTATGCAGCCATGGCAGCAGTTGATCAGGAGCCATACCGACTGGAACCAGCCGGCGTCAGCACACCAGTGAACTACTCTTTATGGGCTGCGCCGATTGCTGCTGTGAGAAAGCCGAACGTTAAACTGCCTGTCTGCGCCGATTTTCGACTGGGCTGCAAGCCGAATTGGACGACCATCAATACCCCCTTCCGATGCAAGAGGATAAGTTTGCCAAGCTGCATGGTAGAAAGTGATTCGCCCAGCTCGACTTGTCCGATGCCTACGTCCAGGTCGAGGTCGATGAAAGCTCGAGAGAATTGCTGAACATCAACACTCATCGTGGCTTGTATCAGCACAACCGCCTCCCTTTGGGAGTGAAAACAACAGCAGCCAGCTTCTAGCAGCTGATAACATTACGCTCGCGGGAGTAACTGGAGCCGCGGCGTACCTGGATGGTATCATTTTAATGGGTCGGACGGCAGAAGAACTATTTTAGTGGCTCGCTGAAATGCTTGTAAGCATCCAGACATATGGTTTCCGTATCCCTTAAGATGTGTATATTTTACACCAACCTTCTAGTTTCTCGGCTTCATTTTTTCAAGACGGTCGTCGCTCTGATACAGAAAATATCTGAGCTACACAAAAGATGCCCCCACCTGCGGACTTGCAACCGCTGCCTTCAGTATGTTGCCCAAACAGTCAGTATAACGTTTTTCTGTCCGAACTGCATCGCCTGCGTGCCCCGCTGAATACGTTGCTGAGCAAGGGCTAGACCTGGAATTGGACGCCAAAATGCCAGACTGCGTCCGAGCGGGTCAAGTCATTGCTGGCTTCAGACCTACTCCTAACCCACTTTGATCCCTCCCGGGAAATTGTCCTTGCCACAGGCGCATCGAGTCTAGGGATCGGTGCCATAGTCCCCATTCGTTCCCAGATGGATCTCAGAAGGCGATCGCACATGCCGCCAGGACACTGACGAAAGCGGAAAGAAAGTACAGTCAGATAGAGAAGGAGACATTGGCCATAGTGTTTACCGTGAAGAAATTTCACAAGATTCTCTTTTGGTCACCTCTTCAAACTCTTGACTGATAAAAATCCGCTGATGGTCATATTCGGCTCGAAGAAGGGAATTCCTGCCCATACAGCCAAGAGACTCCAATGAGGGGCAATCACCTTGCTGGGCTATGGTTTTGATATCCGTTATCAGTCAATGGATTCAATGGGCCAGGCGGATGCGTTGTCATGCCTCATTGCTTCCCAGCAGCAAGAACACGAGGCCACCATCATTGACTCAGTCGAGATCGAACCTAATGTCAAATTCCTGGTGAGCGGAGCCCTACAGAGTCTGCCAGTTACGGCCGATGCTGTGCGAGTCGAAACGCTTCGAGACCCAATGCTGAAGGTGGCACACTTCTACAGAAGCAGCTGGCCACGTTCGTGTTCATCTACCGAAATGCAGCAGTTCTAGCAGCGAAGGCATTCGCTCTCCATTGTGAACGATTGCGTCATGTTCTCAAAGAGAATAGTCATCCAGCAGGCGTTGCAAGCAAGAGTGCTGCGACAGTTCCATGCACGACATCCAACGCTCAATCGAATGAAAGCGCTTGCACGAAGTTATGTGTATTGGCCGGTTATGGCCGGACAGCTGGATCAACTAGCTAGAAGTTGTGGCAACTGCCCTACCGCTTCAAGGGAACCGCCGAAGACTGAACTCCACTCGTGGCTTAAACCAACCAAACCTTGGAACCGTGTTCATATCAACTTTGCAGACCCATCAATGGCCAGACATTTTCATAGTGGTCGACGCTTATAGCAAGTGGCTCGAAGGGTCTCTCATGTGAAGCACGAAAACCAGGGCAGCAGTCCCGAGGTTGCGACAAGTCTTCAGCAGGTTCGGCTGCCCTGAAACATTGGTGACGGACAATGGAGCACAGTTTATTTCGGCCACCTTCATGGAAAACTGCCAACGCTGAGCCATCAAACACGTGCGGTCTTCACCATTTACGCACAATGGAATGGTCAAGCGGAGAGGTAGGTGGCTACCTTCAAACGCGCTCTCCTTGAAGCAGGGAGGGTGGGTAACATAGTGGAGGTGATCGACCACTTCTTGTTTCTGTACCGATCTACACCAAATCCACATCCATCGGTTGGAATATCACAAGCAGAAGCAATGATGAATAGAAAGCTTCGCATGCCATTTGATGCAGTTCGGCCGTTCCGATGGTCCACAGCTGGTGAAAGGAAGCTCAAGATGGAACGCGAGTTTAATCGGCGGTATGGTGCTAAGCGACGTTAGTTTAAACGGGGTCAGTCAGTATTTGTGCGTGATTATCAGAATGGACTCGCACAATGGAAGTCAGACATGATCTAGGTCAACTGCAGGAGCGTCATTTACGCCGTGCTGGTTGGAAAGCAGGTATGGGTACGCGATGCAAACAAACTGCGACCAACAATGCGTCAGCCACAAGCACCAGAATCCGCCGAGCTTTCATTTTACCTGTTGCTAGGCAGCTTCAACTTGCCTATAGAGCCCATAGAAGCATCCGGTCATCAGACGAATAATACTGGACCGCAGAGCCCGGAATTCGAATCTAGAAAACTACAGCCAAGGCGATGGACCGATAGGCGTAGAACCCCATCCAGGAGGCTTCAGGTCAATCTCAGGCTAGCATCATACACTGCGGCTGCCGTTTCAGGGAGGTATCCGGGAATAGGTAAAAACATAAAGGAAAACCATTAGTTTAGCAATGAATGGATTATCTTCGATCGTGCATTGATTTCCAAGATTCCGGAACCTTCCATTCCTTTACGTGATCGCCGGCATACAGACTTTGGACATCGAGGCTACTAATTTTAGCAGTTGATCTTCGATTTCTAGAAACCGTAGGTCATTGAGCCCCAATAGAGTTGGTGTAAGTCGGGCTTAGTGACACAGCGTTTTGGCGCCAAATTTCGCTACCTTGGCATCGTTTTTGTTAACACGTTTTTCATGGCATAGGTCGTTGTAGGTTTGCTTTTTCATCGGCTGGACTAGAATTTTGCGGAGAAATTTTTGGGTGTTTAATTCGGAAACGCGAATAAATGTGAAGATTTAACAGTTTTCATGTCTGACGAAGTTGTGCGTCGCTCTTGAATCTTGTCCCGAGGCAGTGGACAATGGCTACGTAATGGATGTGCTTTTCGTCGACTTGTCGAAAGCATTTAATAAGCTACCCACTTGAGGTTATCACATAAGCTGTGCGCCTACGTCGTATTTGACCCCACCCTTCACTGGGTATCCGCATTGTTGCATGGAAGATACCAGCGCGTGCGTGTGGGCCGCTGCTTATCCTTTAGACAAGCTGTCCTTAGCGATGTCCCACAGGGCTCGGACCTTGGACCTACCCTGTTTTCCATTAACGTAAGCGCTCTCCCTGGGGAGCTTGCGGTTTCATTCTTATTGTTTGCTGATGACCTTAAGCTATGGAATATTTTAAATGTCCCTGAGAGTTCTGAGGCCATTCAACATGCCCTGGACAGACCCTGGGACTGGTCTACTTTGTGGCTACTGCATATTGACCAGGGTTTGTTCCGTCCTTCGTATAAGAGTAACTTTCCCATCTCCGCGGCACGTGCTCGGTGGGGTCGAACTCCATCTTGTCTCCAACCAGATGGACTAAGGCATCGTCCATACTTCGTCTTTGCATTCTGCTGACAACTGGAAGAAGGCCGCAAGTAGGGGTTTCAGAATGTTGTGGTTAATATGCCGTTCTTTCGGGTCCGAACTACCGACATATTTGTGAAGCTGTTCTCAGATTTTGTTTGGCCCCATCTGGAATACTGTATCCAGGCCTACCTGCCGTGCCTTGTGCGGGACAGAATGGAGCTCGAGGGGGTTTTGGGGGAAGGTACCAAATTGGTCGAGGAGATACGGGGCGATCGAACCCTAGCATATACTTAGCTGGAGTATATATTCAATGCACTACCGAGGGCTTCGAGGAGACCTAATCATTAAAGTATTTTAACAGGGAAGTTTGGACAGGACTTAAGCTGGCTATTTAGCCCGGCTAGGTTGCCCTGTCTTCGCGGTCATCTGATGAAGCTACAAGAGCCGCGTTCCGACCGGATAAGGGCAGAAACTCGGTTATCGTGTAGAGTTATCGAGCGCTTCTAGAAAGGGTAGTCCGTGAACCTCCAGTTAAGGGTTTCAATCGTCAGTTAAACGCTCTTAGATGGCAGCAGGAAACCTTTCCCTTCTCCTGACTATATCCACTTTCCAACTGTGAGTTCATACTCTGTCATTCTCTTTACTCTTTGGTGTTATCATTCGTTTAAATGACTTTCCCTTCTCTTTTCCATTTTCGTTCCACTTCTTTCTTATTTCACTTGACCTACACAGCGCGCACTGCTACTGCAGTGAACATGGGCGGCAATTGGTTGACCAAGGTGTGGTTCAGGTGTTTCGTTTTAGATCCATCAAGAGGTCGTAGCACTTTATCCTTTCCTGACCCAACTATCCGCTCCAGACCCGACCCGAACTCTTTACCCTATGGGTCTTGTTAAGCTCGAGCTTTTATTCCCATTAAATGCAACGTTCCAGTCCCATCTGGGTCTAAATTTTGTAGACTCTGTTTCTTCTTGTCCTTAATTTCTCCGCGATTGGCAAGGTATATGCATGGCGCTGTGTTAATAGGTTTCTAGTTCTGGGTTACTTCCGCGGCTTCTGCAAGAGATTGAAGAAAAACGGAGGCACAATGTACTGTCACGCAGTACAAGGTTACAGCGACATGGTACAATAAAAGTACCATAATTCTGGAAATATTTCTAACCAACACCTATCTAGAGCTCTTTTAAAAGCCTCCACGGTGCTGCATTCTATTAATGCTGGAGGTAGCTTATTACAGCTATTGACTACACAATTCACAAGGAATTTCGCCTTGATATCCCGTCTAGATCTCTAATGCTAATACTTCCTTTGGGGTCCTCGCAGGTGATCTGACCCAGCTAGCTCAACTAGTTCAGACCTGACCATGTGCATCCTGCCAGAGGAGCACTGAGACTGCGACTAGCGACTCACTTCCAAGTTCACGGATTTCGTGAAGGCTGTGCCTTTGATTGATCGAGTGGGAAGAGCTAGCCGGGTTGTTAGCCATGACGTCAAAATGCCTGAGTTGCAGTAAAGGTGTGATGTTGCGTTCTAAGGCCGTACAGTGATCTGAGTTCGTAGGATGGATGCATAATGCTTGCTGCGACATTTGTCCTGAACTCTATGAGTCTCTGCAACGATATACTGCATTGGCTATCACTGTTTCCTGCAGCCGCCGCCGTACTTCATTAAACGGTCGACGCGTTCGCGCCGGACTGCCAGTCCTGAGCTCTCATTCTACTCCAACGAAGTTTGTAGCTTCCACTGCATTGGACTCTTGTTTCAGCACTTTTTCGTCCACACCTAATTCCTGCTCAGCTACCACCACGGGTAAACGAAGCCGTGTCCCATCTGCTCCCCAAGCAGAGCCTTTGACACACGCCTTACCCAGTGAACCCAAGACTGAGACATACGCTGCCTTGGTGCAGAAAACTCCCACTGTCCCAATGGGTCGTGGTCAAACTATATGTAACGTTCAGGCGAAGACGAAGCCCAAACCCAAACACTGCTTCCTAGTCCCAAATGAAATCTGTCCTCGATAAAGTCAACACGCTGGAAAAGTTGATCAAGGCCAGTGCGTCACCACGGCCGCAGATCTCCTGCCGCGCTCTACCACCCTCTCGTGAAAGATGTCTTATCATTGTGAACGCGCCAGAATCTATCAAGGACACCTCTGCAGAAAGGATGCTGTATAACCAAGGGTTACTTGGTGATGATTTCCATTTTATTCGATAAAGGTATTAGGTACAAACATTCTCTCTGCCTTCAACTTGGGCAGGGAGCAAGAGGATCCATCTAAGACACGCCCTCTCAAGTTCGTATGCCAAACCGAAGAGGAATACCGACGCATCCTCCGGCGAACCCACGTTTGAAAGTTGAGCCTTTTTACATCCTGAGAGATCTTTCTCCGGAAGCCCGTATTAAAATGAAAACAGCCGTTGATGAGCTCCGGTCCCGCCGAGCGAATGGTGAAACGTACCTCCACATCGTGGAATTTTGCGTAATCCGGAGAACTTCGAGAACTCGTTGGAGGCCAATTCTCCTCAACTTAGGACAGTAGAGCATGAGAACGGACTACGTGTAATTTTTGCCAATGTATGCAGTCTGAGAAATGAACTTGATAAGGTACAGATGCTTGCGTCAGATACTCGCCCAGACTTGATGGCTTTCACCGAAACTTGGCTTTTTGCGGACACCATAGATGCAAAGGTTTCTATCCCCAGATACTCTCTCTCTCGAGCCGACCACCTTGGTGGTAGGCACGGCGGCGGCGTCATACTTTACTGGAAGGCGAAACTCAAGGCATATTTGGTTACAGCTACTAGTGGCGACGATGGTGATTTTGGTGCCCTTTAGTGCCGTATTCATGATGGAGGCAGAGCCTTCACTATTGGTATTGTCTACAAAGCGCCATCGGGATCCGGAGTTCAAGTGCTCAATTCGATCAGGAAACACGGTGCGGGAAAGGATAATCTTATCGTGGGGGATTTTAATGCCTCTAATATCGCTTGGGACTTACTTCTTTGTGGTCGACCATCTGCTTCCTTTGATGCTACCTTACTTAAGACTGTTATCGATTGTAATTTGTTTCAGCACATCACCCTGCCAACCCGCGTTGTTGCCGACCAAACGCCAAACACTCTGGACCTTGTACTCACCCCAGCTCAGTCAGTTATCACGAATCTAACCATTTTTCAACCCATCGGCAAAAGTGCTCATGGTGTCGTTTCATTCCAATGGACACGTCTCCTCACGATTCATAGCAAAGGTGGTTGTCGTCGGAACGGTTGGCGTGCGGATCCATTCCTTCCGATAACAGCCGCAAGTGCTATGGACTGGAGTATTTCTGATCCTATTCCTCTTGATGATGCGTGGAACCCTGTGCTCTCAAAAATGACTTCTCTAATTGAGCAGGCCGTTCCTTCCTCCAGTAGCAAGTCCTTCAAGAGGAGTCCACCTTGGATTGACAGTGAATTGAGGTCTCTGATGAACGACAGATGCAAATTGTGGGACCGTTTCAGGCAATTGCAAACAGAGTCCGATTACTCTTCCTACAAGACTACCAGGAATGTTCGTGTCGCGTCGAAGCGTCAGAAATGTCAGCAATATGAACTATCATTGTCAGTACACTCCAGAACGACACCCAACATGCTTTTCTCTTATCTGAAAAAAGCACTAAGGCTGGCAGTGACATCCCTACCTTGCGTTCCTTTGAATATCAAAATTAATTTTACCAAAACGCTGATAAAGCCAGTCTTTCGGCCCAGCAGTGCGCCTCTGTCTTCGCGAAAGAATCTTCCGCCTGCGGCAACACTGGGTCCAGTTTTCCTTATCTGTTGCATCAACTAGATATAAACATCAATTCTATGGTTAAACTTCTCCTTGATTTAGATCCGCATTCTTCACCTGTCCGGATGGCTTGCACTCACTGTTCCTTAGGACTGTGGCGCAGTACATCGCCCCTTCTATCTGTCAGGTTTTCCGTCGTTCCTATGAAGCTGGGCGTCTTCCGTCGGCTTGGAAAGTGGGCATTGTCAAACCCATATACAAAGGAGGGAACAGGCAAGATCCAGCCAACTATCATCCTCTCTGCTTAACCTCGATATTGTGTAAAGTTATGGAGCGGATCTTGAAACAGGCTCTTCATCTCTGCCTCGAGGAATTGAATCTCTTCTCTTGCGTATAGCATGGTTTTCGAAGGGCAAGCTCATATACCTCTAACTTACTAGCTGCTAAGGAGAAATAGGCGGTCTCTAGATTCCCGTAAATGCCTGGACGTCGTGCTCGTGAATTTTAGCAAAGCTTTCGACAGGGTCCCGCACGAACGACTTTTGCTTAAACTCCGAGGAATCGGTATCGCCGGGAATCTTCTCTCTTAAATCTCTGATTTCCTTCGCGACTGCACGATGCATGTGCAAGTAAAGGAAACATTTTCCGCCCCTGTTCTCATGACTAGTGGAGTCCCACAGGGTACTGTCCTCGGCCCCATGCTATTCGACCTTTTCAGCAATGACCTACGGTTCACACTCCAGGCGAATTGCCTAATCTACGTCGACGACCTGAAGCTGTGGGTGGAGGTATCCAGTATGGAAGATGCTGATAGGTTACAATAGACACTCGACCTTGCTACATGCTTGGTCAATAAAGTGGCAGTTGTCAGTGAACCTTGAGAAGTGTTCGATTCTTCGAGTTGGTGCGTTTGACCCATTTGGAATCTACCATATTGGTGGTTTCTTACTCATAAACGCAACTCAGGAGAGGGATTTGGGAATAATACTTTCGCCTGACCTCAAATCTGATGAAGGTACCAAGAAAAAGGTCGCTGCGGTTTACAGGATGTTCCAGTCTATACGCAGAGCCTTCTCTTGCTTGACGCCGTGGCTCTTCCGACTCCCGTTTGCTTCAGATGTAGGCCCGCTTCTCGAGCTACCTGCTGCCTACTCTCTTACGAAATTTAAATGTGATATGATTAAAAAGATTCAACGGCGTGGATCCAAATCTGTTCCTGAGCTGCGGGACCTGTCCTGTTCTCTTCGACTCAAACAATCGAACCTCTTTTCCTTGGATTACCGTCTTCATCTCGGAGACTTGATCTTCACCCGAAGTATTCTTAGAGGAGAGTTGGGGAGGGAATTACAGGAACTTTCATCTCAACACAGAGAGCTCGACAAGTTTCCACAGTTTGAAACTGTTCAAACCGAGGAGTCATCAAGTGCGATCCAGCGTGGCTTTATCCACTCACGTCTCGCCTACCGAAGTCCATCGTCGTTGCCGAGACCCAGGAACGTTTCAAGAGTTTATTGGATTCGCGTTTTAGTTTACGGGGAGCCAGCTGTTTCCAATGCAGCTTCAGTGGTTCTCTGTGGGACCTTGTTCAGCAGTGACCCAGGCTATCTCTGAAACGATTGGGAGGTGACGGAGCTGACAAAGGAACTTCCTTCTGCTCTCTATCATCTAATGATCCATCGTCAACCGCTGGCCGACATACTCCGATACCCTATCTTGGAGATTTTCAGTATGTCACTACGTGAATGTAGGCTCCCACAGGACGGGAAGGAGGCAACTGCTGTAGCCGCGTATAAAGGAGGTTCCAAAAGATTACCCGTCAATTACAGGCCTGTAAGTCTACCCAGCGTTTTCCCAAATGCTTGGAAAAGCTTATTCGACAAGGAATATGTAGGCACTTAGTTTGGTTGGTCTGAACATTTCCAGAATTATTGTACTTTCATTGTATCATGTTGCCGTAACCTCATACTGCGTGACAGTACAGAGGTGATTCCGTTTTTGCTTCAATCTCTTGTAGAAGCCGCGGAAGTAAACCAGAAGTCGTAGTACCGGAGGCTCTTATTCGATTACCGGCGTAAGAAGCAGGACGCTTCTTAGGCTGCCTGTATCGTCCTTGGAACCTGACCCGACCCATTGTGCTATACTGGGTGGTGCCTCCGGGCCTCTTGAAAGCCACTCCTACCTAGTTGATCAGTGATTCGAGGTCAGACAAACTGAGTCTCTTGGTCCACCAGTTTCAGTTCAGTTTAGATGGGGACTGGAACGATAGGAGAATCCCTTGAGTGTTCCATCTTGAGTGGATCGTTGAAACAGTTACTGATGGATCTAAAACGGAAACACCCGTATCGCACCCTGGCCAACCAGTTAATGCCCACGTTTCCTGCCCTAGCAGTCCCTGCTGTGGCAGTCAAGTGAAGTAAGCAGAGGATAGGAAGAGAAATCGAAGGCACAGAATAAGGAAGTGCACTTAAATAAGAAGATAATACCAATACGTGAAGAAAAGTAGAGAAAAGAAAATCGAAGTACGAAGACGCGAGTTAGTCATGGGAAGGGAAAGGTTTCGTGTTGCCACCCAAGAGCGTCAAGTTGCCGCTCAAACCCCTTAACTGTAAATTCCCTGATAACACTTTCCGGAAGCATGTTCCAGCGGTCGATGACTCTGCGTGACAACCGGATTTCCGCCCTAATCTGATCGGACCGCGGTTTGTCCAGCTTCAACGAATGACCGCGTAGAACAGACAATCTAGCGGGACTGAATAGCCAAGATAAATCTGGACCAACCTTCCCAGTCAAGATACGGTAGGTTAGGATTAGGTCTCCTCTAAGCCTTCGGTAGTGTATTGAATGCATTCCCAAACTAAGTAGACGCTCGGGGTACGTCCGTCCCCGTAATCCCTCGACTAACCTAGTACCCACTGGTAAAACCCACTCTAGCTCCATTTTGTCCCGGACGAGGCAGGGCGGACAAGCCTGGACGCAGTATTCCAGATGAGGCCGAACGAAAGCCGAGAACAGCCTCGTAAAGATGCCGCTCGTCAAGACTCCGAAAGAACGTCGGATTAACCACAACATGCGGAAACCTCTGCTTGCGGCCTTCTTCCAGTTGTCGCCGGAGTGTAAAGCCGAAGAGTGTACGACGCCTAGGTCAACCTGGCTAGATACACGGGGGAGTTCGACCCCACCGACCAAGTACTTCGCAGGAGGACAACCCCTCCAATTCGAAGAACGGAGCACTTTGCCTGATTTATGGGCAGTAACCATAAAGTAGACCAGTCCCAAAGCTTATGCAATGCTCGCTGAATAGCTTCGGAACCCCCAGGAACATCAACAATGTTCCACAGCTTCAGGTCATCAGCAAATAGCAGCGATGGTACCTCAAGCTCCGCGGGTAGGTCATTCACATAGATAGAGAACAACAGCGGTCCAAGGACCGAGCCCTGCGGCACGCCGCTGAGGACAGACTGCCTAAATGATAGGCCCCGGCCTACCCGTACACACTGTTCTCTATCCTCTAAGAATGCAGTCACCCAATGTAGGGCGCGGCCAGATACCCCGTAGGAGGACAGCTTTTGCGCGAGCCTCAAATGGGGTACCTTGTCAAATGCCTTCGAAAAGTCGACGAAAAGCACGTCCAGTGTGTGGCCGTTATCCACTACATCCGCCCAATTTTCGCGAGCCACCAACAGATTTTTCAGACAAGGTAAACCCTTCCTGAATCCGTGTTGTACATTGCTAAGTAGATTAAATCTACTCAGATGACTCTCCAATGAATCTCACACCAGTTTCTCGAGAAGTTTGACTACTACACTCGTCAGACTAACTGGCCTGTAATTTGCAGGAAGACCCCTGTCCCCATGTTTGAAGATGGGATAGATGACAGCTTCCTTCATTCGGAGGGCAATGCACAGCTGTCAAGCGATTTCTGAAACACAAGAGGGAGCGGTCCACTTAGTTCCGCAGCCAACTCATGTAACAGTTTCGGGTGAATTAAATCCGGTCCAGAGGCCTTAGAAGGGTTCAGCCCTTGTAACGGCCTACGAACTGCAGTCTCCGCTACAATAAATTCGGATAGTTCTGAACCCTCTGGGGTCCTGCAATCCAGCTCAACGCCTGTCAAAGAGGTTTCCCTTACAAGCGCTGCCGCATATTGCCCACTGAGTACGCAGGCCTTGTCATAGTCCGTATGCGCATGAGTACCTTCATCACGCATCAATACTGGAATTGACATGTTCGAAACGCAGCGCCTTTTGACATACGCGAAGAACCTTTTTGGATTCTCTGAAGCTTCGTCCGCTAACCTTTTTTCAAATTTGAGCCGAGCATTCCTTAGGTGTTGCTTACACCTATTTCTAGCCTTACGGTACCTATCATAAGTATCGGTGGACGGAGCATCGCGGTAAGTCCTCCAACATTTAGACCTCTTTGTGAGCAGATGCCTGCCAGTGAGATCTATCCAGGGCGGCTGTGCTCGGGCCTCCTTTCTCCTTCTGTCTGGGATGAAGAGAGTAGAGACCTCTGTGAGGTAGAACTTAAATTTATCCCAGGCAACCTGGACAGTATCGTCGTCTGAGACCTCACAATGGAAACCAGAAGCCTTGGCTCTCATTGATTGATAGTCTGTTTGCCATATGTTCGGGCGAGACTCAACAGTACTCTGGTAGCGTCTAGACAGAGTACAACTGAAGAGCAAACAAACATGCTCACTGGAACCCAGTGGAGGTCCGTAAGTAATGTCACCAACAAAATCGAGTGACTTAGCGAATACAAGGTCTAAGATAGACGGTACTTGGGCATCCATGCACCTAGTGGGGAGGTCAATGAACTGGTGCAAAGACACTTGGAGCGTAAGTTCAAGCAGAGCAGCGCCGAATGTGCCTGACGCTGAGTCGCAAGAAAGATCTGCCCAGCAAATCTCTGGAAGGTTGAAGTCGCCCATCACCAAACACTTAGTTGCGGACTGGAAGCGAATGAATTCAAGTACCTCTTTGGATACGCTCCCAGGGCTTCTATACACAATTACAACTGTAACCTGAGTCGAGGATGTGCTAATAACAGCCGATAGAGCTTCAACCGTTTTGTCCGCAGACTGAAATAAGCAAGTCTTCAAAACGTCAAGTTTACAGCTCACATAAAGAGCGACGCCCCCTCCCTGTCTACTAGCAGAGCGATCGTATCTAAATAGTGCGTAGTCAGATAGATGTAGTTCACCATCCGTGATGTCCTGGGACAGCCACGTTTCAGTGAATGAGAGTATATCGGGATGAGACCCATCTACAAGCATACCTAACTCGTACAACTTATTCCTTAGGCTGCGCACATTACTTAGAACAACGTGAAGTTTTTCGTTAGATCCAGACCTGGGTCGTGCGCTACCAGAATGGGCAGTGGTAGGGCGGAAA
>OX104064.1:28252537-28401362 GCA_944474145.2 Dicrocoelium dendriticum
CACACAGACTGTGAGTCGCGTTGTCTTTTTTTTTTTTTTTTTTTTCTTTTTTTTTTTTTTTTTTTGATCAGAAAAGCGTAGGTCTGGCCACGTCTTAAGCCTTCGACCGAACATCAGTTCGGCTGGACTCTTACCTGTCGTTTCTATCGGATTGGAGTGGTAAGCGAAAAAATTGGACCAACCTCGTTAGGAGTGGAGCGCGTGATTCTCACTGCAATTCCTTTTTTACTGTCTGGACTGGTCTTTATGTTATTCATTTGAAGCTGGGTGAGAGGGGGCGGTATTCACATGTTTGATGCCGTTATTACGAAGGAAATTTTGGAATTATTGGCTAATGAATACAGAGCTGTTATCTGTCACTAGCAGTTGTGGAATGCCGAATGTGCTAAAACATGTTCGCATGCATGAAATAGTTGCCTTCGAAGTGACGTGTGTTAGTGGAAATACCTCAATCCATTTAGATTAGGTACCGACCATAAGAAGAAACATCTTCCCATCAGCGGACCAAAGTAGTCTGCATGTATGCCCTCCTATGGTTTGTCGGGCTATTGATGTCGCGTCACTACACGTAAGACCGCGGGAGCACTTTCACTCTGGTGATACCCGAGTGAGCTTCGCGTAGTTTCTCCAGAACATATTGTCATAACCCAGGTGGTATGATAGCTCTAGGTGCCCCATGCCGAGGCTGATGTTGCATTCAGAATGCTCCTTCACCACAAATGGGCTAAATCAACTTAAACTAGGTCTTTTTAAGCTAGATAAATTTCATACCACTTTATTTAGTTTGTTCCGCCTGCATGAAATATCTTCTATTAGCTTGCACACGTTGCTAACGCTAATCGTGGTTACCTTCGTTAACTTTGTTGGGTTTTTATCATTTTTTGAGTCACTTCTGAACATTTCTTACTTTTCGCGGATTCGTTGCTAACTAACTTACTTCATATGGTAATTTAGAGAAGGATTACGGCGGCATAGTTGTATGCTTTAACTGATGTATTTTATTTGATAATGTCATTACAAGTGATTGGCTGTTGTTTGACATACCCATTGTGGCTGCGCTTGATGTGCATGTTCACAAGGTGTCTACCTGTCTACTACCCACTACGTTCATAATGGCTCCAGGAGACAGTTGGTTGTTGCTGGAGGGGATGTGGTGCACGGTCCTTGTGGTCGTGCCGGGCTCGAAGAGTGATTCCATGCACTTAGTGTGGAGCGGACTACCGTCCAGCCACCGCATTGTGCGCGATTGATCCCCAAATACAGCGTGCTTGTGTTTGCCTGTGAAGGAGTGTGGGCCGGCTCTGTTGATGAAACGTGGCTTCCATCCACATGCCTCTTGGTCTTATTCCTCCGGGTTTACACTGGATATGGGGTGTGTGGATGGAGCTGTAGGTGGTGCAGCGCGATCCATCCATGGTCCCTCTGCATGCGCAGGCGTCATGTGGCTGGCCAGTGTGAGAGGCAAATCCGAAACCGGATGCCACCAAGCAAATATATATATATATATATATAGCAGCCGTTTACGAATAGGGATTGAGCCATCAGAAACCATGGGAATAAAAATATGGTACAGAAATCATAAAAGAATGCACAACGCAATATATCGGAGTCCATAATGTCGTCAGTGGGTGAGATGCTACCCATTTGCCCAAGCCGATGTAGGATGTTGACTTGAGGGACGCCACCCCGAGCCTTTGGCCGAATAGCCTGCCAGCTAGGCATCGGAGCGGATTCAAGGAATCGCGCCTATTGGGATCCGGTGATTGATTGCTTAGTTCCTACGCCTTTCGTTCTTTGGTCAAACAGGGACCGAATGCTCCCCTGAATAACTTCATGCAGTTGCTGGAATACAATCTTTCGTCAGGATGAAGCAAGGGGCAGTGACTTTACTTAATGTCGAGTTCCATTCGCCACGTCACAGTGTTGTTAAACGGACATATGTGGCTTTTTATAATGAGAGCGCTTGCCAGGCGAAAACCCACCGCGTCCTGGAACACTGCCGCCGGACCATTCACTGAATGGTGAAAATCCCGAACCACCCAGCTTGCAGCACGATGAGGTTGTTCGGCGAGCCAGCCAAGTTCAATCAATACGCCTCTCCGCTAGAGTACGCCACCCAGTTGATCGTTACAATGCTATTTGGGGACTGACGAGGCGTATGTCGTATGAGTCACTATCGCAAGTCAGATCTTCACACCCGGCATTGACTGTCTCTATATGTGCGCGTTTATGTCTGCCTATCCATCACCCACTCACCAGTGGCTTGGCTTCAGCCACTTGATCGATGCCCTGTACACGTTCTTACCAAAATACACGTTGCGTGTTACCAGCTCTGTGTGTACTGATGTCTTTGCGTTGTTCGGCTATGAGCCATTACTGGGTTGGCAGACTTGCGTTGGTTCCGCACGTGTACGGGGGCACTTTCAAGTCTTCGATCACCGCTGTCTATGAAGCATTGTTGGTGTCGAGTGGCACCAGCATGCTCGCAACGATGATGTGCATAGGCGAGTGCTAGGCAGTGATAATCATAATAGTTCGTTAGCACAACAGATATCAATGAATAAGTTGCATTGGCTTGGTCACGTAATACGTATACCCGGCCACCGCTTACCGAGGAAGACCTTGTTTAGCTGCTAAATGTAGGATGGCGCGACGTTCGAGGTGGATAGAAGTTGACTTAACAGCGGGAAGTGAAGTCACTGACGACCAAATTCGGTGACGTCGGTTCGTCTCGCCTTCCAGACTGGAGTCCACGTGACTCGCTTTGTGTTTGGTTGGAGACTTTGCAGGACATTGCTCACAGTCGGACTACCTGTTTAAAGTGTTTGGTGCTGAGATGCGTGTGTGTCAGCTGTACGGCGTAACGGCGCTTCGCTGCCGCGCGACCACCACCAGTCGCACGCGGACTGAGTATACCGCGAGGAAGCCCACACCTACGCGGATTCGAACCGGTGACCTTATGGTTGCAAAGCAAACGTGCAGAGCACTCGGCCGCCGGCCACCGGTGCTGAGATACTTGCGGGATAATGGCTGATTATGACGCGGAGCAGTGAAAGCCGCAAGAAACCTGTCGCGGTGATGGCGCCTTATCTTTGCACAACAGCCGGCTGTTTGGGATGGTATGTTGTTGACAAGGTGTAGGCGCCTTGACCCCAAATGTTTGCTTATGGCATTACAGTGTTCTTGTAAGTCCTCTTTTCTCTCTTATTGTTCTTCGTTACGCAGGTCGTTGTGGTTGTACGGAAGTGAAGCATCATTTCAAATAACTGATATATTGCTGTTGATTATTGCGATGTTCTTTTTGGCTATGTGCTTTTGGATGTTATGTTGAGGTCCTTGCAGAGCTTCCATAATTTAGACGTTTGGCCTATTTCAGACGGCAATGATTTTGACAGTTTGTGTCGCTAACGCTTATCTGCCCGATAACAGCCCCAAACTTATGCGATTCATTTTGGCCCGTCTGGCTATTAATGCACCTATGTATGGGGTATCCCTTGTCTCTTCAACGTGAAATTGCTCCTCCGGTATTAGTACTCGATTCTGTTGATTCGCTGATGCATAGTTTCAACAAGGGGACAAGCGTCTTGGGAACCGTTCCTGCTACCAGCAATGTGGGATCTTGAGTGATTCCTTTCGTAACCGGAATCCGATCGAAGTCTGCCAACCTGAGACTTTTGTGTTGTCGGTAGGCATTTCTTTCGCTTAGAGCACGATTTACCACACCATTACTCGCAATAAGTTATGTGGCTTTGAATCCTCGTCGATTTACGTTAATCCCCTTCGTCGGCTTCATGCATTCGGTCCTCGGTGTTTGCTGAGTCCACTGTGTGCGTTTACAACATCACGTTCGCAGTGATGAAATTAATTGGAGTGTCTCGGGAAGTGCGAATATCCTACGCAGCGAGTTTGTCTCAATAAACCACTTTAGATGATTAGTTCCATTCCTACTCTTGTCATTTTGGCACTCATCGCTTTAGAAGAGACCACGGGATGGTCACACTCACCACTTAGCGCTGAGATGTAAAATCGTTTAATCCTCATTAGTCCATCACTGACTGCGTGCGTCTTGGCTTTAATAGATTTCGCGATCAAGATTACCGACAGTTCGAAACATTTGAACATGTTGTGTGATATATAAACCTATGTAGACATTTGTCTAGAATCTTACGTTTAGTCTAACAACCCTGAATAAGATATTCTCAGTTTTCGATTTATTGGAATATCGTCCACAACCACTATCCTCGATCTCATTATCGGTTTCCTTTTTTGAATGATTAACCACATGAGGGGATCAGTAATCTCGTAACGTCAGTTCGTGCATTGATTCACTACAGTCTGAGCCTAGTTGGTATGCGTTTCTTTCAATTTCATATGGACGGTGTGCATGTTAAATGAATTTGGGCCTGCTTCGAATCAATTTTGTCTCTCCTCCACCTGCCTCCCGGTCTTGCTCCTTCAGGTTTACACTTGACACATTGTGTGTGAATGTGGCTGTGAGTGGTCAGCGCGATTTTCCCAGAGTTCCTTAGACGCAGAATCCTCACATTGATCAGTCACAGTGGCAGGTAAATCTGAAAACTGATACCGCCATCCATATTTACTCCACGGAAATAATCCTGACCGATCAGTACAGACTACTTTGTATATACTCATAAAATGAACAAATCCCTGATAATTGGAAAGACGTTAAATTGATGGATTTTGAACCGCGATCAACAGCTTTCGTCTTGGATCGATCACACATTGAGCAATTAAACTTATCCATCCGTACCAGTGCGTCACTGGCCTCTTTTCCTGTGCATAGCGTGTTTTTTTCGTGTTGCTCCCCATTGTTTTAGCTTTGCTCCTTGGTGTCCGGCATGTCGTCAGTTTTCGTCCGTTTGGACCGAGCTCTCCGAGGTGCCGGATCTTAACGCGAGTATTGCAGCTGTTGATGTGACAGAAAGCCCGGTACTCAGTTTCGTCTTCTTCGTCCGTCAGCTTCCGACATTATTCCAGTAAGTTTTCATTATGTGCTATCTATCACGTGTGGTGTAATTCGCTTTCCCAATGTTTGCCACTGTTAGTTGGTTGTGTGTTGCGTGGAACCCAGCTGAGTCATGTGCACGAGTACATCGTACCGTCGTTTCGCTGGTGCGCGACCACCACACACAACGTCCAGGCTGGGGATACTGCGAGGTCATCCTCACCTACGCATATTTGACCCGGTGGTCTTTGAGTTTCAAGGCGGGCACCTTGAACCAACAGGTAGCGCGTTTTGCGCCATATATATATATATATATATATATATATATATATATATATATATATATATGCTTGGCGTCGTCCGGTTCCGGATTTGTTTATCGCTATGAAATAAAGAGGATTACTTGTTATCCAGATTGAGATCTAATTTAAATGTAGCTTGGTGTAGCCCCACTTTGAATAGGAAAGAAAACAAACACGTGAAATGTGTAGTAAATGTGCGGTAGAATGTCAGAATCGAGGTGATCTTGGCAAGCGCGTTTTGTTTGGCTGTACCCACGGACGCCGCGGAATTTTTAGTCACCGTGTGCTGGATTCTACTCTTACTTCGGATTACTGTGTTATACGTGTTTTTGTGTAATCGTGTACCAGCATTTTTTGTTTATTTTCCAATATGTGCCAATTTGTTGGATATTTTCCGGCTAATTCCGGAGATCTCATTGCTTGGCCCGACTGCCTCCTGTGTCCGCCATATTGGATTTGTTCTACCTTGTGATACCGTCACAAGCTACTTTTGGTTCGTGTACGAAAGTTGTTGGGCATAAGGCTCATACACTTCGGTGCTTCGGCGGTGATGTTTTGTTCTATATTTCCTGTGTTCGCTTATCCGTTAACGTCTCTAGAAAATCTCTCGACATCCCGCATCGGTTTTTGCAAGTTATGTGTGATAAGTGCCACGGTTCAAGGCTTCGAAATACACAGTGACCGCCAACGACTGCAGGAAAGCATCTCTTACAGGGGAAACACACCGTTCATCTCATGTGGTCAAACTCCCCCATGAAAGTACCTGTCAACTCGCCTTCTCCTGACACTTCGATCTGCACTACCGCCAGCGTCTTCGACCCCGCCCGATTCTCCGGTTCATTGTTGCCCACGGATTGAAGACTCAGACTCGGAACTTTAGAAATGCCGCTTCACTGATCGGTCCGTGAATTTCTCAGAGCCTGTCTGAATACCGAGATCCATAGACCACTCTAAAGGGCAATGGACCACGTAACCGAGTTCAAGCACCCCCTGCTGGTAAACAGCAATAACAATCCAAACCGATAGACACTTCTAATCCTATTCCCACGGTTTCACCACCGATTTCGATGTGGTGTCATAATCTCATGGTCTTCAACGCACCAGGCAAAAGATGAAAACTCTCAGATACGTTATGATCACGATGTTGAATTCCTCCAGGTGCTCATCGATAGACTCTTGGATGTGAGTGAAAACAGTGTGACGATTAAACAAGTAGTCCGACTTGGCCAGCAAACTAAACAGTCATGTCGGCCTCTGAGAATCACCTGTGTAAATCATAATATGCCGCAACTCATACTGTCTCGTCCGTCAAGGCTGAAAGGCATAAAGATTCACATCCACCGCGGCTTGGAACCCGAAAACGTGGATTATTCGAAGACTGCGGTACTTGAGTTCAAACGCCCCGTACAGATGAAGTGGTGGCTGACTTACACATTGTAAATTTTCGGGTGATCAAAAAGGGTGTACGAATCCATATCAACCGGTTACTCGACCTTCCGGCACCTCCTGCGGTACCTCCCAGGACTTCCGTGTGTCATTCGTCAACGTGTGCAGCCTAATGAACAAACGTGACGAACTGAGCTGCTTCACTTAGAACTTGCAGAGACTTAGCTGAACTCCGACGTCATACTTAGAGAAGTCGCGTTGTCAGGATATTTGTTTCCAATGCAACCGAAAATCAAAGGCTCAGTGATGCTCTGTTGTACATCAAATCGTCACTATCTGGCAAACTTATCAGCACCTATTCTAGCGAGGATAACTGTGGTACTCAATCTGCCTCAGACGCGCAGAATTAATAGTGGGTGTTGTCTACCGTAACCCATTAAACGGTTGTTGCGATTGGCTACCACATGTACAGAAGCACATGAGTTACCCTCATTTTTCACTGTTTGGGAACCTAAATTTACCTAAGATATTCTGACCGGAGGTTCAGCTTCTTCCCGGTCATGGCGACGTTGGGGCTCAATACGCTAAAATAACCACTGAAATCGGAGCAACGCAACTTATCCAACCGACGCGCATAACTCCGCACTCGGCATCTTGTCTGGACCTAATGTTTACGAGCTGCGAGCAGAATCTGGAAGATGTCAGGGTCCTCGAACCTCTAGCGAACAGTGACCACTGCTCTACTGTGGCAAGCATAGAACTGCCGTTACCGTATTACAACCAACAGAAGCCGACCTTCAACTATTGGAAAACGGACTTCACCGGGCTCGTCCAAATCACCAATCAGACTGATTGGACACTACCACAGAATGCCTCACTTGAGGCCTGTTGGTCATTAATGAAGGGGAAGCTTGACTCACTGTGTACTCGGTTCATTTCCCTGAAGTATTCAAAAATTGGACCTGTCAAACCGCATTGGTTTGATAGGGAATATAGACAGTTAGCACGATGGCGTCGCAAACTTTGTGATAGATACATCAGCTCAGGCTGTGATGAAGATAACACGGTGTACAAGAAACTTATGTGACACCACAGAGATCAAGAAACGCCGGCAGTTTGAAGAGGAGCTAGCAGCCTCGGTCACAACCACCCCCAGTAGAATATTTGCCTACTTGAAACGTCAACTGAAACCTGGGGGCGACCTACCGGTCTTAGAGAGCTTGAACGGACAGACGCTCATTCCAAGCGCGGAGCGCACCGACGCCTTGACCTCGCACTTACGGTACTTTCCTAGTAAATTGGCGGCTGTTCCGGTACCGGCACAGGTTACGCCAGTTTTGCTCGACAGTCTACGATGTGGTGCAGACGAAGTGTATCAACCACTCGTCAACCTCGATGATGTAAAACCCCCCGGACCAGACGGACTTCCCCCACTGATACTTAAGTCCCTATGGAATATAATTTCGCCAGCTGAGACAAACCTATTCAATAAATCACTCTCTGAAGGATCTTTCCCCAATGACTGGAAATGCTCGGTAGTGAGACCGCTTCCCAAGGGTGGTGATCCGAGTAAAGTAGAGAACTATAGACCGATCTGTTTGACTTCGACATTATCTAAAGTTATTGCGAAGCTTGTCAAAAAGTGTCTGCTGTCGTACTTCGAATCGATCGACATATTTGCGCCAGCGCAACGTAGCTTTACGAAACAGTGATCTTGCATCACCAACTTAATGTACGCAAACCACCAGTGGGTACAAGCTCCCGACGAACGAATACATATTGATGTGGTGTACATCGACTTTAGTAAGGCGTTTGACAAAGGTACTACGAGGTACTCCTTCGTAAACTGAAGACCTACGGAATCGGTGGCATGGTACTTCTGTACTTACACTAGTGTATTGTGGGGCGGAAGTTTAGAGTACAGGTCGGTGACTACCTGACAGACTGGTTCCCATCGATTAGTGGCGTGCCTCAGGGAACTGTACTTGGGCCAGTATTATTTCTTATTCACATCAACGATCTTCCGCAGCAGCTCCAGTTACCATGTGCCCTGTTTTCAGATGATTTGCAAATCTGGAGAATCATTGAGAACCAGGACGACTGCGCTCACCTCCAGCATGACTTAGGTCGACTGTCAACGCGGTCCACTGAAATACAACCGTTTTAACGCAAGCAAGTCGGAGTTCGTCAGTATAACCAGACGTGCAACCACTCGGTCATGCACCTTAGACGGCCAGCTGTTTCACCCCAACACATCTGTCAGAGACTTAGGGGTGCTCTCATGACATGATGTGAGATCACTAGAAAATACTGAGAAGTTGTACCGTGCGGGACTTTGTACGCTCTGAGCATTACGACAGTTTCTCCACATGGTCTGAAGGAAACCGTCGCTCGCCTATTCACCTCGCTCATCAGTCCAATCCTTGAATACGACGCCCCAGCTTACCATCCGATAACCCAGTGGGAAACGAAGAGGCTGGAGAAAATACAACACATAACAACTAGAATGATTCCCAGTCTACGAAAGCTTCCATATGAAAATGTTGTAAAAGGCTCGGACTCTACACACTATCCTACTGCCGATTAGGAATCGACCCATCGAATACTACACCTGAATCACTTCCCCATACTGCGGCCGGTATTTCACCTGCGGGAACCCTGTAACACTCCAGGACACCACTACAAACTCAGAGTCCCAGGCATAAATGGGGTATCAGATCAACTTTGTATGGAGCGACGAATTATAAACTTATGGAATACCCTACCAGAAGGATTCTGGGAAAGGTTTCAAGACACGTATCGACCATTATTTCGAAAACTTGTGCTTTTGTGAAACGGTGCATATACAAACCAAAAAAAATACGTCCTATACCCTTTACTCTTAACATCAATACGGATTCCTAACCGAACAAGGATAAACGGTTAACTGCCCAAACACTACCGCTGACAATCCGCAATTAAATGTTTTTGATTTTTCATAATTCGATAGAATTGCACAGAAACTTTTCCACTTGCTCTTTAATATAGTCTCATTCTCTCAGTATAAGTAGAAATCAAAAGATATCAATAGACAAACATCAAGATGAAAGAGAAGAACGCGCTAAACAAACAGGGAATATGCGGAGGCTAAAAAGAACCGAGCAATTTAACTACACTCAAATCTGTCCAAGGCGACCACTCAGGTGACCGACGCAAAATGGTCGCCGTAGCCAAGTTCATGCATAAGGACATTCCTCATAGGAGAAAATGTTGAGGATGTTTTTGGCTGCTCGCCATAGACACGTGGTCGCCAGAGCAGCTTGGACTGTAAAACTGTCTTGGTCGGATCTAGTGGAATGCGGAAAAAGCTAAGCTTGACTTACTCAAGCCCAACTGTGGTGGAATATAATATGCGCAACATACATGGTTGGCGGCATCCGCTTTCCGGATTTGTTTGTCACTGCGGCCTCCATAGGTATGTATGTGTGTCTAGCCAGCAGTCAGTTGAATAAACATAGAGCCAAACAATTCCATGGAAATCACAAGAAGACAGTTTTAATGAACGTATTGTCATCTTGGCACATTAGCTGGTGAGCAAAACATTTCAGCAGTAAAGGAGAAAATCACCAGTCTTGCCTTGCCCTGGTAAGACGTAGGCGATGACCTGGATTTTCTCAGTGTTTTATTGATTCTTTTATTGACCCCTTTTTCAATTGCATTCCTTTACTCTTTCCACGATTTGTCTGCAAGCGGCTGAATGAGAAGACACGAAATAATCTGAATTCAGACTATCCCGTAAAATGTTGTTCGTTATTGCTCTCTTAAAATTACCAGAGATTAGCAGGTTCAAGCTCTCTAACATGTCCACACCACCAGGCCTCACAATCTTACTGTAAGCTGCTACGCAACACTCGATCCAGGGATCGGCGTTCCTCACTACAGCTGGTGCCGGCTGGGATCAAGCGGCGTCTGTCCATCAGCGACAAGGTGGCAGTGGTGATCCAGCTTTTCGGGTGGTAACAAACATATGCACAATTAACAGTACTGGCAAAAATAAAAGCGTCTTTGATGGGCACCCATTGCGAATTGAGACCATGGTCTGAGGATGAAGTAGGTAGTGTTGACAGAGAAGCCTGGTACTTGGCTAACGTCCCAGGATGTTGCAGATTTTCGACGTTCGGTCGGTATTGCGTAAATCTGGATGATCCTCCGAAGGTCATGCAATTTTTGGCGCGAATGAGTGCGTGATAGGAGTCCAGACAAATTGACCAGTACGATCGGCAGTCTGTTACGCGTCCGCACTATCTGTATCTTGTTGCTATGTCATCAGGCTGGGACCATTCTTTTGTTTGAGAAGGCAGACGCCAGGTAACAGTCTGTATTTTCGAATGACGAAAACTTGTACTCGAAAGAAACAAGCGATGATCAGAACAAAGTGCCAGCAGTCTATCTCCATTGTCTGATCGACTGCTACGGAGGCCAAAAATACCCCCAAGATGGTGCTCGCTTGGCGGCAGACAGCCCACTCGTGTGTTCAAATCTCCGACAAGAATGGTAATGTCAGTCCTTTTAGCGGAACGCAGAAGGTTATGTAGCTGTTTGTAAAAGCAATCCTTGACTGCATCCGGGCTGCAGTCTGTAGGAGCGTAGGCGGAGAAGACAAGCAAGGCACGCGTAGCATCTCGACGTTTACTTAACTTACATGAACCTCGTAGTCTGACTACAAATAACCGACTGTTGACTGGGATCCAGTCAAGCAAAGCGACCTCAGCCCTGTCACTCAGTGCAACTCTGACACCAGCTTGGCTAGAAGCGGCGCCCTCTGGGTCTCCGGAAAGGCACAAGTGGTATTTGACGTCAGGGTTTTCCGGAGATGTCATTCTGAAACGGTACTGGCGTCTTGCAAACTGGTTTCGAAAGGGCAACAGATATCCACTGAGAGTGTTTTAAGGGTGCGGGCCAGACATGCTTGTCGTCTGATCTGCATCAGAGTGCGCACATTGAACGCTGCAAAACCGTATGGAGAACCAGGACGAAGGAAAGCTTGGGCTTCGGTTGAGTGCGAGGATAGTGTGACCCCCGGACAACGAACACCAAACGTTTGACTCAGAACTCTGGCAGATGCGACCACTGAGCTGTTGTTGACGGTGACCTGGAAAGACATAGGCGCAGTTGAGGAACAGGACGTGGGACGATCTGTGAGCGGATGTTGAGCAACAGAGACCGTAAAGCCAGTAGACCTAGCAAGAGAGAAAGCAGTAGCGTAACCCATTCATGATTCGTCAGTGGGCGCGATACTACCCGGTTGCCCAGGCCGAAGTAGAGGGTTGTCTTAGGGCGCCCCAGCTCAAGCCTTTGATTCAGTATCTAACCTACAAGGCAGCAGGGCCATATGAGGATATCGCAACCCGTTGGGAGCCGGTGACCAAACAAGTGGTTCATACGCCTTTAGGACTGCATAGGAACGGAGTCTCAAGGCACCCTTTAATTACAATGCCGCTCAGAGGGAGACAAGGGGAAAGTGGCGAGTCACATCCGCCACGTCCCAGTGTTGTAAAACGGACATATGTGACTTTTTATAGGGAGAACGCGTTTCAGGTGAAAACTCACCACGTCCTGAAACATTGCCGCCGAACGATTCGCTGGAACGGGATAATCCCGAACCACCCAGCTGGCACCACGAGGTTGTTCGGCAAGCCAGCCATATATATATATATATATATATATATATATATATATATATACATATACATATACATATACATATACATATATATATATATATATATATATTGCATTCTTGATGCTTCTTCACCGTAGTTTGGCTAAACCAACTTACACTTAAACTAGATCTTTTTAAGCTGGATAAATTTCATTCCACTTCTGCCTACCTGAATAATTTTCTATTAACTGGCCACGTTGTTTACGCTAATTGCGCTTATCTTTGGTAACTTTGTTTCGTTTGTAGCATTTTTGAGTAACTTGTGGACATTTCTTACTTATCGCGGACTCGTTGCTAACCAACTTACTTCAAATGGTAATTTAGCGAAGAGTAGTGCCACTGTGTCTGTATGCATTATGTTGGTATATTTTAATTCAGCTTGTCGTTTAAAGTGAATGGCTGTTGCTTGATATCCCCGGTGTGGCTGCGCTTGATGTGCATGTTGACAAGGTGTCTACCTGTCTACTACCCACTACGTTCATAATGGCTCCAGGAGACAGTTGGTCGTTGCTGGAGGAGACTGGGTTAACGGTCCTTGTGGTCGTGCTAGGCTCAAAGAGCGGTTCCATGCACTCAGTGTGGAGCGGACTACAGTCCATCCACCGCATTGTGTGCGCTTGATTCCTCAAATACAGCGTGCTTGTGTTTGCCTGTAAAGGATTGTAGTCCGGCTTCGTTGGTGAAACGTGGCTGCCATCCACATGCCTCCCGGTCTTATTCCTTCGGGTTTGCGCTGGATCTGTGGTGTGTGGTTGGAGCTGTGGGTGGTGCAGCGCAAGTTATCCATGGTCCCTCTGTAGACGCAGGCGTCCTGTGGCTGGCCACTGTGAGAAGCAAATCCGGAACCGGATGCCGCCAATCATATATATACCAATTCGTTGAGTCGGTGAATTGACCATGTGCTAGACCCGTTGTCCTTCGGGTGTATACTTTTTCGAAGGCTTTGGCTGATCACCCTAGTCGTTCTGTCATTTGTGGTATTTGCACCTCCTGAATTGACATTGAATAGCTGTTATATGTTGACAATGCGCGGCAATAAACGATTTATCGCTTGCTTCCTGATAATATCTAAAAGAAGGTACACTGACATATCTTCTAGCTCTTTGCTTTCAGGATTCGGCATACTTTTACTGGAATTGCAACAGTTGGATCCTTGGCACACTAGTGCACATATCATATGTGATTACCTGAGGTTGTTCTTTCATTCCGGACCACTCACTTCTCACTTAGAAGATCTTCCACTCTGTTTTCCTTCTTTTGTCACTTTGTTACACTACTGCATCAGTGATTTTGGTGGCTCTATCCATCTCTATTCTATACCTGGATCATCCCTAGCTCTAAGCGGTTCTACCCACCAACGCCGGACGCGTGATCTAATTGTATCAGGTTTTCACAGACCACGTGCGCCATCGACAAGTTGATCATAATCGATGACATTTACACTAGATATGAGCCATAATATCATGACACTAGTGTTCATTCAAAATTCGTCATTTTGTTTTGATGCTGTGGGTCCCATCCACCATAAAGGTGATGGTACTTCGCCGATACACCTGGTCGCAAAGGTTAGAAATTTTTCTCCGGGCTACATTTACTGCGTTTACTGTTTACAAGCCCGAACGATATTTTCGCGTATTGACTCTCCCTATCCGAGATTAGGTTGTGTATAAGTGTGCGCCTTCCAAGAGTTACCACCTCAAGAGCATTGCCTGCTGTTGGCTTTGGAGAACTTACCTAGTGCTCCAACCTCCACCACCCTGGGACGGAAAGATATAAGCGGTGGAGTCTCACTTTACGGTGATGCTTTACGTTTATTGCATTTATCTCACTTTTCTTTGATATTAGACGTTGACAAGAACACTAGCTTGACATTCCGTTATGCATCTGTTTTCTTTTACAAGTTTGACTGTCATTCCACAGTTTTACTCCGAAGTGTGCAGATTATATTGTGATATGGGGTAGCCATAAGTTTCCCCCTGTTTATCTTTCTTTGTTTACGGACGTTTAATCGACCTTTCCCATTGACCCCAGTCTCATCTTCGTTTCAGTGCCAAAGATGGGGTATTCCGAACATACAATGGGTCCAGAACTTTTACAGATTTGAAGGAATTTTTAACCGACGCATCGTATGAAAAAGTCGATCCGATTCCATGGTACTATTCGCCCTCAGCTATGCAGTACGTCTGTAACTCACCATTATTTCAACTGTGTTTAGCATGCGAGCCTTCTTCCGCTTCATGGAACTGGGGATGACGATCACAGTGGGTGTATACCATCGCTTTGTTATTCTTGTCTTTCATTTTCGTCCACTAGCGTATTCATGAATACCTGCTTCAAGCCGGGTATCCTACATGGGCATCTTTCGCAATCATTGGCTCTGGGACAGTCTTATTCGGTCTGGTGTTGGGTCTGGTTAGTTTGTGCTTATCATTTTTCATGCCGTCTTATTGCTCTTCAGGTTCTAGTTTTTCTCTCTGATTGTATCGTACCACCCAGACCGCAGATTTTACGCTTATTCAAAAAACCAAAGCAACCCACGTCGCAAAAAACGACGGATTCCTTGAAGGTAAGAGACGTCTGCAAGTGGTCGGCTGTCCCATCCTGTTTACTACGAATTTGCCCGCCCTGACGGCAATATTTTCCGTATACTTTTATATCGTTGACTATACACGTTTCACTGCATTTACTGTGCTATCGGAGTGAAAGCAGTTCGATATGGTTACTTACCTGTCCCCATGATGCGCTGGGTTACGCTGACTTGTCTCTTCCAAATGCAGGGATGGAAGAGAGCCACACCGAAACCCTATACTGCTCTTAAAGGTACTTATGTCACATTCCTGGGTTTTGTTTTTGTAACAATTCTGTTTCATTTGCACCATCACATGAGTTTGAAGAGACCCCGATTACACCTTCTCCTCAAACCTTTTTCGCTATGCAACAGATTGTATTGTAATATACAAGCTCGGGAGAACTCCGGAGATTGGAACTGGGGATTTATTAAGCAACACGTAGCAAACTACAATAGAGGAAATAATGTTATAAAAAAGGAAGATAAACGTTACAGTCAATCTTCTTCTGCTTGCACTTCCGTTAAAGCACACGACTAGGTTCCTGCAAGGCAAATGAGAGCGCAGCGTGAGCACCAGTTCAAAGTCAAGCAGTGCGCCACAACAGTTTCCGTTCCACACTACACTACACTCTCCCACCTTCGAGCGCCGTCCCCGGTGCTACCCCGTAGCCCCCCTCAGCTGGTACTTCAAGTTCACGAGCGACCACTGGTGGTGAATCTGCCCTCTCTGACTCAACTGACTCAGCTTCTCGTCTACAGGGTTTGAGGCGATTGAAATGGACAACTATAGGTTGACTATTAGGGTTGTTACGATCCTTTATCATTCAGGTGGCCTCAGAGAGCACTCGTCCTACCGTATATGGACCCGTCCACTCTCTGTGAAACTTTGCCGGCACTCCTGATGCTTGAGGTTGGTGTAACCAAACTAAATCACCAACTTTAAGGGGTACGCCAAATACCTTCCTGTCGTAATATTCCTTCTGACGCCGGTGTGCATTCCCCAAATGCACTCGTGCTGACTGATGAGACTGCCAAAGGGAGTCTAACAACGTGCTAACATATTTCATAACCGACGACTGTAGCTGTTGCGTCATCGGTAGACGTAGATCCGAAGGTAATCGTACCTCTCTTCCCGTCCACATAAGGAATGGTGTCTGTCCCGTCGATGAACTTACTGTGCTCCTGTATGCAAGTCGGCATCTGGGCAACACATTGTCCCACTCATTGATATTCCTGTCCGCGAAGGCCTTCAGCAACTATTTAAAAGAATGATTTGTTCTTTCCACTTGCCCATTTCCTTGAGGATGATACGCTGTGGTTCGAGTTTTGTCTATTCCAAGTAACCGACAAACTTCAATTACCAGTGAGCTCTCAAAGCACGATCCTTTATCCGATTGTAGCTGCCCTGGTGCACCCCAGTGGCAGACCCAATGATTTACCGAAGCTGTTGCCACAGTAGACGTATCCGCATGTCCTATCGGTATAGCCTCGCACCATGTAGTAAAGTAATCGATCATGACCAAAATAAAGCGATTACCTCGTGGCGTCTCAGGTAAAGGGCCTATGAGATCCACTCCTACTATCTCGTTAGGATAGCCGGTCACCATGGGCTGCAAGGGTGCACGGTGAACGATACGAGGGTTTTTAAAGGCACCACATTCTTCGCACGCTTGACAGTAGTTGATCACATCTCTCCGTTGATGGGGCCACCAGAATCGTCGTCGAACCGCTTCGTCCATTTTATTGATCCCTGCATGTCCCATTTCCTTGTGTAAATCGCTCAGTACTTCCCTAACCATAGTGTGCGGGACGATGATTCTTCTCGTGTACGTCGGTCTGAAATTGAAAACCAAAACCCCTTCTTCGGTGGTCAGGTAATCCCACATGGCCCAAATGCAACGAGCTTCGTAACTTTTCCCTTCCATCTCTTTACTCGTTGGTTTGTCGCCGCCATTAAGACGCCTCTCGTAGATCAATGCGGTATCGTGATCGTTCGCCTGTGCCGTTTGACACCGACCATACTCTGCTCCTTGAAGATTGACGATTGCTACGTGTTGCGTATTACACGAAGGGCACTCTCCATGGTTGCGAGGGGGAATTCGTGACAATGCATCAGCATTAGCGTGTTGCTTACCGGGGCGATGTCTGCACTCAAAGTCATATTCCTGCAATTGCTCTTGCCAACGCGCGATTTGGCCTTCTGGATCTTTAAAATTCTGCAGCCACCGAAGTGATTGGTGGTCTGTGCGGACCAGGAACTTTTGACCTAATAGATAGTGTCGGTTTTGTTTGATGAAATATACCAATGCCAACATCTCTTTCCTAGTCGTGCAGTAATTTCGCTTCCTCGGGCTAAGACTGCGACTACAATATGCCACGACTCGTTCGACACCATCCGATCCCAGTTGTGATAACACCACTCCAATCGCCTTATCACTCGCATCAGTGTCCAAGATAAACTGGCCAGCAGACGGGGACAAATCGGGAAATATTAGCAAAGGGGCCGTACAGAGAGATTCACGTAGATGATTGAAAGCTTCTGCGCACTGCTTCGACCATTCGACCTTTCTGTAGCAATGCGTGTAATGGGGCTCCAATGGAGGAGAAGTTTCGAATAAATCGCCGGTAATATGATGCTAACCCGAGAAAACTACGTAACTGCTCCGTAGTGGTTGGTGTTGGCCACGATCTGACCTGTTCAGCCTTTACTAGGTCCGTTCGAATACCATCTCCAGATATTATATGCCCTAAGTACGCCACTTCCCTTTTCAAGAGATGACACTTTGAGGGCTTAAGCTTTAATCCCACTCTCATCAAGCATTCCAAAACACGCCAAATTGTCCAAGTGTTCATCTTCCGTCTTTCCATATACGATGACATCATCCAAATACACCAGGCATTTACGCGGAATCAGGTGGGCTAATGCTTTTTGCATAAGGCGTTGGAAGGTAGCTGGAGCGTTAGATGAGCCAGATGGCATGGTCTGAAACTCGTACAACCCGGAGGGCACGACAAAGGCGGTTTTCGCTCGATCGCTCTCTTCTACTTCCACCTGCCAGTAACCGGAAGCCAGGTCAAGTGTGCTAAAATACACAGATCCGCCAAGTGCGTTGAACAGATCGTCGATCCTTGGGAGTGGGTAGGCGTCCTTTCGAGTAGCCTCGTTCAGTCTTCGGTAATCGACGCATAATCGGAAGCCACCGTCCTTTTTCTTCACCAGGACAACAGGAGATGCCCACGGGGAGTTGGAGGGTTAGATAACGTTATTCTCTAACATCTCATCTATCAGCTTTTTTATCTCACCCTGCCAGTGGATTGGAATACGTCTCGGAGGCACTTTAATCGGTCTAGCCACACCAGTGTCAATAGCATGTTTCACCAGTCCGGTCCGTCCCAAATCGCCGGATTTCCATGCAAAGGCGTCTGAATAATTTTGTAGGACCTGCACTAATCGTGCCTGTGTTAATGTGTCAGCTGAAAGCCCAATCGACCGAATAAAATCGTCTACACATTGTTGCTTTTTGATACTGCACTCATATAACGTAAAATCCTCAAAATTGCTGTTGCCGCATGCTCTCAGTAGTATGGTGCACGAATCAGTGATTAGTTGGGACTTCTCCAGGTCAAGTCGGCATTTTAACCTCCTCAACAAATCTATTCCGATGATAACATCGAACGGTATCCCATCAGCAACGATAAATTCATGGTTAAACGTTGTGCAGGCTACAACAACGGGGGCAACGATGGAGTTCCGAACAACTAGTGCTAGCCCGTTGGCCGCGGTAAGGCGAGTGTTACAAGGTTTTCTAACACAGTTTGAGTAGCTCCTACTCACGCTGGCCCTGATTATGCTTCTAGCTGCGCCAGTATCTACTAGCCCCAGTAAGCAAATCCCAGCTATCGATAATTCTAGTGTTAGCGACGTCACAATCGAGTTGCAAGTAAGAGATGGTATCACAAATGATGTCATGGCATGCTCACCTGGCGTGTTCCTGTAGCGAGACGATCCGCGGTATGACGTTTGTCTGCGGGGCCAACGAAAACCTGATTGTGCCGGTCGTCGTGGGGCGGGATATCTCCGAAGATGGCCAGGTTTTCCCGTCATTCTTTCAGGTAGGACGCGTCTGGGTCGTGTGTTCCCTCTTACAGCAAAACAGCCAGATGTAGATGTACCCATCGCTGCATCTATTTCTTCCAACTGATCACCTGTTTCCAATGCTTCGTCCAAACGGCGGGGAGGGTATCGCAGGAACTCCCTTTTAATAGACGGCGTTTGAATGCCCTCTAGGAGTTGCCCTAAGACCAGTTTTTCACGTTCGTCTGGCGTTTCGTTCTCGTATGCGATATCGACCATCCTCTGCAGCTCGCGAATGTATGTGCGGATGGTTTCCCCCGGATATTGGTAACGTGCATGGAATGCCCTGCGTAGGGGCGCAGGTAGACCGGGGTGGGCTAATAATCGGCGCATGGCGGAAAAAGTCTCGGTTGTTACTTTTTCCCCAAAAGTTTACTGCCTGCAACAATTATCAAAGACCTCTCCCGAGAGCAGGCCGGCGAGCACAGCTGTCTGTTGGTTGGATGGGAAATGACGCAGATAAAACTGGACTTGCTTTTCCCACCTGGGGTACAGCATCCCCAGGGTAAAGCGTTCTGGCGGCGGGATAGATGACATGCTGGTTGAAAAAGTTGGTGAAGTGGACATTTTCTACAAAGCCCATGATAACACATCGAGCGAAGCGGCGAGCTTTGACGTCAGGTTATTAGCGTCAAAATTACTTTCATCATCGGCTTTGTCGGTTGTCTTCGGCATTATCTTCATTAGACCAGTGATACAGGATTCCTGATGAACGTGCCTCGGCAGGGTCGCCAATATTGTAATATACAAGCTCGGGAGAACTCCGGAGATTGGAACTGGGGATTTATTAAGCAACACGTAGCGAACTACAATAGAGGAAATAATGTTATAAAAAAGGAAGATAAACGTTACAGTCAATCTTCTTCTGCTTGCACTTCTTCCGTTAAAGCACACGACTAGGTTCCTGCAAGGCAAATGAGAGCGCAGCGTGAGCACCAGTTCAAAGTCAAGCAGTGCGCCACGACAGTTTCCGTTCCACACTACAGCATGTTGTAGTCTCGGTCTGTTTGGCATAGATAACACGTATCACGATTTGTCTCTGACAGAGAAAAACGTGGTTCTTACTTACCTGTGAATACTCGCCTCAAGCCAGCCACTTTCATGTCTGGAGCTTTCAACATCTGCGGCTAGCTGCATCATCTTCAACAGCAGTACATCAGCCACTTGAACTGATATTTCGCTGCCGTACAACCACAATGATCTACGGAACACAGAATAATAAGAGGGAGAGTAGGGAAAATTACAAGAAAACTGTAATGCCATAAGCAAACATTAGGGGCAGGGCGCCTACATCTTATCAACAACATACCATCCCAAACAGCTGGCTATCGTGCAAAGATAAACCGGCATCGACGAGACAGCTTTCTTGTGGCTTTCATTCCCTCGCCATAGTCAGCCATCCCTCGCCAAATAACTCGGCACCAAACACATTCTAAACAGGCAGTTCGACTACGGGACGACAGCAGACGCGCCAATGGTGCCGACTGCGAGCTATGTCCTGCGAAGTCTCCAGCCAAACACAAAGCGAGTCACGTGGACTTCCGCCTGGAAGGCGAGACGAACCGACGCCACCGAATTTGGTCGTCAGTGCCTTCATTTCCAGCTGCCAAGTCAACTTCTATCTACCTTGAATCTTGCGTCACCCTACATCTAGCAGCCAAATAAGGCCTTCCTAGGTAAGCGGTGGCCGAGCATACGTGTTATGCGACCAAGCCAACGCAAATTATTCAGTGCTATCCGTTGTGCTAACGAACTATTATGATTATCACTGCCTAGCACTTGCCTACACACCTCATCATTACGGACACGCTGGTGGTAACCGACACCAGTAATGATTCGAAGACAACGATGATCGAGGGAGCCAAGTTTCACTATCATGGAGTAGAATGACCCTCACTGTGGCCTTGTAAACACGGCCTTTCAGACAGGGAAACCCCTTTCTGACGCCGAAGGTATTGCAGCTTCAAGAAGATAGTTCAGACTTTTGCAGTGCGTGAGTTGGCTTCAGTCGTTATGCGCCCATCGTTGCCGATGCAGCTGCCAGGGTAAGGGAATTGATCAACTACCTCGGGTTCCTCGTTATCAGAGATCAAAGGATCATTTAGTGGCTGGTGATCTTGCAACAGCACTTAGCACTTTGAAGGTGCGAGGCGCATACCAAATAATGGGGCCACTTCAGAGAGACTGTTCCGGTTAACTTGGCCCCTTCAGCATCGTTAAACAGCAAGACGATATCTTCCGCATGATCAATATCAATTAGCTTTTCCCCGGGCAGCACCACGTCGTTTGCATTGTGAGGATCCGCAACGGAGCACTCCATGGTAGAGTGCACGACGAAGTTGAACAATTACTGGGGAATCGCGCAGCCCTGTGGAACGCCTTGTTGTTGTCGGAAGATATCTGATAAGTCACCATAGACTCTGACGCGGTCTGTCGTTTTCTAGCACAGAGCACGTAGAATGTTCTATTTCATGGGAACACTTTGCTGTGTAAGTGTTTGGAACTGAATGCATCGATGGACTTAGTCGAACGCACTCCTGAACTCGAGGAGCACAGCAATTGTCGGTCTGCGGTTCGTGTGGCACTGCACTAGCGCCCGCCACAGAATAACTATGTGGTTAAGGCAACCCCGTCTATAGCGGAAACCTGCCTACTCTGCCCTGATTCGGGATTCCCTTTCCGCAGTGAGGGGACGAACGAGAATTGAGGTCAGTAATTTTGTCACAACTAGCATTAGCCTATCACCCCTGTAGTTAGCACAGTCGGTGCGACTACCCTTTTCGAATATTGCCACTATAATCGATTCACTCCAGTTAGCTGACGTGATCTCTTTTCTTCCAGAAATGTTCGAACAGTTAGGTCGGCATTTTGTAGGACATTTCCTCCAATGCTGAATAGTGTGGGTGGGAGGAAGTCCGGGCCAGCAGCACGAAAGCGATTGAGGGCTGTGATCGCGTTTCGGATCTCAGCCTTCATTTGAGCCTCCAAACTAACTGTCCATGGCTCATTTTGCACCACTTGGTATGAAAACTTCCAGAAGCAGTGGGCCTGCTGAACTGATCTCGGGAGTGCTCCGCTCAACGTGACATACGGCGTTCTTTATTGTGAATCGGCACCCGCGCTGTCTCTGATTTTTCTGTTGCTCATTATTATTGCTCCTGCCATCAATGCTTCTCCTAATGAGTGTGCACATTAAGGAGTCACTTCTAGGGACTTCGGCATTTCTCACTGTGAAACGATTGACGGATAAGATTGGGGTGCAAATTCTTCTGACAAACTTAACTATTCTATTCACTAATTAATTACTTTTTTCTCAGTAAGTAGTGTTGTCAGTTAATCAACAACATTTATGCTGACCCGTCTATGATAACAATTAGCCACGAGGAAAAAGCAAACAAACGCAAATACTCAGATCCAAATGAAATGGAGTATGATACAGAGGATTGGTAATTGATGGCGACAATGGACTTATTCAGTTTTCTCCCGAGTTAAACATTCCTCCTACTGTCATCAATGGTTTATGGACGCCACCTTTTATGTTCACCTATTTATTTTTTGCTGTGGGACAAACAATATAGGTCTCACTACAAATACTTTTACTATTTTATTTACAAGTCTGAAGACAGTCTGTGCCATCAAAGCCATAATGGTAATGAAAATGAGAAATATGGTCCAATTAAGCTGAAAATTATGTCGCGAAAGAGATAAGCTTTTTTAGAGGTTTCATATACGCCATTTTAGTATTTTTGTTTGAAATTTAGCATTACATAAAAATGAAATGGTGGGGCAGCATTGTGACGCCATACGTTTCTATTTCGAGCCATAAGGTCCAAGACTTCTAACCGTGGGGACATGGATAGATAAAACTGATGCTAGACATGAAGTAAGCTTCTTCATTTCCCTCTTCCACCTCATCGGTTGTCCACCACAACACTTTTTCAATTCACGTCCAGCAAATGCAGATAATGTGCGACGAGGAAGGTGATGAGCTAACATGTGCAATACGTAATCCAGCCAGCCCAAATGGTGTTGGGGGATATTTTCTCCGAGTACTCGGCTTCTAATTACCGTAATGCTTACGTGATGCTGCCACCACACACGCAATCGTTCACGAACCTCGGTTGTTGAAGGGTGGCAGGCGTTTCAACTCCTTTTCTCGAACATGTCTAATCTCGCACCCGTGCATCGGGACAGCACGGACGGTGACGTTGTACACTCTACCTTCGAATTTGAGACGGATGTCGCGACGACGCCACAAGTGCCTCAAGTTAATGAATACAAGTCGTTTTGCAATTTCGTTGTGAAATTTCATCTCCGATGCCTCCATCAACCGTGATGCAAGTTTCGGCATAAGTAAAACTATGAACTTTCTTCAAATTGTCACCTGCAACGATGAGCACAGGCACAAGCGCTTCTCAATCCTGAAGCAAAGCTATAGACTTAGATGGTACAAAATACAGATCATATTTGCATGCGTTTATCGCTAAGCAGATCGCAAGGTCTTGAACTGCCAGTGCGTCGTCCCCTAACAAAGCGATGTCATCAACATGATACATATCCACGACTCTGTCTTCAGAGAGAAGCTCAACGTGGCAGTTCTGGGCTCTCTCCAGTGCCTGATAGAAAACATCTTCGATTGCAACCTTGAGCAGGAACGCCAAGATAGGGCAACCTAAGCATACTCCGCCGGTAATAGCAAACGAAGAAGAAAGTCTGTCATAAGCTCTAACCTTGCGCGATGTGTAACCTTACAGTTATTTCAGGAATCCGGTGAACTTGTCGAGTACACCGTCCTTTAGCAGACAATTCCACAGAGATACTCTGTCTACAAAATCGATAACAACTCAAATGTCCAAGAATACTACAATTCTTGGTCTTCGGTGGACGTGACGATGTTCGAGATAATCTGGTCAGTGCGACCTCTGCTCGAACGAAAGCCATCCTCTTCTTCTCGAGATAAACTCTTCCTGTTAACTGAGGGCCTATGCAGCAGAATAGACACAAAACTCCTGGACGCGGCAGGGTTAAGCTAAGAGACAATTGGCGCCTAGTGGCGAAAGTTCGTTTTGGAGAGGTGCAATTAGTGGTAGGCCCACAAACTGAACTGTCTTTTTCTATAGTTTCGTCGCAGTTAGACACAGGCAGACTGCTACCACACATCCAGGAAAGCGCTAGACGGCCGTTTCGTCCTATTGGGACTCGTCAGTAGCGCGCACCCGCAGAATGCTGCCGGATTCGAACCCATGACCTTACTCTTGCGAGTCAGCGACTTATGTCACTGAGCCATGGGCGACGGCAGCGGAACGCCATGACTGATATCTAACTGCGATATAGCGCGGCTCATCCTCCGCTGTCTTGCATGTTATGGATGTGCAGAGGACAGGGCTGGCCCCCAGAGCAACAATTTCCTTTGCAAACCGCCGCCAATCGAGGTGGCATGTAAGCTACTAAGGCGACTACTGCTTATTTGTAAGTAGAAACTGCAGAAACTACAGAAAAACCTAATAAATCCCCTACTACTTACAAATAAGCAGTAGTCGCCTTAGCAGCTTACATGTCACCTCGATTGGTGGCGGCTTGCAAAAGAAGTCGTTGCTCTGGGGGCCAGCCCTGTCCTCTGCACATTCATAACATGCAAGACATTGGAGGATGAGCCGCGCTATATCGCAGTTAGATATCAGTCATGGCGGTCCGCTGCCGTCGCCCATGGCTCAGTGACATAAGTCGCTGACTCGCAAGAGTAAGGTCGTGGGTTCGAATCCGGCAGGATTCGGCGGGTGCGCGCTACTGACGAGTCCCAATAGGACGAACCGGCCGTCTAGCGCTTTCCTAGATGTGTGGTGGCTGTCTGCCTGTGTCTAACTGCGACGAAACTACAGAAAGACCTAATAAATCCCCTACTACTTACAAATGAACAGTCTTTCTCCATCATCTGTACGAATGTCATCATCTCCATGCGGATCTCCGAGATGACGTTCGTTTCGTGGCAGATGATTAACACGCGAGCTGAACTCCTGCACCATAAATAATGCTACCCTTTATAGTAGATCATAGCTGTATCCGGGCTCTGGTCAGTGGGAGCGTGTGCGGGAATTAAAAGAGGTTACCTTCGTCTCCTCGAGCATTGAAGCCACATAGCGTACAGATGATTTTTGGTTGGAATCCATTCGAAGAGGGCGACTTCGGCTCTGGCATGAAGCGCGACCACAGCACCAGCTTGTCTAGATGCTGCATACTCGCCGTTACCAGTAGGGTGAAACTGGGAACGAGTATTTGGCTAGAATTGTGATGACAATCGGTAGACTGCTTTGGAATCCTGAAGTCGTGTTACGGACAAGTAGCAGATACCTATTGCAAGCGTTTCTGGGATACGTGCAAGACCGGCTTGCTGTACAATCTGCTTTAGGGTGCAAAGGTTAACAATATTTGCAGAATCGGAGGTGAGCGAGTTTGAAACTGTCTGCTTCCGGTTTGGCGCTGTGTGATTGAGTCAGAAGATAGTAAGGCGACCGTTTCTTCGGGGGAAGCAGTGCAGTTCATCCTTGACTGCTTATATAATAATAGAGATGCATGATACAGGGAGTGAGTAGACAAGTGCGTGGCGTGTGGCTTAAAAGTAGTCGCAGTTGTAGAAGGAGAACTAGCCATCACTAGGGCAAAGTAATACATTTCGGTTCGGTTCCATGGTTCATCACTAGACGAAGTAGCTTTTCTTATGGGAGCGCAACCTCGAGCCTTTTGCCAAAAGACCTCTCCCACAACGCAGCAGGATGAGATAACGGACTCGTACCTCTTGAGAGCCGCTGACCGGATAATCAGTACATGCACCTTTCTAGTAGCTATAACCCACACTAGAGACCCAACCCTCCCTTTGGCAATAGCTCTATTTGTGGCGAGTCACATCCACCACGTTACTGTTTTTTCGCATGGCTTATGTGGATTGCCAGACTAAAACCCACCATACCGTCCGACACCACCGCTAATTGTGCACAATGGCCTATTCATCTCAAAACGAAGTGTGTGAGACTTACTCGCAGTTACCTCCACAAAGCATTCCTCAATCAGCAACAGGGGAACGCGCCCCCGTAGTCTGCAACTCGGTCACGGTTGAACAACTGCTCTCGAAGCTGTACAACCGCACTACAAGACGTTTAGCCGAGGACTTCCGTGAGTATCACCCAGTGTGCCTGGGTCGTAAACCAAATAGAAACAACCACTGCGATCGTCACTTATCTGACCCGAACTAGTCACTCGGTTATCATCCCAAAAGCCCTCTGTCTGATCTATCGTGTTAGGGGAGTTCGCTCGAAACTGACCAAGTACCGCATACTGGTAATAACAGAGGCGATCGCAATCCTTCTTAACCACCCTCGTCCGACTGTGCACAAACAATTCGTGACGACTCTGGTCGTCAGACACGATCGTGTAAACAAGTCAAAACACGATTATCATTTTCACTCTCACTTACATTTCTGCTGATTGAATGAATCAAGGGAGGCAGAATCTGAGTAAAGAATTCTTTTCGGTAATTCTCATCAGACTCAAACATTACATGATAACAAAGCACTAAATATGCCGGATTGGGCTGCGTATTGATCAAAATGTTTAATCCCAACAGGAACAAATTAATAAACCACGAGGTCATTGAAGGTGGCAAATTACGTACTGGGGAAATCACAGCAGAAGTTTTAATCCACAGTAGAAGTAAAGAACGTACAAACTGTTTTGGTACACACAATTCTGGCTTGAGGTGGCGAATATAGATAGCTTCCGCAATTGACAAAAGGTGCTTCCTGAATCCGTGCGAGAAACGTTCAGGGATAGTACAGAGGACTTTGAAATTGTTTTCCGTCCCTGCGTGACCGCAATCTAGGAGGTGCGACAGGATGGACTTGTTACTAGACATCGCTTCGCCTTTGTAAAACCATACCGGGATGTGTTCGCGAATTCTATGGGATAGGCGCCTCGTAGTACGACCCACGTATCGTTCACCACAGGAGCACGAGTATATATAAACAAGCATTGAGCGAGTCACCGGAGGCAGCCTGTCTTTCCAAGGTTTTTCGAATAAGGCATGTTGTAGTGTACTGTACGTAGGAGAACTGCGAGATAAGTCTTTTCAACAACCTTTTTCAGACGTTTGGACAGGGCATCAGCCGTATTGTCGATTTTGAACGGAAAATGCACCATTAATCCTTTCTTGGATGCATTCAGCCTCGGTGCTTGCGTTCTTTCAAATGTTTGAGAATTAATTTACAGCCCAACTCCCTTTATTGCCCACCATCGGGATATCTCAAAAGTGGGCCATAATGCGGAGTGGGCACTTAACGGATGTTGCCAAAAGGGAAACAACCATTGCATTATTGTACAGTATATCACTTGAATTTTAACGTGATAAGAAAGATAAAATACGTACTTTTAACTGAAGCCTACAAAAGACGTTTATTCAGAAGTGCATGACCTAAAATTTAAATGTTATAACATAAGGCATCTTACCTGGATTGCTATATAAACTGGTGCTGAGAGGACAGTCCAACATCAGTTGTATGTTATTTCGTGCAGATACCCCGGTCACTTTTGCTCTGCTGAAGCCCAGTTGGGATAAGAAATCATTGCCGTACCCACGCAAAAATCCGTAGCTACACAGATCATTCGCACAGTTATTTGCTCTTGAATGCGACACGCGCTGATCGCTGTTACTTTCTTAAGCATCCGGCACGTCATCCTCTGAGTCGCTGCTTTCTTTCTAGTCGGTTTTTTAAAATTTTACTGACGATTTCATCGCCAACAGTTGCCAAATCTGAGGTACATTCCACATCGTTGTCACTAACGATGAACTCTTCTGCATTCATTACTGGGGTTGTGCAAGCGCTGATCTCGTCTTCGGCGATGACGGCGTCATCAGTAGGTGCATCGGCTTCTAGTCGACTGAAGCGAGCATGCCGAAAGCACGCTTTTATTCTTGCACCGGTAATCTGTCTCCAACTTTTTGCAACAAACGTAGTTGCATTGCGCACAGAAATCTTGGCGTTGACATGCACCACCGATGATGAGCCAGGAAACACGTTGTTTTAGATCCGATAAGGAATTCGGTCCACCATTTCCTTTCTGTAACGGGTTCTCAGCTTCATAATCACACTTTGCTCCATGGGTTGAAGAATGCTGACCGAATTTGCTTTCAAAAATTCCATTTGCATGTCTTTCAGTCCTACCTGTGGATGCGCTGTGCAATTGTCCAAGAGCAACTTAACTTTTCGACCACATTGGCCTAGCTCCTTGTCCCATTCGAGGACCCACTCGGTAAAAATTTCTTTCGACATTCACGAATTTTTGTCAGCTCTATAAGTTACGGGAAGTGTAAGTACATTCACGCCATTAAAACATCGTGCTTTCTTACATCTTAAATCAATACTATATTTCTTTTCTCCGTGCCTGACATTCACGCAGCACAGGACAGTGATCCTATCCATGACTTTTTCGATCTGCTGCGCTTGTCGGCAGCAAAACACAAAGAGCATTCTGGACTTGCACGGCAAAAATGACCTGTTTCGTCTGCATTCTACACCTTCTCATCATACAAAACATTTGAAGTTCAGGCAGTCTATCTTTCAGCTACTTTTCACAGACTGCTCTGTCTGCAGAACTCTTTTCGCCATGTGCACCTTTATACACAATTTGAATTCTATTCTTCCATCTCCGCAATCGTCCTTCTGTGGCAGCACAGGTTTTTCCAAGTTCTTCACCGAATTCTTCTACCTTTTTCTTCAGAAGCGGGCCTGTAACTGTTTGGTTGTGCTCACTTACCGATATCATCCAGTCTTTCAATGCAGTTTCTTCTTCATCCTTTCCACATCGCTTCCTTTTCTGAGAGCTTGCAGTGCCATGCGACAAATTCTGCAGGAGTTCCTTTTTACTGTTACTCAATCTGGCTTGGGTAGGACGAGAAATGTATAAATCCCGTGACAGCTTGACCTGCAAGATTCCTGGTGGATGTGTTTTAATTTGTCCAAAACGTCCAACCTTTCAGTCAAGGGCAAATCCTTTCTATTACTTTTTGTGTGTAACCAATAGAGTGGTGACAAATGTGGAGCGGAAAGTTTACCCGAGTTTGCTCAGTTCTCGAGTTTTGAGTAGGTTCGAGGGTTTGCCCACAGCCGTTCGTACATTTAGCATGCTCGTGTACTGAATGACATCGATAACCTTTTCTGGTCGGTCAATAACGTCACCGACATCTTTGTTTTCCTTGACTCGATCGGACTGGCTAACTGTGTTGCAGTCATAATAAAAGAATCAAAGAGAGGGCATAACCTTGACGAAGCGACAAGAGCATGACCCACGCAGCTGGGCAATTAAGCGGTGGGACGACCCCGAAAATGAGTGATTAGACGGTGAAAATTTAGCCTATTTATAAGAAACAAATTTGTATTTTGAAAAACTGGACAATAAAGCGAGGTGGGCTATTAACCGGGTGGGCAATAAAACGGCTTTGAATGTATCTGTATACCCATTTGCTCTTAGAGCGTCACCGATCCTCTGCAATTCTTTTGTGATAGTGTCCGGTGTGCAGATTTTGTGTGCCCGGAAGGCAAGAGTGCGAATTAGATTCCGTTTGTACTGTAATGCTGCCTCACTATAGAAGTTGTTTAATGTTAGCTATGTAGACGTGTTGTATTTAACCAGACGATGAATCACCGAAAACGAGCCTTTTTGCTATACTGGCTTTTTATAGACAGGATCCATTAGAATCTATAAATTTTGCTAACGGGAAGTAAGTCTATTGCTACCGCAGGGGTGGAATTCTAGAGTTTTAAACCCCATGAGCTCTTCAGCGGCGTTTTAATCTGCTGCTTGGTTGTTGAAGGACCTAATGCTCGGGGTTGTCGAAGTGCTTGGAAAGCTGGTAGTTGGTCTGAGAGAAGTCTGGTGTGTAAGCTAGTTGAGGTAAAGTTTCTTATCCCTGTTCGCAGTCATTTTTGACACATATGGTCTGGTGTCTTCATGAAGAATTGTTCCATTTCGATTTATCGATGCTGGGCATAGTTGTTGCAATATTGGTGCATTTTCTCGTTTTCCTGGCAATGCGCTTCTGATGTGATGCTTTTAGCAGCGTTCGAGAAGTACTTGGGTATGATTTCACTTGCCTACCACAAAACGGTAACCACAATCTTAATTTTGATGCAGTTTTTGTTTGGGGATGTATTTGGATGCTCCATTAATGTTTAACCACTGCGTGGAACCCCCTTCGCTTTCCGTTAGAATTCACGCGTCGTCGTCTCTCACAATGCGATCAAGGAATTGATCACTTTTTGTTACGAAGAAGAAGCGTAGCGCTTTTGGTTTGGGTTCAACCCGCAATGCACACGTTTGCTCTTTTCTAATTTTCCATTTGTTGCACACCTCGGCCAATTGTTGAATGGTCAACATTTGGTTCTTCTGCCAACTCTTGATTTGTTTTACATAGGTCTACTTCAATAATAACCCTTAATTAGTTACCCTCAATTGCGGCGCTTCTAAGACCCTCGTCATCTTCAGGACTCTCTTCTCGTTTACGTTTTTGCAATCCATCTTGTTCTCTGCGTCCACTAACCGTCCCTGGCCAATTGTTTAGTTGGTATTACAAACAGTTTTTCTTGCTTTACGTCCCAGTATGGACTCACAATAGAATTGCTCAAATTTGCATTGCTTTCATCATTACTTTGATAGTCCAAAAATACCGCAATAAGCATTGACAACAATGCCGTCGGTATAGATCAGTAGGGCGAAATTCGATCTTCCTAGTTGCTTATCACATGAATATGGTTAAGTAGCATTTTATCAGGATAGCAGTTTTTACTACGACAGCCTTATCGGCTGTTGTTTTTGGAGGTCGAAACGGTATCATTCTTTAACTTCTTTAAATTAATGTCTGTTTGGTACTCATTTCTGACTACCTCTTTCGTTCCAGACGCCTGACGAACACATCGTGACAGCGAGCAGTGCATTAACTGTGGACGGATCTGGTGAACATCAAGACGAGCAGGGCGAAGTCGAGTGTCGGAAACGGATTACAGCGAGCGGAGACTGATCATCTTCGTCTTGAACAGTCTTATTGTCTCTGCGTTCTCAGCCTTAAACCTCATATGATTCAACTTATTGTTTGCCACATTGTCGTGTTTATATAATTGTTTTAGCGATACTCTTTGAATCGCTTTTGACGGCAACTTGGTGCAAATATGGGGTTGTGTGCTTTAAATGCCTGACACTTCGTTACGTTTTCTAACCTTTTACTTGCAAACAATGGTCCCGGCCAGTGGTCACGAACCTGTCGGAGCATCTGCGTTTGTGTCCAGTTCGATGTTTAGGCCTATTATCCACTAAGATGTTGATCAGCCGGTCAAAAAAGTATAGATTGTCCATCTGCAGCATGATTCACCAGAAACCAATAGTAGGTCAGCACTCTGAAATTCCGGTAGGAGTCAGTGTTTGTCAGTGTACACAGCCGATTCGAACATTTCCCCTATCTTAGGGAAACGCTTTGCGATGGATGTGACTGGGATGGTTGTTGTTGCGCGCTCTACAATGATTTCTTCTTATGAAACTGTTTTTGAAGCGTTACTTCATTGTGTTAAATCGCGTTGCCATAGGATAACCGTACAAAGGGTTCGGATGCTGAGAGTTTAAGTGAATCGTTCAAGTGGTTTAGAACACTATGAATGTGAGGACGCCACCGACAGTGCCATGGTTGATTCGACATCAGATGTGACCAACGCATAGGCTGCTATCCGGGGAAGAGGCTCTCACCAATCCCATTGTGAGCTCCGATTAGTATCTGTACGCTCTTTTGCTGTCACTAGCTGACCATCCCTGAGGTTTATTCGACTAGCTGCGGTATCATTAGACAATACAGGCCGAAACACTCAGCTTGCAGAGATGTGTGGACGGTTCGAATTCGAAGAGTACACCAATAGGGCACCGAAGGATTTGTCGCCAAGTACTGGCCGGTAAATTTCGGCATAAGTTATACGGTTCCAACTGTGGATATCTCATGCTTCTGCGAAAACTTCGCAACCTACATCTTTTCCAACCTGTACTTTTCTTACTCTGTTGCCTTGGCGGGATTACGCAATACACTGTCATGTGATAATTACGTCCTGATCTCAGAGACACTGTTACCAGGTCATCGACTGCTTGATCTATCAGTGTTGCTGTTTATCAGTGACAATTCAGCCACCCTACCAAATACTTTAGTCAACCGTTATCCATTGTGTTGGGAAGGAAATCTCTAGGAAAGCAGCGGAGGCGCCGATACGGAGCCAAAGCATGGCTGGCTCACCGGCCATGGATTGGATGAACCTTTGTCCAACTGGGTGAAATGGCCAATTAGCACGAGAGCGGCAGTGTCTGATTGATCGTAACTTGACTTCTAGATATTTCCATATGAGCTTTATCTATCGTTCACCCAAGTTCTCTTTGACCTTTATACTGGACAATGTGATTAGCTAATACATCTCGTTTCCTCACTGCTACTCCGAACCCGTCTTTTCTCTTTCCTGTGGAGGGCCAGTGACCTCGAGCTCCGATCAATAGCCAACCGTTCAACCAGGCGGGAGACGACCATCTCAGGGTGGCGGTTGCGTCATCCTGGCGACCAGCTTCCAAAAACATGACTTTCCGTGCTACAAAGACAAAGCTATACAATCCTTCCGTCGCCTTTGGCTTGAGCCGTAAAGCACTTTGGCTGAAGGTCACTGTCTTTGCTCTCGGGTGGTCGCAAGTAGTATTGCGGTGCCCGTGTTAACCTCTGTGCAGTGCGGTAGAAACCGTTAGGTGACTAATTCACACAGGCGAGCCAATGCTAATTCCATCAGTCATTTATACGCGCGGGGCACAGTCCATCGCTCGGACTAAGGTGCTGTATGCAAAGCGAGGGTGCTGCAACAGTTTTCCCCACCAGACCAAGCAACATTTCACAGTGGTAAGCCAGTCGCTTAGGGTGTTCAGTGTGCAAAGACCATACCGTTGATCAGTACAGTAACAGTACATCATAATTTTAGTAATTACCTTCGTACCCATAGACTAGCGAAACTTGGAAAAGTCACGAGCATTATCGATACTTTGCGCCACCTCGCCGGTGATTTGCTTGTTAGAGTCAGCATAACTATTTTGGTAAAATCGATTGACCACTTTCGGTGTTTCTTCTGCGATTTTGTGGACTGATAGTGTGTCGACTCAGGCTTGCAGTCGTGTCTTACACTTCGGAAATGCACATGCGCAGCGTTGTACATCAGTCAAGTAAATAACGCTTGACTATCAGCACTTGCGTTACAAGTGAAAAACTAACTTTATTTCCATGAGCGTATATGGTAGGACCACACACATGTTGGCGATGTTCATTCGTACTCGGTGACTTGTAATAATGCGTTTTGAATCAAGCCAGCGTCTTGTTAAAAAAGTGAGCACACGCACTAACTGTCAAAGTGATTATGAGTTGCGGAGTCAAGCACGGGCTCGGTTCAGCGACAGACCAACGCGTAGGATGTGCAACCTAACATTTCGAAACGGTCAGTAGACGATGTTGGCTGCTGGCTATGCACAACAACGTGGAGGTAGAGTAAAAAAAGAGATGGTGTATACCTGATCGTCCTAACTGATGAATTTAAGTTGGGCTTCTCATGCGTTCGTAGCAGGAACTTTATACAACGGAAGTATATTTCTCCTAACCTCTTCAAATAGAAGCATAACCATGCGCAGGTAGAATTGAATGAATAAGTGGTCGCTCTCCAACTAAGAATCACTACCTCAGTAAGCCGTCTGGCATCAACGCTGTTTAAGCATACGGCGAGACGTATAGATTTGGGGGGGGGGGTGGAAACCAGCCTGGTTTCGACAATCCTTTTCTCCATAACTATGTGTTGTCCGTGCACAACGTATTTGTGTTACGGTGGCTATGGTTGCAACTCCAACCTTTAACTACGAGGCGATCTTCGCCTTATTTCATGGATGAGGACGGTGGTCGGCACTCTGTGCTCTAAGTATCGTCGACCAGACGGGCTGAGCCACTTAGCAGTGTCAAGACTAGAAGTTAGCCGTAGTAGGTTGGCGAGTAGCCATACAGCGGAAACGGAAACTTGTACGAAGTACAGTGTGCTCAACAAATCACGCGAAACGTTTTACAGCGTAAGAAACAGCTAGGCGTGCATACATGCACGTACGAGATCAATCCGGTTCGAACCAGCTTAAGTCACCGATCGTTAGGCGGCACATGACAATCAGTTAATAAGTAGCCAGCGTTCTTCATCAATGCTGAGCGAAGGTTCTCTGGACAGAACACCTCCGTATTGGCGTGAATAACTCATGAAATCAGCTCACATATTGCGAAAGTTATGCTATCGTCGTAAATCTGCACACATCTAGGGTCTGAAAGGGATTCCGCTTGAGTTTACAGGCTCCTGCCGTTACTGAACCTGAGGTAGCTCCAATTCTGTAACGACTGTTACGGAGCGTCACCCATGTCGAGTCGCACAAACTTGTAGGCAATAATGACCTGTGCCGGTGAGTACTAGGCTCCGGTGGTCAGGTCAATTCCTTAGGTCACTGAGGGCGCCTGAATGGATTGCATTGGTTCGAATGCCTACAACGTATGTCCGCTAGTCCATACTCGGCTCTAGAGTGGCTCCAGGTCGGTAATCGTCGATCTGATAGCGGGTAATGAAGTCGCTGGCGATCCATGTCACCTCCCAAACTGGGTTCACACTACCCACTCCGTGCTTCAGTACAGATCTCACAGATGCTGCCTTGCAATCAGCACCAGTGATGCATTTCCTGTTGTCCCCTAGTAAGACTACTTACTTGAACTTTGTAGACTACTGAGCTATCTGTTCGATGAAGGTGTAAGTAACCCGGAACAGTGAAAGCGACAGGAAAGTCGCCCCACTGCTACTGCCTTATCTTCGCATTGTAGCCATCTGCTTGGAATCGTACAGTGTTTATTACGTTTCTGGCGCATTGAACCTAGCTTTTTACATAGGGCATTTAGCTTTCATATCAGATTCCATTCTCATAACTATTTCTTATTAAAAAGACCCTCAGTTTGTATGGTGGCGAAACCTCGGTACGTATAGTTTTTCGAGATTTTGGAACATATTTAGAGACAATGGAGAAATTGTGATTTCAGAGATCTTCAGTTTGGTGTGTTTGTAACATAACCTTTCGCTTTTGACAGAAGGTAATTTAGGAATGGTGCGGCATTTTGTAGGGAACGAAACTGATACTCGCGTTTACACTGACATGAGTCCGGGGTTCACTCTACTCTTAAGTCGTAGTATCACTTCGAGTGGTGCATTCGCAGAAGGAACTGGTGCTAAGTCTTCATGTCACCCTTATTTTTACCACTGAGCTTTATGTTGCATACATCAATCTTGTTCACCGCAATCGGGATACACAAATTTCATCTTACTCCGGATACAACTAAATCACTTAATATGTGTTTTGCTCACTTCTATTATTCTGCCATATATTCCGTGTCAATTTTGTATGTTTATTCTTCATCAGATTTTGCGTTGGTTGTTTAATGTCCCCGGGGTGTCTGTGACTGATTTGAATGCTTACAAGGTGCCTACCTGTCTATTCCCATCCACTTCGTCTGTACTAGCTACAGGATACAGTTAGTCGTTGCCGGGGGCGGGGTGCGTTCTTGTGATGGTGTTATGCTCAAAGAGTGGTTCCACGCACCCAGTGTGGAGCGGACCACGGCCCAGTCACCTTATTGTGTACATCTGTTACGTATCATTTCCCAGCTAGGCATGAATGCTTCTGCTCTGCCTGTTGAAGGAGTGAGGGCCTGCTCGGTTGATGAAACGCGGCTCCCATCACATGCCACTCAATCTTATTCCTTCGGCTTTACGGTATATATGGAGTGTGTGGATAGAGCCATAGGTGGTGCAGCGCAAGCCATCCATTATCCCTCAGTAGGCGCTGGCGTCCTGTGGTTGTCCTGGTGGAGGTCGTAATGGCAGGCAAATCTGGAACCGGATGCCACCAACCATATAAGGCATTGGAGGTAACAGCGTGCTATCTAAATGAGGACAGCGCTTTAGGTGAGAGACCGAGACTTACGGTTGACCAGACAGCGCAGGATAGGCTAGTGCGTTGTGATGAGATCATCTTGGAGAAGAAGATGCTTGCGGCTGGCCAAAAGTTTGACGGTGCTGCGTAGGTACCGCTCTTATAAAATTTTAAGGGAAGTGCTAATCCATTTGTGTCTGGCACTGGTACATTTCTTGACAGCGTGTTTCACAGAAATGGTGGAACTCTGAAAGCCACGTTGTGAATCGACGGCTGCGGATGGAGTAGTACATCATGCTGTAGGTCCCCAGAAGCACGTTTAGGCTGGGATAGTTTTAACCATATTATACGGTCCGCAGAACACCAATTATGGTGCTTTCAGCTGACGACAAAAATCTACGTTAGAGTGGGCAGGAGCAGCTGGAATCCCATCTAAAGGAGGAACTTCAATGCGATTCGGAGAGCACCGAACAAGGGGAACGTGAGGGTGATGGTCAAGATGGACTAACGGCTGCATTCAGCGCTGGTGCATTAGATGTACCCACAGATAGCACGATCAGCTCGAATGCGGATAGCGACCTCCGGTCGGTTAGTTTTGGCTGTATTGACAAGATCGCTTTGTGTTGGATTTCTTCCTTCATTGGAATTATTTCCTGAAAATTTAGATACCATTCAGTTTCACTTATGATTCGGAATTTTTCGACCATAAATATTTGTGTTTTCACCGCTTGGTTTTGGGAATCTTCCTATCGTCATTTTCTCAAGCAACTGGTCGCCATCTTGTTTTCGGCTTATTCGCAATGCCGAAGCAATCACCATGTGGCACTTGTTGCAAGATAGTCAGATATCGTGCAAATGCCCTCACGTGTATTTTGTGCCAAATACCACATTTCGTGTGTTGGATTATAAGTTGAGCATTTTCATCATCTTCGTGAAATCTATGGAGCAGAACTCAGATACTGGTTGTGACGAGAACTAGTAGGAACCAATACGGATAACGATTATTCAGATGTGAGTATGTAGCCGAGCCCAACGTGTATTGTAAAGAGCTGTAATGGACTAGAAGCAAATTAGCAAGAGCACAGTGCAATGGTAGAGGGTGAATCACAGAGAGTTCGAAGTGAACCAGACGAGCCGTCTGTAAAACGAATGGACCATCGGAAGATATAAACAATAATAAAATCCAATGTCACAAAATAGTGAAAGCGTAAATGTTTCTTGTTCACCACACGGCGAACGCAGGCCTTAAACAAGTGCAGTTTAGGTTCACGCATCGTAAATGATTTTAAGATGTTTTGCGCTCCATCGTTATCTGACCGTTATGAATTCAACTTGTTCACCAAAATTCAGTGTTATAGTACTGGACGCCTAGATCTCGTATGGTCTTGTTGTAGGGGATGGGTTTACCACCAGGGTAAAGTGCATTCGGCGAAAGTTCGCACTTGGATGTTAACTCACTGCACTTGTCCGCTGAGAAAGACCTTTGCCAGTCAGTGCACCACGATTCCAATACCACTAGTTCTATGCGCACGTTTTCTAGGGTGTCGTTCAAACACCGGTTATCGAAGGTGTACAGTATTTTTATCTCATCCGCAAAGAGATATAGGGTGTCCCAAACGTTATTGTTTCATTTACTTTATTGATATACATTAAGAAGAGCAAGTGACCTAGCACACTTCCTTGAATTACACCACTTTTGATCTTCATTGGCGAAGGGTTAATATATCCTATTTGTACCTGCTGCGTACGATCAGATAGGTAAGATTTGAACCATGTGCGCAAGGGATCAATGATCCCGAAATTGGTTAGTTTCACCAAGAGGTTGTGGCGCGGCACTCTGTCAAATGCCTTCTGCATATCAATAAAGAGAATGATAGCTACTTTTCCGTTGTCAGTGGAGCTTGTCAGATGGTTTAGAAAAGACATTTGACAAATCTGATATGAGCGTCTTTGCGAAAACCGAGGTTGAGCTGGGTTTATCAACTTTAATGACAGTAAGTGCAGAACAGTTTTCTCCATCACAATTCTTTCCATTATTCTCGAAATAATCGGAGTGTGGCTAATCGGATGGTAATTTTTATGTCTAGTTTTGAACCATTCTTATGTCCAGGTTCTATAATAGAGTTTCCATTGATTCGGGAATATACCTGAATTCATAGATAGGGTAAACACGTTTAGAAGCAAGGTCAATATATCCCGGCCATCAAACTTTATCAGAGAAGTTGGTGGACCATCAGGTCCAGGATGGAACGAAGACTGTAGCCGATCATTGTGAGCCTGCATGACACCGTAATCGAAATGCTCTGTGCTAAGTTTGCCAACAGCAGCGCTAATCACAAGTGTGTTGCTTGAGGTAGTAAACAAAGTGGAAAAATGTTCACTCATGCCGTTCCCTATCATGGTAGGGTCCCTGGCCATGGACCTGTCAGATAGTACGATGCATGATACCGATTTAGTTTGTCTGTCGTTTCTGGCCTTCAGTAGCTTGACCAAGGCTTCCGATTTATTGTCATTTATCAATGATCGCTTTTTCTATCTTAGTAGGCTTGCGACACGAATCGACCGCAACTGGTCAAAGAGTTTCTCCTATATGATAAGTAATGCGAAGTCTCGAGTCTGTCTAATTTTTGAGCGAATTATTTTCAGCTTACGCAGTAATGTTGAATAATGACATATTACTGGTAAAAAAGCGATCGCTTTATAAGTCCCGTAGGATGGTTGAAATGTAAGCAAACATAAGTGTAAATCGTCAATTTAAGCATCTAGCGATTCAGGTGCTCTGCTTCATTAAAATCTTTTAGAATTCGTATTGAATTGTTACTCTAAATAAGGGAACGATATGTCTTAAGAACAAAAGAAACGACAGCACTCACTCGTGCGCCGCTTTCTTGGACTGATGTAATTGATGAATGCAGCTTTTGTACATCCGAAAGATATTCCACAGCAGCAGCATTTAAGTAGTAAAGCACAAAAGCTGAGGATGCGCACCGTTTGGTCGCGTTTAGTTGACGTCGACGTCACTGATTATATTGCGTAATGTAAGTGGATGAGCGAATCTTCCAGACGTCTCTTGACTACCGTTAGGGTGGGGGAAGAAACAACGTATGTGGGAGGAGCGTTCCAGTGTTTGCACACACGAAGGGAAAAGAAATTCCGGCGGCATTCCAACCGGCTGTATTGTGTGGCCAGCTTTAGCTGGTGTCCTCTGAGTGTGATAATGAGATTCAGCTTTAGTGGGTGACGACAAGAATGGTTTCGATTTCTCAGGATCATATGTCATTACCAAGTCACCGCGCAGGCGTCGATATTGTCCATTGTAGACCCCGACGGTTTTCAGCCTCAATCGGTAGGGGAGATGAAACGGGCGCTTTACTTTCTTGGTCGTCCTTCGTTGTGGCAGTTCAAGAGCGGTAAAGTCTTGCTTTTGCCATGGCTGCTAGGCTTGGATGGCGTACTCAGAATGAGGTCTAATGTGCGCTTTGAGCATCTGCGAAAAGATGGAAGGATCAAAGCGCTCGAATGCCCTCCACAAAATGCAAAGATGTTGGTTAGCTTTTTTTGGAGGCTTTCTCGACCTGAAGCGAACAGTCCAGATCTTCATACACGCCTAGATCGAATTCCGTTGAAGTGCGCTGCAACATTTGATCCCCAGTCTGTATTCTCAAGTGGCTTTATGGCGTACGCTCAACACCTTGCACTTTGTAGCATTGAACTGAAGCACGTTCTGAGTCGACCATTCTTAGACCGTCAAGATCATCCTGAAGTGCTGCATTGTGGCTGGTTTTTCTAATGGCTAGCCATATCTTCAGATCATCAGCGAAGAGTAAAGAGATAGTTTTGACCACTGTCACTAGATCGTTTCTGTAAATCAGGAATGGTCGTGGACCAAGTACTGAGCCCAGGGGCACTCCGCACTTAACATCGATTGGGTCAGAGAAGACGCCTCAAACTCATACATTCAGATGTCGTTGAATCAAGAAGTTGCCTATCCACCCGAGGATTTGGTCACCAATTCCACAGCACTGCAGCTTGTGAGGGAGGCTACGGTGGATCAGGCGGTCAAAGGCCTTTGAGAAATCCAGATATACTACACCAACACCTACGCTGCTGTCGACGGTCTCAGTCCAACTGGATCTAGCAAGTAGCAAGTTTGAAGTGCAAGCTCGGTTCTTACGAAATCCATGTTGTTTTTGTGCTATGATATTTCGTTCTTGCAAGTAGTCATGAGCGCTTCGGCAACAATTGCTTCCATGATCTTGGAGTGCACCGGAAGTCTTGTTATCGGTCAATAGTTGGCCGGATCTGTACGGCTTCCCCCTTATGGATAGGTGTGACGATTCCCTGCTTCCACATTGTTGGCACCCGCATCTCCTCGAGGCATAGTGCGTAGTTTGGTGAAAACCTTATCGGATTTCAGTACGAGTGGAGCAAGGATAAGACGACAGTGTTGGATATTTATGCAACTTTCCTCTGATGCAATCTGTGGGTACAAGTCGACGACCATCTAACTGGTTGGTATCCCTCTACAAGTGGCGTAACTCAAGGCAATGTGCTGGGGCCCCACTCTGTTCCTGATCCACATCAACAATCTACTATCACAACTGGACTCTAACCGCAAGTACGTATTTCAACTCGTAGCGAATAAGCAAGAAGACGCGTCAGTCTAGCGCACAGTGTACTGAACACTTAACGGTTTTACATGTGAGCACGGAACGTTAGGGTGTGTCCTTGAGTGCGTGTGTGCGTGCTTATCTACGTGTGTGTGTAGGGCCAATCAGGTTCACGGTCATAGTGAGCGATCATTGGTTGAACACGTAACATCTACCTCAGCTACTACGGTCACCGTGTGTCTTGTTTGCGGACGGAATGATGGTTTGGAGAGGAATCGACGCTCCCGACGACGGTGGCGTACTTTAGCAAGGTCATCCTCACACACGCGTGACGTGCGTGCTCCTGGTTCATTTGGATTATTCCCCTCTATCCTCTCTCCATCTTCTCGCAGCGTTGTCACTGTACGCTCATTCGAACCGGATTTACCAGCCCTACACAGTGATCCATCATACGTGGAAATATCTTCTACGATTAGACGCTGTGCCATCACTAACCGTTTTCACTGGCATCTGTGATTAAGCGCAAGCGCTTAACTCAATCATATTGAGCCGATTGCCTTTCTGTGTGACACCATTCGATACAGAATTCTCGAGGCAGGCCGAAAAGCCTAAGCTTATTCCGATCCAGTGTTTCTCAACACAGCTGTGAAATAATGATCTGTGATCTGTCAATCTGTGTTCAGCGCTCTGTTCAGGTTCCAGTCACTCGCCATTCCTTGTGACCTTGTCAGCCAGTGCGGCTGCATAACCCATCACACGGACCGCGCGACCACGCCGACCGCTCATTTGACCTTGCAACCACCACGCTCGCCTGACCAATGTGCGCCGCTCTCAAAGCTGTAAAAGTACAGAACGCTAACCAACCCACTGGGTCAGGTAACGACACCAAATTGAATGACAGAAAGGCGAAACCGAAGAGACTCCAAGCGAAAGGCATTTGCGGGTTAGGAGAATGTCATCGAGTAGTAAAAATCGGTCTGGCTTGTTCGCACTGTTTGGAATGGTACCATACGAAATGTGCAAATGTGTCCCAACAACAGTTACGGGAGCGAAATAGCTCCCAAGATGCATTTTGGTTCTGTACTGCGTGTTCCACCATCCCCCTCGTTAAGTGCTTGCTTATCCTAGCTGAGAAATGCGACCGGTTAACCGCAGAAGCAGAGCAGAGGATAAACAATAAGATTACTTCAATGGAAGCGAGTATGCACCACAGAAGCGTAGCGGCTTCTAAGCAACGGAATGCTGAACAATCCACTTCCCCTGAACCGCACTCAGCCACCTCTCCATCTCCGTTGTCTTCTCCAACTTTGGTAGAACGCCGGGCGAAAACAGACTGTACCTACGAGAATCAAACAGTACTCACGGCAACGAAAATCAGGCACCATTCAAAACGTCTGGTTAAGCAAATTCCTCTAGACCTGACATCTAGCATTAACAAGGATGAAGCAGCCAAACACCAACCCTTGGTACCTGTAGCTCAAATATCTCTTGTCGAGACTAAGCCTCCCAGAACATCGGTTACATATGCAGAGATTGCTGCAAGGGTCCACCGAGAGGCCGCCGTTGCGTCCTCTTCCACTGTAAACACCGTTAACGCGAATAGAGAGAAAAACAGCAAACAATCACTTGTCAACAAGTCAGGACAAATGAGTACCATACCTTGTAGATCGACGAAAAAGGGATCCAACAACAGTGCCCGGACTGTTGTATGCTCAAATGTCCCTGAATCTACCGCCATCACATTGCGGGATAAGTTATCAGACGACCAAGACCAATGGAACTCATTGTGCATGCAGATGAGTATCAAAGCCAAGCCCATAAACTTGTTACGAATTACTCGTCATCCGAACTCGCCACACTATGGCGAACCCAGACTTATTCGAGTAACTCTAGAATCCTCCACCGACGTAGAAAACGTTTTGCTCTCCGCAAGCGCACTAAAACACGAATCCTGTGGGATACGTATCTATCCTGATGTCCCTTGGAGCGCGCGACAACCAAAACGAAACACCGAAGAGGGGCACAGCAAGCAAGACCGCCTAAACACAATCTTCATACATGGCGTGCCAGAACATCCTTCTAACGATGTTCAAGAGACCGGAAAGCACGATTTAGAACAGTGGCGGTTCATTCGTGAAACACTTTCTTTGGATAATGTTGTGGCACTATCGCTCACCAGGATACCTCTCTCACCAAATTATAGAGGATGCGGCCCTAGAATCCTAAAAATTGTGGTTCAGTCAGAGCAACAAGCAAAGGATGTTTTGGATCGATGGCGGAGAAATCGGAAACATCTTCCTTCCGAAATTCGGTTAAAGGTCGCAAAACTTTGCACAGCTCAAATATTAAAGCAACTGAAGCAGCAAGCATACCGACGAATGTACAGAAGCGTAACTTGACTGCTGCTTTAATTGACTCTGACGTAGGTCTAAACGAAGGTTGGGACGCACCTTGGCCGAATCAAGTTGCAAACGAGGTATCATTGACCCATAAAAAAACGAGTAACTGCCGACCTCCCATCGGTCGGCATTCTCCCACACGTGACCGCTTCACCCCTCTGTGGGCTCCTAGAGACCGAGAAACTGGCCTGCTTGTATACAAATGCTCAGGGTCTTTCTAACAAACTGGCTGAACTGAAAGATCGCCAAGCTTCCGGCTCGTATGATATCATTGGTATCACCGAGACATGGTTGCACACGGGAATGACGGACGCTGAAGTTTCGCTACCCGGCATGTCGCTGATCCGGAACGACAGGCTCACAAAAGGAGGAGGGGTAATCCTGTATTACCGAAACGACTTACAGTGCGAAGCCGTGGAGGATTCAGACTCGCAGTTCCCCGACTCTCTTTGGTGCCGGTTGCAGTTAAAAGGCAGGGACGCTTGCCTTATTGTCTTGGTGTACCGCGCCCCTAACTCAACACCCGAAACCGACTACCACCTAGCGACTGCTTTAAGGTGCAGTTTACAACAAAAGTACACTCACATTCTTATCATGGGTGATTTCAACGTACATTGTTTAGAAGCCCCTGCCACGATCGGAGAACAATTCAAAACCGATCTACAAGATCTAGTAACTACTGTTCCTCTTTACAATCACATCACTTTGCCCACTCGGTTCAGAACTGGTAACAAGCCATCTGTGCTGGATCTTGTGCTTACCAACGAGGAGCATATGATTGATGCGTTGGTTTTAGACTGCCCGTTGGGTCGCAGTGATCACGCAGTCATCAGTTTCAACTTCGTCTGCTACGCAGAATATCTGAATGATAACGATGAGACTGTGCGAACCATCACAAGGTACGACCGACTCGCCCAGCTAGTCAGCGCCACAACATGGTCTTTCCTCGAAGAAGAACCCCCGGAAGTCGCCTGGCTCGAGTTCGTCAGAAAATTCAGTCAGCTGATTGCACAGGCTTCAGAGATAAAAGCTTGCAATAAGTGCAAATCAGTTTCTTTCGTTAGGAGCAGAACTCGAAAATGGATGACAGTACGCAACGCAGCATGGCGAGTGTACAGAGAAGCTCCAGCACCAGAAACTTGGGACAACTACGTAGCCCAACGTAACCACTGCACTCAACTGTTAAGAGAAGACAAAGCCGCCTATCAGCAGAACATCGCAAAAACCTTCAGTGCTAACCACAAACTGCTGTACAAGCACGTTAATAGCCTACGAAAGGTGAGGCAAGGATTTCCTCTACTCAGGACGGCTGATGGCCCAACAAGAACGGCTGTGGAAGCAGCAAACGCGCTGCAGATGCAATACGCCCCCACGTTTCGAAGAGTCTTGCCACCAAGCGATCTACCAAGCTTTGTCTTCTGCTCGCCAGGACTAACCCACATCACTTTTACCGCAGAGGCTGTATTGCAAAAGCTGACTTCTCTACGCAAACACAGCTCGCCGGTTGTCGACACCATTCGTCCAGAGGCATTGGGAGCAGCAGCAAGCCAACTGGCAGGACCTTTAGCTCAGTTTTTCCAGCGCTGCTTAGACCAGAACCAAGTTCCCGCCATGTGGAAGCTTGGAATAATAACCCCGATTCACAAAGGTGGAAGCAGAACTGATCCCTCCAACTACCGCCCAGTAACCCTTCTTCCTATACTCTCCAAGGTCATGGAATCCATAGTTGCCGATGCACTGGTGTGCTATCTGGAAAACTGCAACCTCATCACTCCTGAACAGCACGGTTTCCGTCGACAGCGGTCATGTACAACGAATTTACTAATTGCACGCAGTAGTTGGACCGAGGCAGCTGACGCTGGAGAAGGTGTTGATGTGATCTACCTGGATTTTTCCAAGGCTTTCGATCGTCTAGACCATCGGATACTACTATCCAAGCTGCAGCATTACGGGATCGGCGACCCTCTTTTAAGCTGGATCGCCAACTTTCTACTTCAACGGCAATTAGTGGTCAGAGTTCGGAGCTCTTTATCGGACCCCATACAAGTCGAGTGTGGTGTGCCGCAAGGCTCAGTTCTAGGTTCACGTTTGTTTTTGGTGTTTATTAATGACCTTGCACAGGGAATCGCTTCAAACTTCCTAATGTTTGCCGACGATATCAAGATCTGGCGCAGGATCCAGGCGAACGCCGACCAACATGTGCTTCAGAGTGATTTAGATACGATGTATCAATGGTCGACCCAAAACTTATTGCATTTCAACGTCAGTAAATGCAAGGTGCTTTCCATCCGACATCAGAGCAGCTACTCATACCGACTCGGAACGAATATACTACAACAATCAACTCTCGAACGTGACTTGGGTGTCCTGGTTCAAGATGACTTGGGTTGCTCCAGGCAATCCGAAAAGGCCTCGAAGACCGGGAACCAACACGTCGGGCTGTTGAGGCGGGCGTTTGGACAAATAAACAGCTCCATATTTCGACAAATGCTCAGTGCGTATGTTCGCTCCCATGTCGAATACGCAATTCAAGCCTGGCATCCATGGCTGAAACATGACCTTAATGCAATGGAGCAGCCACAACGCCAGGCATCTAAGAACGTAATTGGAATGCGCAATCTTTCCTACCAGGAGAGGCTGCAACGACTGGGGTTGTTCAGTGGAAGCTATCGCCGAATACGAGGCGACCTGATTATGGCATACTTGATTCTGCGAGACCCACATCATGTGTGCCGCCCTTTACTGCAACTCAGCAGCAATACAAACCTGAAGGGCCACTCATTAAAACTCGCAGAACAATACAGTCGTCTGGAGTGCCGCAGAAATTTCTTTTCCATTCGTGTCTGTCACCCGTGGAATGCTCTCCCAGAATCGGTCGTCTCTGCACCGACACTAACAGTATTTAAAAGACGGTTGGACGAAGCACTCATCCACTTACACTTTGTCACTTAACACTACGTCTCCATCCTACACCTGGAGTTTACCATGGAATTATTTGTTGTTAACTGTGGGTGCTGTGAATCTAAGAGGATCGCAGGACTACAGCGAAGCAAACGATAAGTCCTTATTTTCATATTTAAAGTATTAACTATTTTACTATCCTTATCATCATTATTGTTATGTCGATATCCCCACCAACTATCCAACGGGACTTGTAAAGCAACGCTTCTTAACCCGTATAAATTCATTGTTCATTGTTCAAAGACCTCAACCGCCTATCCACATGGTCTGCAGAAGTTCATCTCCCGGTCAACCCAGCCAAGTCTGTATTTATGAGCCTGGGTAAGGGTGTTGACGGCCGAACCTACACCCTTGAGGGCCAACCGCTATATCCCACACCCACTGTGAAGGACCTAGGTGTACTCTCGCGCTACGACTTGAGGTCCGTGGACAACACAAACAGGCTATATCGTAACGGACTACGCATGCTTTGGGCGCTCAAACGTAGCTTCGACACATGGTCTGAAGAGGTTACCACTCGCCTCTTCTCTTCCATCATTAGACCAACGCTAGAGCACGGTTCGCTCGCCTAATTTCCGATTATCCGAGGCGAGACACAAAAGATGGAACGGGTCCAACACGCTGTTACCAGGCTCACCCTAGTTTACGTGGCTTGGGGTATGAAGACCGGTGCGAGAAACTAGGACTATACAGCTTGTTCTACCGTCGGGTGCGAGTCGATCTTATTATGACCTACCGCATTCTACATCTCGGTTACTTCCCCAACGCTGCATTTACGAGAGCCATGCAGCACACGCGCATACAGATACACACTTGCCTTGCCGGATGTGAAGCGTGTTCCCCACCCACTGTGCTTCGAACGGAGAGTCGTAAATATTTGGAACGGTTTACCTGAACATGTGATTGAGGCAACATCTGTGCAGCAGTCCAAAACGTTGTTAGATCCATATTTTATCATTATTCGATTCAGCGAACGATTGCACAATTACAGTGGCCCATCGCATTTGTGAGTCCTGCAATACCGTGAGTCAGGTATTTTAAATGTTACAGGAGAACGATAACGATATTCAAGACTGACAATTTTTGTAAAGTTTTACAGCATATTTCGAAAGAGTTGTACAGCATTCATTTCTGCTTGCTCTATAATACAGTATTCAGTATACAATTGCATCGGAAAAAATCAGATGACACAAGTATGCAGAAGAGAAATTGCGAGTTTCTAATATATATTTCGGGACACAAACGACGTATTTCACGATCACCAAGGAACGAGGCTGGATGCAGATTTTTAATAAAATACTCAGGTGTAATGGCGTATGTGATGGGCACAGATCCCGGACGGATTTGGGTAATATCGAGAGGCTTTTGCGAGCGACTCTCTAAATTTTGATCACCGAAATTGTTGAAAATGCTAAAGCCCAGGGTAGGTTAAAGGGAGTAGAGTTTACTATTGACTAGACAGTCTTAGTCCTGCCGGGTTGATGTATAAGGCATCAGCGGCACGCCGAAACACCGTTTCAATACTTTGTTGCCATGTGACCACCACCAGTTGAGCTAGTGCTGCATATACCGCGACGTCGCCTGCATCTACGCGGGTTCGAACAGGTCACTTCCGGATTATATGGAAAGCGCGTAACGCTTTCAACCACCGACCGACGCTCATCATTTACATAAATCGGATAAGATTCACTTCTGAATATCAGCAGCTCGTGAACGCAGGCATTGTAGTCCCTCCCTTTATCGAGAAGGACATGTCCTAACGACGCCAGATTCCTCAGATCTGTGGACACTGCTCAAGGTTCCGCAATACGGAGAGAAGCCTGCTTTCCATTGGAGCCATCGGCAGAAACTCAGCTCGCAAAGTAAATAAAGCAGTCCATTTATTTACGTTGGGCACCCTCAAGGACGAGCACCGAGTCAGGTTGCTGACAATATTTGGGTAGGATTTCACATCTCGTGGATCTAAATGCAACTACTTGACAAGGTTCTTATATGAAAAGCGTGAAATCGTTAAAAAATGGGGGCAAAAATGAATAACTCGTATTTGTGGATTTACCGAAGTGTTCACATATGCACAATGTTAGGCTGCGTCTTGAAGTGGCCCAGTATAGTTGGCTTAGATGCTTAAGTAAACAAGGAAGCCGCATTTAGAAACCGCATAACGTACGAGAGGAAAAAGGGAAATGGGAAGTGCATTCCATGACTGACACACTGGAAGCGAGATAACATGCCCGAAGCACCCCGACCTGTCATACTATGTTGCTAGTTTTAATTGGTGGTTTCTTAGATGGGTTTCGTGACTGAATTCCAGTAGCTGACCACAAGCGTTGTATGGACTTTTGAGGACCTGGAACATTGTCACAAGAAAAACCTGCCAACGCTGAAATTGCCCGCTACATTTCTCAGAGCTCGCACTTTCTAAGGAAGTTGGAGTAAGTCGTTAGTACCTTTAACCACCATCCGCTGTGATCTCAAACCCAACGAGGTCACGATTTTACCAGGGCTGTCAGGTCTGCGCGACGTGTCGCCCCTGAGGCCTTCTGCAAGTGCACTGTTGCTGCAAAACGCTGTCGTCGAGCTACGCATAAGAATCCATCCCATATTGAGAAAACGTGGTTGGAGACGCAATCTACGGTACTGATTGTCACGCGATAATTAAATAGATAAAGGAACTTCAATTGTTTGCGGTGGTTCGGTGTTGATCCTCCCAACACTGACACCTCATTGTTGGCAGGATCAACACCGAATCACCTCCAATTCGGATATGGTCCTTGTGATTTCAATGACCGAAGCCTACTTCAAAGTGATCCGAGGTATGAATAGAGGTTGCGTGTCGTAATCCAACCACACAGCAGGTACTCCAAATCAAACTTTGAAAACATCAGTTGTTCGTGTTCTGAGGTCAACAACATGTAACGCTGAGGTTCCATTCGTGCGAGTAAATTACGCCGCAAGCCGACAAGAATGTGTGACCAAAAATGCACAGTGCGGCTTGTGCCCGTTTGATCGATCGACAGACACTCGTTCGTGCTTAAAGATAGAATACATCAAAGCACAATACAAGAATTGATCTCATGATTGAACAGGGGGCACGATGCCCGGAGATTCGAAGAAAATTGGTCATGGTTATTTCGTAAACATGGAGCCCAGAGTAGCAGGACAAAGGGACGGGATAAGCAAACGTACATACATGCACGCACACAGAGAACGAGAGAGAACATGCGGAAGGGTTCTTGTGAGTCAAGAGAATTTCAACGTATATCCCAAATCCTCTACGAGGCCTATGTTTTAACTAGCTTGACCGCCTATCTCGAGCAACCAAGATCATTCTGTACGAAACATCGGATGTCACTTTGTTGGGAAGCGTGCTGATAAAGGTGCGCTCTAGTGGTGTTGGCTTAACACTCCACACAGTCACGTTAAGCTGATGCATTCGTAAACCCTATCAAGGTTGTCTTACAGTGCTCTGAGGTTGTTTACTGTATTGATGGCCGACCATCAGGCTATGCCACCAAATTGGGTGAGTACTTCAAGGTCACCTGTCGGCACATTATAATCACTTAAATTGCAACCACAGGCGTATTAGAAGCCGATGAAACCACTACGACCCGTCTCTATGAACCAGTTGTGTATACAGCAGAGATTCACTCAGATGTTAGGACTTTCCTGTCCCAAGCAGAATCCGATTTCTGACTATAGGAACCACGCGCGTACTGCAACCATGATCTAACTACCATCAAATGTTACCATCCTGCAGCAGCATACGGATCCTGCTGCTGTGCCTATTGACACATCTTAGCTTCGGTAGGTAAACGTTCTAGAGCATATGCTCTATAGGTTCGGTAGGAAAATACGTAGAAAAGACGTGGGTACCGAACACCGTTTAATTAGCACTGATAGGACATTCTCGATCGCTTTTCACTAGTAAGACGAAGAGTGGTGTTTGTGTGTTTGGTTGTCAGTGTGATGTCCCTCAGCTTGAGTGGATTAGTGATTGACCTTTGAACATGTGACACTACGCACTTTGTTCCACATGTATTTGTATATAAATACTGTTGGATCATAGAAGTGTATGTTCATTTATAGGGACTTTCCGTATCCCGGATTATTAGTGAGGAGTTCAAAACTAGCTAGCAGTGGATGTGGTTCTGATACTTAATCTTGTAAGAACGCATACGCGCCTCCATCGGGTCAGAAAAAGCGTTGTGAACCCACACATTCAGACGCCGTTATACGTGATAGTCACCTTTGAGGGGAGTGGTGATGTCATAGTTCTGATGATTGTGAAGACGACGCAAACTGTCAGAATCTTTTGAAAGTTCAACTAGGCATTAGTAACACTTTATCCATCATCCACATATTCAATCTGACATGCAACAGCTACCTTGTGAGATGGCAGGGTGTCCACAAATCATTTAGAGGTAGGCATTCCAGTGTTGTAATTTTGCTAGCGTTGCCGAGCGGGTCGGAGACATTAGCATTGGTCATGGCTGACCAATGATACCTGCGCAGCATCGTTATCATCCAAAGAATGCATAGCGTGGTGTTGAAGCAAAATCCCTATGGCCGTCATTTCTTCTCCAGCCGTTTACGTTGATTAGGACACGTTCTTCGACCACCAACCAAAAAGTCCATTTTGCCTGCTATCTCTGTCATTGTCCAAACAAAGCCTGGGTGAATAGTCTGTGCCAACTGGGTGGTTCGGATTAATGTCCTTCCAGCCAATTTTTCGGTGGCAGTGTTTCAGAATGTGGTGGGTTTCGGCCTGGCAAACGTTCTCCCTATAAAAGGCAACCAAAGTCCGTTTAACTACACTGCGACGTGGCGGATGTGACTGGACACTAAATAAAGTCACCGCTTCTTGGCCATCAAGATGATCGTATGCTCTCCACGAAAGTCACTCATCCACTTCGAAGGGCCCATATGATCTCTTCTTGCATTCGCGACCCGATCAAACACAATCATAGATGCATCGTTACATTAACCATTTCATTCAACAATGCCACACACACACACGCACACCTACATTTACACATACGCACTTAAATTCAGTTTGTAACTGGTTACTTTGTTATATATTTGTACAGTTATCGCTTTTTGTTTGAATTCCCATGATCATGCTTATGCCGGCGTGTCTTGAAATATCGAGAATAAAATATTCAATTATTTATTTAAACCAAGGCCTCAGTCGAGTTAGAGCATACGGTCTTGCTGGATAGACCGCAATGTTTGTTTCGTCTCATCCAGCATGGCACAGTCAACACCCTTTTGGTATGCAATGTGTTTCTTTAAAGTACTGCAGTCCTAAGCAACGATGCAAATCTTTGATATTTTACACTCAATTCTTGAAATACTTCGTTGAATTTGCACTCCAACTCTATTTCTTCCGACTAGTTATTGTTGGCAATTTTATCGCCGTTACTATCAGTACATATCGTAGTAGTAGCATTGTGGTGCTGGTGTCAGCAGCTTGGTGATGGGTGTCGCAGCGAAGAAATAAAACAAGCTGCATATGCCCTTCTTCTTTCCAATCCCTCAACTGCACACATTCGCCCCTTCACGCCCTATGGGGTTACCTTGGATTCATAGCTTATACTACGTATAAATCAGTCAATTCACCGGCACAAAAACACAAGTTTGCTAACAGTATTTTTTACATTTTGAAGTTTCACCATAACCATCCTACTGGAGTTGTTAAGCGTTAGTCTTTTTACCCAGATGAAACCATTGTTCTGTTGAGCGTAACTTCGCAAGCGCTACTCACACCCAATCGAACCGGTTTGATCAGCTGCACTCCAAGCCGTGCGAATTGCCGCCTTTCGTAACAAACCATTTTCGCTGCAGTTGTTCACAGGTCCAATTTCATTAATTTCGTGACATTCAAAGGATTCTTGGTGCAGTCCAGATGAAAGTTTTGAAGGTTAGCCTGTCGGGTCGCGGCTATCCACGTGACTTCTGGCCACGTAGAAGCTCTAGACCGCTTGTGCCTGTCGCCTCCGTGACCGACAACGCCACGGTTGCAGTCCGTATACACAATATAGCGAACGGCATATTGCACACCTGCTCCTTGGTGGGAGTATCGTAGTCACGCAGCGCATGTGATCCCGCCCACTAATATGTATCTGACATCGGCATCGCCTTGGCACAGGATCAAGCTAGCTTACAACCGACGCACACGGAAATCAAAGACGTACTGACAACCTAGCACGCAACGGTCATTTAAGGTAGGCGGAAGCAACGTGATCCATAGACATACGGATAGATGTTTAGTGCCAAAAACGCCATGCCGTTTCTGTATTCTGTGCTTTAAACAAATGTACCCAGTATGTCAACTTGGCCCCAAACTGGGTGAGAAGGACCATGCGTAAAGCTGACTCTTTGGTTTTACACAGCATGTAGGTCATCATTGTGGTGGAGAATATGATCACACCGTCTAGAAGCAGGTCTTAGCCTTCAAACTAACGCTCTGTATCTCTTCTCCCAGTGCTGTCCAACATAAAGTAATCCATCAAGACTGATACGTTGGTGTCCTATCGGGAGAACTGAAATATTTTTATGCCCCAGCAGCATGGCTTCCATTGACAGTGATCGTGCACCATCATAATCATTAATACACGTTAAGTGAAGGTGGAAAACACACCTCAGCTAATGCACCACAATACAAAAAGATAAGAGATTAAAAATCACGGACTACAAATGCTAAAATAGTAACACCGTTAGAATCGCATTAGATATTGGGTTGGGAACGTTGTTGGAGGGAAAGCTAAAGAGGAGGGGAGGGACAAAGAGACTCACAACGCAAACGCCATTGAGGTCGGCTCTTCCCCACGTCAAAAAATGTAGCCGACCTAACGTGCTCGGCATACTTCGGACCCCAGCCCGGCAGTCGGTAAACACCGACCGACGTAAAGTTGGAAGTGCGCGACTTCATTTTTCTTGATCAAGTCATCGACTGGTCTCATCTAGATTTTCCATCCACACCCCCGGCGCGCAAACAACGCACCTCACAGGAGTCGGTTGGATGGCATGCGCAACACGTGGCCCAGCCATCGGAGTCTGGTGCGTGATAGAATGGTGCTGAGCGGTTCAAGCTCTCTTCCTGCAATAAATACGTGGTGACGAACACGCCTATTGGTCAAGTGGTGCCAAATATGCCCAGTGCTTACGTGGTTCTTTTTTAACCGACATGAGTTAGGATACGAAGGTAGCGATGGTCGAAAGTAACAATTCTATTTATGTTGTCGGCTTGGTGGTCCATGATTCACAACCGCACAGAAGGGTTGAATGGATGGCTGCATTGTAAACTCTGCCCTTCAGAGGGAAAGAGAGAGACCATTGTCCTACTGTCGCCACAGGTGGCGGAGATTGGAAAAAGCCCCCTGACTTCTCCCTATACGATCCCATGGACGCAAGTATAGCTGCCAAGCTAGTTAAATCTCTGGCCGACTTCTAGCTGATCACGACTAAGCACCAGCGCTGTAGTGGGTCTCTGCAATTGTGGAGAAAGATTTTTTGTTTCGACGGTGGAAATCATAGCTCGAAACGACTGACAGCTAGAACCAACACATACAGTGCAGCTTCGCAATTTTGTGAATTTCACCGTTTTGGACAACGTCATCGGCATAATCTAACTCAAGAAGTCGATCACCTGGGAGCAGCTCCACACCTTCCAAATCACGCCCAGCGAACGCCGTTTCCATGACTTAGTCCATGGCGAAGTTAAAGAGGAATGTGACAGGGGACAGCCTGGTTTCACACCACCGGAGATATTGAAGGGCGACGACAGTTTGCCATAAACCCTCACTCTGAATGAACTATGCGCCTACAGCGCTGGGATAATATTTACATATTTCTAGGGCACAGCATTTCTGGGTAGATAGTCACAAAGGGCACATCGATCAACCGAACCGAAGGCACCCTTGATGTCTAGGAACACGGCAACAATGGGTCGCCAATAAATATGGCGGTACTCCAACAATTGACGTAATGTGAAGATTTGGTCAACGCAGGAGCGGTTTTGATGAAACCCGGTATGATCTTCACGAATCTGATTTTCACGAGTGTCAGTCTATGGAGCACGACAGAAGCAACCTAGGGACAATGGGTATCAGACTGATTCCTCTGTGACTGTCACATTCCGAACGGGAGCCTCCCTTAATTACTGGGATTACTTGTGCAGCTCCAGTTTGCAAATTATGTAGCTTAGCCAAGGTCCCCCATTGCTCAGTGGCTTAAGCTGCTGGATAGTGGGCATCTGCCTCCAGTGGTCATGGGTTCGATCCTCCTTAGAGGACCGAGAGAATGAGAACCCCTGACGAGCCCCACTATGGCGAAACAAATCTGGTGCTTTTCCGGACTAGACTGTGCTATGTAGCTTGTGAACTACTGGGATAAAAGTCTCAACAAAATCACAGCTCCAGTCTGCTGTGACATCTGCTGCTCCTACAGATTCACCGCACTTTGTGCAAATCGTCCAGAAGGTCAATTCCCCTTAATTTGTAGAGGGTTGGATGAAGTCTTCCTGCTCCGGCGGCCTTGTTCAATCGTAGCCAATTGATCTCACTTTCGATTTCTGCGCGAGGGCGGATCCGGTGTGATGGTCCAAGGAGAAGTGCCATCAATAATTGATAGAGAAGCTAGCAACTGTCGAATTGGACTGCTTCTCAAAGTAATCAGCCCAACACTTCAAGCGTTTTGACAAACTGTGGTTCGGCTGTCTACTCTCATCGCGTATGGTCTTGTTAACACAAGGTCTCCTGCTGTCCAGTTCTTGTAGCAGACGGAATAACTTTCGACGTTTGCTAAGAGCAGCGGCTGTCTCCATTTCGGAGGCACGATGAAATCACCATGCTTCGCGCTCTCTTCAGTTTAGCACGCAGTTTCGCGTTGAGTTCTTTGCAAATCCCACTGTTATTCGCTTCCAGCCGGAACACGTCGGCGAGCATCCAGAAGTTCATGAGACTGCATAGAGACCTCATGACCGTGCACCACAAAATTACTGATTGCACGGAGTAACTGGAGAGTCAGCCGACGCTGGAATGGGCACTTATGTGATTTGCCTGGATTTCTTAAGCATTCGGATTTTTCTTTCCTAATTTCAGTATTACAGAATCGACGATTCATGAGTTATACCGCTAACCTTCTCCTCCAACGGAGCCCATTATCCAACCGTACGCAAGGCGAATACGACCTGTTTCAGGGCTCAGTTTTTAGACCACGTTTGTTTATGGCCAATAAGTATGATCACTAAGTATGTTTGAATCTTGTTTTTTGCTGACAACATCCAGATGTGGAGCGGGGCTCGGGTGAATACGGAGCAGTATTCGCTTCAGTGTGATCTAGAGTATTGATATCAATGGACAATCCGGGACTGTTCAACTTACACTGCGTATGACATCAAAGCACCTACTTTAACAGACTCCAACAGACCTGGGTTAGCAAATCGAATGGGAACGGACGCATCGCGTTTCTCCTCCACGTGCAATAGTGCCTTCTCATGCACCTGGGGAACCGCCCTCTTAATCAGCCCACGGCATTTCTGCCGATCAAATCTGCCTTTGATTTCTTACACCTGAAATCAAGTATTATTTTGTGATAAACTCACCTTGTTCATGTCCTGGTAACGTAATTTCGGTTTGCCCGCGTACCGCTTCCCTGCACTATGTTGGCCGCACAAAATCGGTATAAGTATCTTCGTCGAATTCATTCGGCATACAAATGTACGTGGATTGGCGATATCCGTGTCCAATGGCAGTTCGAATACAACAGATGCACATGCGTTTATGCGAACGTAAGTGTGAACTACCACAAACTGGATAGACACATCAGACCTCATTAACAATAGAACTACAAACGTGTATTAGTTTCGTTTTGAGGAAAGGCTACCATTTCCGCCAAATGATGGGAAAGCGCAGTACGTGAATACGTAGCAAAAACGGACTGTCGGAGTTTTCTTTAACGTTCAGACGTGACCAAAAATGACAGCATAAAACTTGGGCATCAATATTTAAACCAGACTGTTATAGGAATAGTGGAGTAAATGGCATCAGTACGGTTACCAAGTAGAATGATAAATAAACAATCGATCCAGTAAAATAGTGTGGATTGTGGTGCTGCCTATATATGAATTCGGAATTTCGTACTTGATGGAGGAGATCGCACAGTGTGCGAATGCGATGTGGTGTTGACTTCAGGATCTCCGTGTCGCCGGCCGTCTCTTAAGACTGAACCCGTCTGGTCATCTGCTGTCCGAGGTTCGTGCGGAGTCTCAAAGAACGTATTTTGCCCTATCTTAAGCACTGACAGGTAGCAATATGACATATTCGCCACTTATGGCGTCTTTGACGCGACAACAACAATCGCATTACTACATCAACTAAGTCCTGCTGCCCGCTGTCAATCATTCCGCTTTCCAAGCAGTGTTAACACTAGTTTGGAAATTTCCAAAAGCTAAAATGACTGTCATCCAACTACACAACCGTTGGCACATACAACTGTGTACTCGTCTGTGGCCATAAGCTATTTGGTAACGATCTGCATGGTACATCGCAGGTGTAGCCGTTCATCGCTCCTAAACGATTATCGCTATGCGCCGGTTCCTTTCCGGCGTACAATTACGTACCAATACCGTTGTCATTAACATTTTCTTAGTCTACTCAGAAGATTTACCATGTCTAATTCAAATCCCAGTAAGGGGCCTCTGCGTTTCCGCCTTCAATGTGCATGGTATCTGAGTTTTCATAAGCGCTAACTTCAGTATGGCTGAGGAACAACGGGAAATATAGCTAGGATCACTCACAACCAGCATTATTAACTTCATTGTCATTCATTTCATCTTCCTTATCCATCTATTTCAGGCTAAACAAAGGGACGGGTGGACGTGTGCGCATAGGGGTACGTAACTAACAGTCTCTGGACCGATTAGCACTGGCTGTCGATCGTTTTGGCCTATGCTTTGCTTCATCAAAATGCAAAGTCCTACTCCAAGATTGGCAGGGGCCCAGTACTGCGCTGACCCTTGGTGGTGATCAGCTAGAAGTCGTTCGGAAATTCAGGTACCTAGGCAGCTATATTAGCGCCCGTGTGATAAATGAGATTACTAACCGTATAGTAAAAGCTCGAGGTGCTTTTGCCAATCTCCGCCACCTATGGCGCCGACGCGACATCACTCTAGTCGTGAAAGGCGAAGTTTATGATGCAGCAGTCCGTTCAAGCCTCTTTTACCATGCTGAAATCTGGACTATCATTTCAACAGACATAAAGATGCTATTCATGCACGATCATCAAATCCTTCGCAGCTTAGCTCATGTACCGTGAGAGCACCGAGATAGTGATGAATGTGTGCGGCGTCACGCATTTCGTGCAGGAAGATCCAGTAAACCGCTCAGCACCAGTATATTATGTACCAGGCTCCGATAGCTAGGCCACGAGTAGCGCATGTCACCAAATTCCGATTCAATGGTTCCCGAAGGGACGCCAACAACAATTAAGAGGAGAATTCAGACGGAGCATTCAGCCGGCAACAATTGTCATCTAATATTTGCGCAAAATACCACTTCGGTTAATGGCTTACACAAAGGTGATTTGAAAATACAAAAAGTCGGAACCAACACGTCAAAAAATTGTACAACTATGAGTCCCAAAGAAAATAAAAAGAATGGTTTTCTTTGTAATAAAGTTGGAACCCAGTGGGATATCATAAATTACAAAGTCAATAGCATAAAAATCGGTTTTGTATAACATTATATTGTGATAACGTTTCATCTTTGAATCAAGAGTTTCTTCAAGTCAGCTGAACCAGTACAGACCTGACTTGGCTTTTAATAGCAAATTAGAATCATGTTAGCGAGAGATAAGCCAGGTCAGTGGATATATGTGGTCATAGTTTCAAAGAATCAAGAGGTCAATCTGGTGGTATAATGAGCATGGAATTTTCCCACTTGATTCGTGTAATAGGTCATTCACATGTGAGACAATGTTGATGTGGCTCTTGGCTCCAGTGATGATAGTTGGACATTTTCGCTCCAACCTGAATCGTCCACCAAATCTGCTCTGATTGGCCGGGTTAAGACAGTCCACCACGCGTTCAATACTTTCACGCCGTCTACTCCGTTTATGCAGTTAGTGGCTTTGACGATTTCTAACACCGCAGCAATTCAGTTTTGACTTGTTGTTCTTGCTCCTCCTCCAATAATCTCTACATTGTCCCAGTCGATTGCGTGTCCCGAGTTTAGCGCATGTGCCGCTACCGCCGATTCTTTTAGTAAGGCCTTGTATTCAGGCTCGTTTCTTGTTGGATGTGAAACATACCTCCTGTGTTCTGCTATCCTAGTGTGTGGTTCTCTTGCTATTTGACCTATGTAAACTTGTGCACAGTCCATGCAACTAATTTTCTATTCGCAATTGGTTGTCCTATCTTTCGGAAGTGCATCCTTCAAACGCACCACTGCTGAACGAAGCGTTTGACTATTTTGGAAATCCACTCTTATCTTCTCCTTATTCACTACCCGCATGATCGCTTCAGAAGTTCCCTCTTTACAAAGGATGCCCATCGTCCCAATCCACTCCATCGTACGTCGTGAAGGTGGGTTTGACGCTCTTTGCAATGGACGTTTAACTAACCGCCTCGGATATCCACTATCTGTTGTCGCTTGCCGTGCAGCGCTCTCGTCCCCTTCCTCCGTGCTCTGTGAAACAGAGAGGATTCAATTACAGCATAGACGTGTTTGGGATAATTTGGACTAAATTGTAGTATTCCATCGGTATCTGTTCACTTTCGACAACATATCGTTGCTTTTAGCTGCTTGTTCCCGTGAACTAGACACTCAAGAAATGGCAGTGTGTCCGTGCAAGATTTCTGTGCCATATGGAGGTTATGTTCTCATTAGTAGAGTTTAGTTATTTTATGGAATCCTCTTATTCCCTTTTAATATATGACATATTGGTGTTCTAAAACCTTCGGCAATTTTGAACTCAGTCGGTTCCACGCTTGTTCCAAGATATTGAGTTGCTTTACGTATGTCGCTTTCGAAAACTGGCGAGTGAATTCCTTCAATTGGCTGTCGTTTAATCGAAATAGGAGGATCAAGGAATCTTCAACATGCGGTGGCCGAACAGTAGGAATATTGCTGGAAACCCCGTAGTCAAACCACCGGGTAACTCATATATCTCAGAGTGGCCTTCAAGACAGGAAGAGCATTTCTAAGACAACGGATTTATCTGGCAACCAGACGCCTGAATGAAATGGTAATCGGCAGGGCTGGGAACTACAGACCGTTGTGATGCAGGCAAACTACGGGAGACTTTACAACAGAGCCTCAGAAGATAAGTCAACGCAAAGGGAAAGCTGAGAAAGAAAGATAAATTCATAAGTTTTGTCATTTAATGTCCGTACATAGCAAAGCCACCAGTCCCACTATTATGTCCGAATGCAATAGTAGTTATTGCTACGTAGTTAATATGTCAGGCAGAACGTTAAATGAAACAGAACATAGGTTATTGGAAAAGGGTTTAACAATTTCTGTAAATAAAGCAAATATAAGTGCAGAAACCATTCTGAACACAGACCGTGGTAAAAAGTACCTGTTTCAAATTTGAGAGTGTTCATGCACAGTTAGCAGATACAACCAGATTTCAACAGCCTGGGAAGTCAAATGTTGCAAAAGCAGAGTGTACCGCATTAAAACCCTTAAAGGAAGACGGTAGAATTATCATCACAAAAGCTTATAAAGGTAAGACCATAGTGATAATGAATAAGTTGAATTAGGTATAAAAAGGGAGGAGCATTTAACAACGGCCATACAAGGGGATTGAGAAGAAAGCGGTATCGTTGGTAATGAATGAATAAAAATAGGCTAAAAACTACCTGAGAAGTGTAAAGGACTGTCTAGGGTATAATATATACCCGAAATCAACTCTGCCACATATGATCAATGGCTACCGCAAATACATAAACCCAATATTCGCATTCGGTCCACTGTGGATGACACCTGACCTCCTACTCACGATCTAGCCCGATATCTGGCAGGTTTGTTGAAGTCCTTAACAGGGAAAACAAGTATGTTCATAAAGTAATCTTATGAGTTCGCGCGAAAGGTGGCAGGTTTGCGCATTGAGTCCGGTGAAATACTGCCCAGCTTTGACTTTAGTTCACCATTTATGAACGTGCCAAAGGGCGAATCACTGGAGTTACCACAGCGCTATCCGAATGAAGACAGTAGCCTGGGGGAAAGAACAAAACCCACTTTAGACCAAATGATTGAATGGATAATAGTATGCCTTAGTATGTCTTATTTCAAGTTCCAGTCGTAGCTGTAGGCGCAGGAGAAGAGCACTGCTATGAGTTCGCCAATAATCTCGTACTGGAAAACCTATGTATGAAAGAATTTGAAAGGAAGGCGATAAAAATTCCAGTGGCGAGAATATTTCGTGGCGCTACCTAGATGATAATCTTGTACAACTTAAGCGGCATAAGAAAAATGAGTGTATAAACCATCTGAACTCCATTAATAAGAACATAACCTCCATATGGCACAGAAATCTTGCACGGACACACTGCCATTCCTTGAGTGTCTAGTTCACGGGAACAAGCAGCTAAAAGCAACGATATGTTGTCGAAAGTGAACAGATACCGATGGAATACTACAATTTAGTCCAAATTATCCCAAACACGTCTATGCTGTAATTGAATCCTCTCTGTTTCACAGAGCACGGAGGAAGGGGACGAGAGCGCTGCACGGCAAGAGACAACAGATAGTGGATATCCGAGGTGGTTAGTTAAACGTCCATTGCAAAGAGCGTCAAACCCACCTTCACGACGTACGATGGAGTGGATTGGGACGATGGGCATTCCTTGTGAAGAGAGAAGTTCTGAAGCGATCATGCGGGTAGTGAATAAGGAGAAGATAAGAGTGGATTTCCAAAATGGTCAAACGCTTCGTTCAGCAGTGGTGCGTTTGAAGGATGCACTTCCGAAAGATAGGACAACCAATTGCGGATAGAAAATTAGTTGCATGGACTGTGCACAAGTTTACATAGGTCAAATAGCAAGAGAACCACACACTAGGATAGCAGAACACAGGAGGTATGTTTCACATCCAACAAGAAACGAGCCTGAATACAAGGCCTTACTTAAAGAATCGGCGGTAGCGGCACATGCGCTAAACTCGGGACACGCAATCGACTGGGACAATGTAGAGATTATTGGAGGAGGAGCAAGAACAACAAGTCAAAACTGAATTGCCGCGGTGTTAGAAATCGTCGAAGCCACTAACTGCATAAACGGAGTAGACGGCGTGAAAGTATTGAACGCGTGGCGGACTGTCTTAACCCGGCCAATCAGAGCAGATTTGGTGGACGATTCAGGTTGGAGCGAAAATGTCCAACTATCATCACTGGAGCCAAGAGCCACATCAACATTGTCTCACATGTAAATGACCTAGTACACGAATCGATTGGGAAAATTCCATGCTCATTGTACCACCAGATTGACCCCTTGATTCTTTGAAACTGTAACCACATATATCCACTGACCCGGCTTATCTCTCGCTAACATGATTCTAATTTGCTAGTAAAAGCCAAGTCAGGTCTGTACTGGTTCAGCTGGCCTGAAGAAGCTCTTGAGTCAAAGACAAACTTTGTCACAATATAAGCTTAAAACCGATTTGTATTCTAAAGCCTTTGGGAATTTTGAAGTTTCTGACGTCATGATGCGCATAACTTATGTGGCGCAAGCAACTGAAGGCGTTTTCCGACTTTAACCGGTTTGAAGTTGAACGTGAGTCTTGCAGACGCGAGGGCTGATATTCGCTTAATCAAGGAGTGTTTACAATGAAACCAGTATCTCAAGACATACTTGAAACCTGTACAGCGATGTCTTTTTCCTTTAATTGGGTAGTCTTTAAAACGGCGTGCTTACAATCTTCTGCAAAGTGTTTTCACGAGTTTTTGAGTTTGAACGACTTTGTTCACACTATCCATTATCTGTGGATGAATCCAACGCGAAGGAATGGTTGTTCCTATATTCCCTGTCCGGCGTATGTGCAAGGACTGCAGGGAGAAGTAGATACACGAAATTGCTAGAGTTTGACGCCTGACTTGGTTGAATCGAAATTTCCAACACATCCAGAGCGATAGATTCACTATGTCACTAGAGTGAAGGGCAACTAACTACAAGTTGAAGCCCTGTCATTGGGACAGATATTCTGTACATCGCAACCAGGTGGAACGCAATCGCATGTAGAGACACAATTCGAGAGTTTAATGGATCGACTGACCGAATTATTGCCTAGGTCATCCTGACCTTTGACTCTTTCAGTAACACTTTGGTGCATCTTTCACGGGGACATTGGAGCAGCAGCGCCCAATCCGTAAAATTAATCAACAATGCTCACCGAGCGGTGACGAAAGTATTGACATCCAATCTAGAGGTCATACACTCCATGCCAGATAACAGAGTAGGTTGTGTCATAATGGGCAATTGTGACTCCATGACAAGATGAAGGATTCCAGCACATTAGTGCTTGATTCAGTATGAAAGGAAAACACAGCACAGGACGAGATCAAAATAACCAACTCTTTGAAAGAACTAAAACGCGGCATTTTCATCGGTAGCCCCTTATATGAGCGATTAAAACCTTGTGGCTCGCATCCACGTCGCCTCTATGGTGTGCCAAAGGTCCACAAACCTAACAGCGCACTAGGACCAGTGATTGGTGTGCCTAGATCTGTTGCACACCCAGTCGCTAGGTGGCTGGTGAAAATTCTCGAGCCATTACGTAAAGAATTTTTCGGTCACACTGTGAGTAACACATTTGCAGTTATTCAGCAGTTAGAAAACTTAAACGTGAAAGAAAAATTGATGCGCTCCTTTGATGTAGAATATCACTTTACGAACGTTCCATTGTTAGAAACGGTCAAATTCATCCGTGAATAGCAAACAGAAAGCAACATTGTTCTTCTATCCCTGTTCGAAATGTGAAAGACCTGATACTACGTTGCATATTTATCAAACGCTTCATATTTGACGAAAAATACTATAGACATAGACGGAGTTGCGATTAGATCTCGTCTAGGACCTCTAATTTTAGACATGTTTCTCGCCAAATTTGAAGGCGGACCTATCAGACATCTAAACAAATCTGTTATTATTACAAACGTTACGTGGATGTTACGTTCATCGTTTGTGACTCCCATACTGATCATTTTCACATGTTGAAACAAATAATCTACCATCGCCCTTTGGACTTCGGATGGACAGTTACTTCGGTCCACTGGGAAGTGACGAGTGAATGAGCCGATCTGCAACACCAGGACAGTTACTGTGTGTTCATTGGCAATACGTCGCGCAACAAGCAGAAGTCACTTGTTAAATTCCGCACCTAATCGTCAGCCCTCGGTAGCTCAGTGGTAGAGCAGCGGACCGGAAATTCGTGGACCGGGGTTCGATTCCCCGTCGAGGCAGATTTTCGTGTGGAGTTTAATCTTGACTCCTACCCTCTACGAAATTTAAGAACGAGCGCTTTGAAATTCACCTGCGAGATTGAGGAGGATAGTAAGCTGCTCTTTTTGGATGTTTTGCTGCGACGACGAGAGGATGGATCGCTTGAATGAATGGTTTTCCGGAAGACGACCTGGGTAGGTCAGCACACGCAGTTGCACAGTTTCGTACTGATAAAGTACAAGTGAAACTTGGTACGTTGCCTGTACGATCGGGCTACAAGGATTTGCAGTCCAGAGACAGTGGAAGCCGAAATGAATTTCATACTCAAGATATTGGAAAACAATGGGTACCAAACTGCCTTCATCAAAAAACGTTCCTAGCTCCGAGCTGAGTCTGGGGCGAAAATAACCGTGAGAAGAAAAGAAGCTTTCCTCTCAGTGCCTTTCAGAGGGGACATACAGTTCGATCTCAATGAACAATGATGAACAATGATTTATCACGGGATAAAAGCAAGTGCTTGACACGTCCCGTAGGATGGTTGAGGTGAATATGATGAAATCAAAATATGTCTGGGTCATCTATCGAACGTCTGCCGAGATGAATAGTTTGATAAGTAACATCAGTGTAAAAGTAAAATAAATTATCGAGCGTAAACGTTCAGAAAGACACTGGGGTGCAGTGATCATTGAGGTAAAGAGTGAGAAAAGTAAAATATGGTCGCTCACTTAGGTCCATTTGATACATAAATCCTGTTGAAATGCATGCTTGGCGTAATCCACAGTAGGGGAGTTTAGGTAACAAAATGTTGGGAGCTAAGAGCAACATCTAATCGTTTTTTGAAAACATCCAAGGTAGGAGAGGATACAACTGAGTCTGGGAGTGCGTTCCAAGGTTTGCAAACCCGAAGGGAAAAGTAATTCCGTCGACACTCTAGACGGCTGTATTGTTCCTTCAACTTTAAGCAGTTACCTCTGAGCTGCGTGTTGTGGCTAAGTTTCAGCAAATGGCGGCATACGTGGTTGGGGTCACTCAATATTTGATACGCTAATATGAGATCACCGCGCAGCCTTCGATAGCGCCCGCTGAAAATTCCCAGCAACTTCAGCCTTCGGTGGTAAGAGTGATAGCGCAGGCCCTTTACATTTTTGTTGCTCTCCGTTGTGGTGCCTCTATCGCTTCTAGGTCACGCTTCAACCAAGGTTGCCAAGCTTGGATAGCGTATTCAACATGCGGGCGCAAGTAGGAATTGTGCATCATTGGGAAGATTGATGGGTCAAATCTCCCGAATGCTCTTCGCAGCATGCCGACATGCTGGTTGCCTCTTTTCGCAGCTACCTCAGCCTGTTTTGAACAGTTGAGGTCGCTCTGTACGATCACACCCAGGTCACGTTCCTGGGAGCTATTCTGCAGTCCGTTGGTCCCAAGTGAATAGGTGTAGTTATGACTATGGCGTAATTGTACGACGCGACATTTGTCTACATTGAACGGTAGGGCGTTTTGAAGTGACCAGTTCGACACTGTGTTAAGATCGCACTGGAGCCGTTCATGGTCGTCCGGTCCTCTGATCCTTCGCCATATCTTGATATCATCAGCGAAGAATAGGAAATCGGAAGTAATTGATCTCGCCAAATCGTTAATGAACACCAAGAATAGACGAGGTCCAAGAACCGAGCCTTGTGGTACTCCGCACGCCACATCGATTGCATCAGACAATGATTCTCGGACTCTCACCACTAGCCGTCGTTCTTGTAGAAAATTGTCAATCCAACTCAGGATTGGGTCGCCAATGCCGTAATTCCGAAGTTTGTGAAGGAGAATGCAATGGTTTAAGCGATCAAATGCTTTTGAAAAGTCCAGGTAGATGACATCGACCCCTACTCCATCATCAACAGCTTCAGTCCAGCTATTACGTGCAATTAATAGGTTAGTATTACACGAATGCTTTTGACGAAAGCCATGTTGCTCTGGGGCTATTAAATTGTGGCTTTCCAGGTATTCCATCAGCGCATCTGCGATGATTGATTCCATCACTTTGGATAGTACTGGAAGTAGTGTTATTGGACGGTAGTTGGCAGGATCAGTGCGGCTACCTCCTTTATGAATAGGAGTGATGACCCCTCGCTTCCATACTGGTGGAATACGGTTCTCCTCTAGACATCGCTGATAGAAAATAGCCAGTGGTGCTGCTAGATCACTAGCTACTGCCTGTAGAGCCTTTGGTCGGATGTTGTCAGCTCCGGGAGAACTGTGGATACGCAAGCATAACAACTTCTTCAACACAGCTTCCGCAGTGAAGGTGATGTTTTCTAAACCAGATGGTGGAGTATTAGAAATGAGGAGAATGTTTGTGCTCGTTACCTCCTGGAAAGTTTGGGAGTAATGAAGCCGTAGGAGATCAGCTGCTTCCATTGCTGATCGCGTGCACCCATCAGCCGTGACTAGTGCTGGAACCCCTCGCTTTACCTTTCGAAGGCCGTTAACGTGCCTGTACAGGAGTTTGCGGTTCGTGCAGAATCGCTTCATTAACTTCTGCTGATGAGTGACCTTGTCTTCGCGGATCAGTTTCACACAGAAGTTACGATGGGTCACGTATGCAGTCCAGGTTTCGGCATTCGGGCAGTCCTGGTGATCTCGCCATGCCAAATCCCTCCGGGACATACATTTACGTGTCCTGCTCCTCAGAAATGAATTACGCTTGTTTTTAGGTTGGAAGGACTTCTGCTCTGATGCGTGCGCTACCAGTGTACTAAACGTCCTTGTAAATGTTTCCCAGGCAACATCTGGGGGGGGCATTCGGTTAAGAAAGTCCAAGATGTATCCTTAACAAGCTTAGACAACACATTGTAGTGTGACAGTATGCACTTTATCCTCCTCCTTTTCAGGGTACTCCGCATAGCAAATATAGTCAAAGAGTAGAGTAACATGATCACTACGACCCAGTGGTGTGCTTGTAACTATCCCGCTAACCATGAGTTCTTCGTTAGTGAGCACAAGATCCAGTATCGACGGCTTGTTAGCAGTTCGAAATCTGGTGGGAGAGGTTACGTGGTTGTAAAGAGGGTGGCTAGCAATAAGCTCTTGCAAGCAGGCTTTAAACTGCATACCTTCGGTTGCTGGCGTTTCTATGTCATGCACGTTAAAGTCTCCCGCGATAAGAATGTGGGTGTAGGACTTGTTCAAAGCAAACTGGAAAACGTGGTTCAGTTTGGAGTCCATTTCCGAAGTTGAGTTTGGTGGGCGATAAATCACGGCTAGTAGGCATGTGTCCTTGTTTCGCAACCATAGGCGGCACCAAAGCGAATCGGGAGCTCGGATTTCCGGGTGGTCGATAACTTCACATCGGAGGTTTGTATTATAATAAAGAATCACACCGCCACCCCTTCCGGTTCTATCGGTCCGAAGCAGTGACATACCGGGTAAATTGATCTCAGAATCGGTTATCTCAGGGTTTAACCATGTCTCTGTAATCATGACGAGGTCCCGCGGTTGTGAGGCATGGAGTTCTCTAAGTTCTGCCAACTTGCTTAGAAGGCCTTGGGCGTTTGTATACATGCAAGATAGGGCTTTTGTTGTTAGGAGTTCATTGATAGATGTCAAGTTTGTGTTCGCTTTTAAGCCGGCCGTTAGGTGGCCGGCAATTAATCGTTTTTTGGTTTATGTATTTCAGTCGTGTTGCATGGCATTATTAAGCGTTCCTGAACAGAAGTTTCACTGGTGCTGTGCTCGGTCCTCCTGTGTGCCGTGGGCGCGGTTGTGTCGGTCTTTCCGCAGGACTGTGCAGATAAGGAATTTGTTGCGTTTGCAAGTTCCGTTGAATTGCTTCCGACTTTTGGTCGTTCGTCTGCTGCTTTTAGCCGGATCTCTGTTGGCAGCCTAGCTCGAAACTTTAACCAGCTATCCAACAGAACTTGCGTCATTCCCTCGGAGTGTAGTATTACTTTAATAAGCCTTGGACCGCAGCCCTTGTAGTTAGGTGATGACGGAACTCTTGTCAGGGATTTGGCAATAACATTGTCTACAGAGAGTGCTTCGCGGATGTAGCACCACTGCTCTCGGTCATGAGTTTGTGCATCGTGATCAGAAGAATGCAGAAGCTCAGGAACACCATGAACAAATATTGTTTCCTTGCTATCTCTATTAGCAATGCCGCGTTGGTCAACTGCTTCTTTTGGGCGATCTTTCCAAGGTAGATCAGGCAATATGCGTACTCCGCTCGGTGAGTTGCGAAGACGAACTGCTGAGAGCAGGACAGCCTCTGTCTCATCTGCTGAGTTTAGTGTTACTCGAAGAATTCGAGGTTCACCAGAGTGCACTGAGGTCGGGTGACGCGCTACGCGTTGCAGCATTGCAGGCTCAACCCGTATGTTAATTGCCTCGCAGATGGAACTCCACTGGTTGCGATCGTCTTGCAACTTGCCTTTTATTGTTCCAGATTTGGATTCGGGAACATTGGTGCACACGAGAGTTAACGCAGCGTGGTTTTGTCTAGCGAGTGTTGGCTTTATACTTTTTGCCGGCAATTCGCGTTGTTTAGAGGACACCATTGGAGTTGACGGTGAAAGCTGCTTTGCGCCACGCGTGCTCGGTACTGAAAATGGACCTATGTGTGTCCCTCCCGGTGTGTTTGTCGAGACAATCGATGCGTACGTTACCTGCTTGTTATCTGCACCGGATTTCCTACGGCTCTGAGCTGTCGGCGTCATGGATGAATCTCCAAGTGAAGCCTCTATGGTTGGAGAAGTGGAAGCAGGCATGTTTGAGGCTTGCCCACTTATGGGAGTGAGGTTACCCAGTGGATTTAGAGTCACAGACGCTGCAGTGCGGTTGGAGCGTCTAGCTCTTTTCTTCGGTTTAGACTCAGAGCTCACTTTGGCCGGGTAAGATATTATCGTGGCCGTATTTACCTCAGATGGAGGGATCTCAGTATTTACAAATTGCGCGATTATTTCAGTTATCCTATCGCATTTTTTCATGAGCAAAGATAAGCAGTTGACCACTGGAATGACTTGACATGTTGGGCAAAACCAAATTGTGTCAGCAACTTGGTTTGTCTGTCTCACTTCTTGGACAGATTTGCCTGCACATTGCGGACAGTATGATCTAATGCAGCTAGAATAGGTAATACTGATCTTAAGCAGTTTACTGCAGTTGTCTGCGCAACATAGGCGACGTTGAACCATTGGAATGCTACTCGTCCTCTTATTGATTACAGCAAAGCCTATCTAAGCGCTCACCTTGATAAGTGTATTTTGCGCTAGGGGTGACGCAGGAACAGGTCAGAACACACACACGGATAGTTGTTAGGTAGGAAATTGGCTTCCGCTCTGAACCAAACGCACCCGGTTGCCGGAGTCCGCATTCAGGCCGAAACGGTTCCGCTCATCATCAACCGCCTAAAAAACAGAATCCCGACCCAGTCCGAATCCTTTGTCCTATACCAGTTCACTTGCACCTGTGGTGTGTGATACCTCGGACACACGACCAGACGTGTGTCAAAGCGGATAGCAGAACAATGTGCTGCTTCATTACATCGTGCTACTACTATCATGACTGTCCACAGCTCCATGCTAGAACACCTAGCAGATAGTTGACATGACACACAGACGAAAGATGTCTTCCAAATGGTGAATGTAGCATCAAAACGCCACCAAAAGGACTCAGAAAGCGCCTGCATGTCACAGCAGTAGCAATTGCGATCAAGCAACTCAAGCCGGAACTGTGTAAACAGCGTGTACTTGTACAAAGTTTAACCCTACCGTGGCCCGAGCCTGGTCAGCTAACTTCAGGCGTAGTGGTCAATGGTAGTGGGTTCAAATGAACATCGATTGTCAATGTTCATCTGGTCGCAGCATTCACGACGGATCGCCGCATCGCTTGTAAAAGCTCTATGTAAATGATTATGAATTTCATAACTGTAATTGCCTGAGATTCATCAAAAAGAAATTGCCTCGCATTTTTCCCTTTGATATCTGAGTGGGCATAATTTATGAGTGGTTAATACTGAATATAGAGCTATTTTCTAGACACAGTTTATGTTATGAGAATTAGAAATCAATAATCATCTAACCGGTTGTGCCGTCTCAAATGTGCATCTTAAGTGACATTCTAACTCGTGTATTCGTGTGGACTTTATGTAGGACCGCATCTCGTACAGTTCTCAAATTCTCCGATTGCGTCAACTATGTCTGAAGGCATCGCGTAGTTTCACCGGTATATTGGGATATTTTGCATAATTTTGAAATATACAAATATTTTCTGCGTTACGAAAGCACCTTTATCTGAAGACAAATGTTCTCCTTTGAGCCAAGTGATTAAACACATTAACGAATACAAGCCAACCATATAGCAATTTCGAGACTGGAAGCTGTTAACTTCAAAACGGTCCACTATGTTGAGACTAGCTGCGAGTTTTCGTCGCAAGTTTCCGGCTCGTACACCTGTGACGGACATCGGTGGAGGGCTCTTCCAAACCAAATCATAAACAGCCAGTAATATATCTATCGCAACGAGTTGTGTGGCAGGCACATAGTCTTTCATGTGCCAACTGAGGAAAACTGTTCTGCTGGAATTTTCAAAGGACCCTTTGTATGCTTTTACGAGCTCTTGTTTGCAGCATATCCTGTTTCATGAGCGTCCCTTATGAAGATGGTCATGACTCTCGTGGTGGAAAAGCGGCTGGTCAATTTACAGAAACTACGATTATGTGACCCAGCAAGTGCAGTCACAAATGTTCTACAATCCAAAGAATATGGAGTCTGATCAATAAAATGTAGATTTACTCTGAATCAAGAGGCAAAGCTACCGGAACCTGTCAGAGCTGAGCTGCGTTCAGAATATAGACAGGTAACTGCTGAAGAGTAGTAAGGGGATTTTGGTGCAAGTTTAGAGACGACTCGCTGCAGTTAGATCCCAGTCATACAAATATACCCATATCCGGAAAAGTAGCAGGCGGCAAATTCGTACTGCTAAGACTTGTCACGAGCGTGCATTCTCCCGACACTTCAGGAAGTCGAACTCCGGACCCGTATGCTTTAACCAGCGATTTACGTCACATGGTTATGAGTGACTGTGGTGGGCCGCATGGCTAATTAGTAACTGCAATATGGTGAGACTCATCCCCAGCTGTCATGCGTGTACAAAGCGCATGGCTGGCCCCCAGAGCCACCACTTCCGTTGTCATCCGCTGCCAATTAAGGTTGCAGAAAAGCTGTTCGGACGAGCATCAACGGTTAAATCACTACCACACCCCTTTGGATAGCATGCATGCAAGCGATCACATGAACATGGGCGATGCAACGTAATACGGAGCGAAGAAAATGACTGTATCTGCTGTGAATTGCAAGGTGGCACTGGTGAGGTAAAGTATAATGAGAAATCGAGTATTTGGAGGAAAATTGTACAAGACTGTTGCAGAGATGCGGGTGTAATCACATGGAAGCTCGGATAGCCCAGTTTCGAAACCTGAAATTAACCAACGGAACATAAGAGACACAAAATGAAAGCTGCATTTCGAGCTCGGCACTTGAAAGGCAAATAATGGAGATAAGAAAATACCGAGCTCATGTATGAAAAACATGCTGCGTGACGATAGTAATAATAAGTAGGAACGAAAGAGGTGTGTTTTTCAAAACTGTTATCATGCTTGAAAAAAGGATGAGTATTTGCAAGCGTGATCGCGTCGTTCGTGATACAGCGTTGTTGAAACAGAGGAACAGGAGCCCACAATCTCACAACCGTTAGGAGAAGAATGCACGCAGTGTCTGTGTGTGCAAAGTAGCTCATCGAATCAAGACTAGCCAGCACCGATCTGGTTAAGAAAATGATGATAGGGGATGTGTTTCAATTAGGTAGGTCAGTAGTTTAGGTCGTGACCGTTTTCCACAATGGCGTTTAACTGACGCTTGGATGGAGGAATGAGATGTGGAGGCAGGACCGATGGGAGATCGTCACCTTCCAGTTTCAATTTTATAAGGTGGCAGACCAAAGCGAATTCGTCTTCATCTAGACATCCGTCTCGGTCGACGTCACCTAGGATCCAGATTTTCCGTAATGTGCTGCTTGGCAGCTGCGACTTGATCATGTGCTTGCGCGCAGATTCACCACTAATTTTTCCATTTACTGGATCCAAAGTAAGGAATATCTAAAGTTGGGAAAGTGAGAGCGTAATAAATGATCCGATATGCAGCTTCATATTAAAACGATTATAAATGGATAACAGGTCGGGTGTAAAGGATCACAAGACACAAAACCTCAATGGCAGAAACCTGCATGGCAATGAAGGACAAATTGCGCTATATGCCAGTAGGATTGTAAGCTCGGACGGTCTGTCTCCATCCCCATCGTGCAGAGGTATAAGTTGCTGGCTAGGTGGAGTAAGTTGCTAGCGGTCCCCAGCAAGGGACCGAGAGAATGCGACTAATGACAAGTCCAAATAGAGCGAAACGATTGTCTGGTGCTTTTCCGGATTGGGGTTTGACTACTTTGGCTTGTGAGTAGTTGGGATGAAGCAGCAACAACCAAGGTTGTTTATTAACAATGCTTCTATATATAAATATGGTCGGCGGCATCCGGTTTCGGATTTGGCTGTCGCTGCGGCCTCCATGGGAACAGCTAGTAGACGCTTGCGCCTACAGAGGGACCATGGGTGGCTTGCGCTGCACCACCCACAGCTCCATCCACACCCCCATATCCAGTGTAAACCTGAAGTAATATGACCGGGGAGGCATGTGGATAGGCGCCAGGTTTCTTCAATCGAGCCGGCCCACACTCCTTCAACATGTACGGCAGAAGCACTCACGACTAACTTGGTAATCATGCGTACCAGACGTACAAAATGCGGTGACTGGAATGTAGTCTGCTCTCTGAGCCTAGCACGGTCACAAGGATCATGTACCCTGCCCCTAGCAATGATTCACAAGCTTCTGACGTCAGTAATCGAGTTGAAGAGTGTTAGACAGACAGGCACCGTGTCAACATTCCCATCAAGCGCAACCACATCGCGTATATCAAACAAGCAACAGGTAATTTTAAGGAAAATAAACACGCAAAATTGACAGGGGATATCGGTCAGAATAAAAGAACTGAGAAAATCAACTAAAGTGGAATACCTTTTAAGCAGGTTAAGTAGATCTAGTTTAGGTGCAAATCAGTGTAACTCAACTGTAGTGAAGAAGCATACAATATCAAGGTTAGCATGAGATATTGGTGTGTTCGATTTGAGTCAGAAATGGTCTGTCTTTAAGAAGCAAGGTGTGTATGTGTGCGTAGGTGTGTGTACTATCAACCAGAGGAGGACAAGCGTGGATCAACGATCGTGAGATGTACACGTGACAACTATGCCCTGGTTATTTATTGTCACAAGCAGCGTCACCATGTGGACTCCGACTGTGGGCAAGACAACGCTTGCACGCGTCACACTTCCAGATCGAGCCTGCGTCCATCGTAGATGAAGATGCACTTCTCCTAATCTTGTAGAGCGTTTACTGTGATGGTCGTGGCATTGTTGAGATGGCAGACCTCGTATCGACCTATCAACCGAGGTGGACGACGCTCATGGTCAAGCCACGGCCAAGGCAAGATCAGGGCTTGCACTAGCGCCCGTTGCTTCACAGTTTGAACTGCATTAGCGTGAGGTAACATGGTTTGTAAATCCAGTTTGATTTTAAAAGTGTCCAGTTTAAGCAAGAATGGTGGATTTGAACGGCGGCAGCCGATCGCAGATTTGCGTACCACTGTGGCTGCGAACAGCCCCAGGAGGGACCAAGCCCGAAAAAGGTCGGTTAAGCGCCCTGTGGGTAGAATGCACGAAAGTTCACGAGCAGCCCGAAAATGTAATGTCGCGAACAGCATCTGGGTGGACGAATCCATAGGGCAGTACGACGCAATCATGTAGGTATCTAGATTCAACGTGGGTCACATGGACGATTGCGAAGTTCTTAAGCGTTAGACACACGCTGGAATAAGACTGCAAGAAACATGTGTCCAGGTGTGTGCAAGACGGTGATTTGGCCGTGTTCCATTCCATGATGGAACTACTCTATGACAATGGCGCTCCATTCGCTAGCAGTTCCATAGGTCCAGTAGTCTATTCAGCTTCTTGGGTTCAACTGTTCGCCGAGCTTCGCAACTGGTATGCACACGTTTCAGCACCACGCGAGGTGACTTCCTCAGTGCGCTGCAGAGTCAAACGTAATCAGTTGACTTAGTCGTCGATTTGTGATTGACTAGCAAGTGACTTCTGAACTGACCTCAATCTGTGCCCCGTGGATAGACGGATGGTAACGGGGCACAGATTGAGAAGGTCATGTTATCTAAGAATGAAATTGCATCAATACTTGAAAATTGCGCGCTTACGAACAGGCATGTACGAGCGCTACGCGAATTGCGCGACAAGGATGTCGTTGAAATGAAGCTGGGTCATGGCTCAGGAGTTGCAGCCATGAATAAAGATGAATATATCTAGGAGATGAGCGTCATGCTCACTGACACTAACAAATGTAAACGACGAAAAGGAGAATGATGTGAATGTGCTCGAATCTCGCATTATTTGTCTCTTAGAAATGCTTCATCAATATCAAATGGTCGACAGTGCTACTTTTAATAGTTTAAAGCCGAGTGGACCAACTACACCGCAGCTATATAGGCTTTTAAAAACGCACGAGAGTGGAGCACCGCTCAGACCGGTGCTTTAGATAACAAACACAGTCTAACATAAACGCTCGCTGGTTGATGGATGTGATTTCGCCAGTTCAGTGTAATTTATATGGCCTCAAAGATTACAAGCTTGTCGAAGACCTTGATAAAATGAATTTGTCCGATAAGGTGATGAGTTCTTTGGATGTGGAATCCTTGTTTACTACAGTGCCGCTGCACCAGACCCGGGACTACACTCGTGAATTGGCAGAAAGTTAAGGATTCTAGTTGCCAATACCGGTTGAGTTCTTAAGGGAATCACTGATTCAATGCACAGAGAATGTCGATTTCCACTCCATACCGTATCGTTATGGGCAACCCAGTGGGTTCCATACTAGCGGATTTCTCCATGTTGACGATAGGATGACGTCTATCCAAAGAAATAGCACAGTTACCCTATTACAAACGCTATGTGGACGATATCTTGGTGTTCTGTTTAACAGAAATAAAGATCACACAGCTGGTGACGCGCTTTAATTCCTAGCCTGTCATGTTGAGGGTTCCTTGCGAAGTTGAACAACAGAACTGCGTTCCATATTTGGATGTTCTTGTCAGCTCCATGGAGACCTGATAGGTAAAAAGGTCTGTGTACTGAAAAACAACATGGTCCGGCCAGTGTCTGTATTTTACCAGCTTTACGCCAATGCGGCACAAGCGAACACTTGTGAAGACCCTATTTAGTCGTGCCAGACAAATACGTTGGACCGACCGTCTGGCCGATGAACTAGCCAATTACCAACACGCTAATTACAAATGGCTATCTTCGGAAATTCATCCAGAAGCACAGCCAAATCTGTGAAATGGGAGACGATGTACTTACTGTACCTAAGAAAAAGGTATTCCTAGAGCTACCCTTTAAAGGTGACATCGCTTCATTGAGGACTAAAAGACGTCTGATTTCTGTCACACAGAGCACTTTCTGTGCTATCGAAGGTGCAATCATCAAACTCATAAGCTGCCGCTGCCTCCACTGAAGGAAACCCAGCCTATCGCAGCCAACTCCCATTGCATGAACCAATTTTTATGTAATTGCAAAGCTAGTCACATGTACAGGACCGATAAGATCCTGAGTTCTCGAATGGAGGAGCATGTGCCAAAATGGGTTCAATGCGAGATTGTGCAACAAGCAAGCCCAAGTCGAACTACGTGGTTACACAAGCCGCGGGAATCTTCGATCGGCAGACATTGGTTGTCACCTGGTCACCGTGTAGAGGCGCGGAGGACTTCGACAACACGGAACAGCAGAAAACGACAAGAGCAAGAAAGAGTATCCGACGGAGGCACCGGAATCAGTCAGCATAACGCAGGCCCTACCGGACGAGTGGAAAAGGGACCGCGGGCGACGACGGGAAGAAAGTCTGCTCCCGGAAGATCTCAAACGATATTGGAGGAGAGGCCAAGAATTCAGACAAAGACGCCGATTGTTATGCCCCAAGGAATGACTCCAAGCCGAGTGACGCCTGGGAGATCAAGCAAGTCGAGAGCCTTCGAACAAATCCAGGCTGGTCGGAAAGCGACGTACAGGAGCGGAGATACGAAGCAAAATAGGCGAAGCTGAGTTGCCGAATTGTCGCCAATTGGCGGGCGAAGGTGCCCGTCGACCGCAACGCATTTCTGGTGCGTTGTGGTGTAGAAATGTGACTATATGTGTGTGGGCGTGAGCGCGTGTGGGACAGATCGTGACGTGCAATACAGATCGTGCTTTATTGCCCCGTCGTTCTTGCTACATTGGTGCCGTGACCAGGATGAAATTGAGCTGGCCAACGCAGTTCGCGGAGGGTGATGTGGAGTCCTGGTTGGAGGAATTCGAAGCGATTGCCGCTTGCAATGGAGTGAAGGGAGACGGGAACCTACTGACAGCTTTGGGTACGCTGTTAACCGGACGAGCGAAGGCGACATATTTGTTGACTCGGAAAGTCAAGGCCGGTGGTTCGTTTGCTGAGATGAAGGCAGCACTTTGTCTGGAGTTTGGAAAAGAAATCGACCGCCAACATGCGCTGCAGCAGTTTCACTCTGCAAAGTGGGAAGAGCCGGAAGATCTGATGGTGTTTTTCCACAGGCTGAGCAGACACGTGGCAATTGGGCTCCCTGAGCTGGACGCCGCGGCAAGAGAACGATTGTTGCGAGGTCAGTTTATACAAAGTCTGCCAAGCGAACTCCAGGAGAAGGTAAAGCTGGCGTCAATGGTTGGGGTCGAAAAAGCAGAAGAACTGGTGACCATTGCACAAAGTTTCTTGGGGTCGGTGACCGTACGAAGAGTGCAACCATCCGAGCTGGAGCGCAAAGTACACCAATTATCGTGCATGGTCGAACAGTTGTTGGCGAGGGACAACCAAAGAAATACGGCACAACGGAATTGCTTCGGCAATCGGAGTGGCGGCCGCTGTTTTCGATGCAATCGCATGGGCCATTTTGCCAGATATTGTACAAACAATAATTTTTATCGTTGCTTCTCTTTATCCATACCGAGCAGATGGCAAGTACCGATTCTAGAAATAACCATCGAGGGCGTGTTAATACAGACCATAGTAGACACGGGAGCGGGGGTATCCACTAGGAAAAGAGTCGATGGGGTCCCGTTAACTCAGTCATCTGTTGTAATGCAGACGGTCGGAGGATATCGTTTGAAAGTAACGGGGGTACAACGACTACGATTAGGAATAGGGAAGACACAAATCCGTCATTCAATGTTCGTTGTGGAGGGTGCGACGGAAACGATAATCGGCAATGATATTCTCAGGAGGCTTGGCGCCAGAATCGATTTGGGTAATGACGTGGTGATAGTCGATACGGAGAGAACCGAGATAAACACGGGAAAATCCAACAGCGTGGGGTCCGTAGCACTCATAACGGATTGTTCAAGTCACGCAATACGCGAGACGCTACTGAAATACGCGCATTTGTTCACGGATGTGAATGATGACTATGGGTTCTGCGACTGGATAGAACATAGAATACGGCTAATCCCGGGCGAGGGGTGCAAACCAGTGTTTAGAAGAATACCGCAGAAAACCATGCCGGAGGTACAGAAGCAGGTGGCAGAGATGGAGGCTAAAGGAATCATTAGACGAACGACTAGTCCGTACTCATCACCGGTTTTGCTTACGAAAAAGGCGGACGGGACCTTTAGATTCTGCATTGACTTCAGAGAATTAAACAGAGTGACCGTGAAGGACGCGTTTCCGATGCCTCAAGTGGACAAAATTTTCGCCAGTCTTCATAGCGCAAAGTACATTTCTCTTATCGATCTCCGTTCTGGATATTGGCAGCTTCCAATTGCAAAAGATGACCGGCATAAAACGGCTTTCAGTGTGAACGGCCAGCAATACGAATTTTTGAGGATGCCATTCGGACTGTGCAATGCTCCTGCAACATTCAGGGGACTGTTACTTATGATCCTGGAAAATCTTCAAGGGGTGGTTGTTTATGGAGATGACATCATTATCCACTCCGAAACAGAACAGGAGCATGCTACTAGACTCGCGGCTGTATTGGTATCCGGGAATCAGATAAAAACATAAAAGAAAAAAGGGAAAGTATATAATGGTGATTGAAAGCTGGGCTGAAGGGAATCGCCTACCTCGTGCGGTCGATCAGGCAATCGATCGAGCGGACGAATGCGTTTTCAAACACTCGGCTAATTGGACTTTTGCCTCAGAGTTGAGAGGACAGTGTGTTTTTCGGCGGCATTATCTGGCTACGTTGGCAGAGTTTTTGTTAACACGTTTTTCGTGGTCAAGGCTGTTGGAATTTTGATTTTTCTTCGGCTGGGCTAGAATTCAAGCGGAGAAATTTCTGGGTGGTTAATTCGGAATAGCGAAAAAGGGAAGATCTAACAATTGCAAAGATTGGACGAGGCGGGCTTGAAACTGAGTAGAAGGAAGTCACAAATAGCCCAGAAGTCTATTGTGTGTTTGGGTCACCTTGTGGGAGATGGCCAGGTAAAACCACTTCCGGAGAAATGGGAGACGATCAAGAATTTTGCAGTGCCAAAATCCAAGCGTCAACTCCGATCATTCCTGGGAGTGGTGGCGTATGATTCGAGATTCGTGCCTCACTTCGCGGAGAAGATCAGTCCTTTATTAAAGCTTCTCCACAAAGACGAGCCATTCGTTTGGACACCGGAAGCCGATCAAGCTTTCAGCCACTTAAAGACATGCGTCACAGAGGGACCAGCGTGTTTACGAATACCCAGTCCTGGAGAAAAGTTCACGGTGTCGATCGACGCAAGCAACGTGGCAATTGGAGCAGTACTGTCTCAACCAGCCGGGGTGATAGAGTATGCCAGTAGAGTGCTGACGGCTGCAGAGCAGAAGTATTCGACGACAGAGAAAGAATGCCTCGCTATCGTATGGGCTATGGAGAAATGGAGAACGTATCTCCTAGCTAGTGAATTCCGCGTCATCACGGACCACAAGCCGCTGTCGTGGTTGATGACCTCGAAAGACCCGCGGGGGCGCCTTGCACGATGGGCATACAGACTCCAGGAATTTGCGTTTACAATCGAACACGTAGATGGAACGAAGAACATACTACCGGACATGCTGTCGCGGCCAACTTTGGATGCCCTCATGCCAGAAATGGCCATACCGGTGTGTGCGATCACTGCGGAGGATAGGAGTCTACTGGAGAATCAGAAAACAGAGGAATTGGTGCGATTACTTTGCGAGCATTTGCAAGCAGGCACCAAGCCAGACACACGATAGGGAGAAATGAATGATCTCCTCAATATCTGGGACCAACTGCATGCCGTGAATGGCAATTTGCTTGTGTCAGTAAACGGGAAGAAAGTACCTTATATTCCACAAACTTTCCGAGAACGTGTGATCCAAATGACCCATGATAACGCTCATATGGGCTTCGAACGAGTTTATGATTTGCTACGGAGAAAAGTATTTTGGCCAACCATGAGAAAGGATGTAGCGGCGTATATCCGGAGATGCCCAAACTGCCAAAAATGTCACGAGATGGATGCGCCGAGACCACCAATGAAATCAGTTGAAGTCAACGAACCACTACAGTGCTGGGGATTGGACGTCTTTGGACCGTTACCGGTGAGTCCATGGAGAAATAGCTACGTTCTGGTTATGATCGACCACTTTACGTGATGGGTGGAAGCCGTACCAATGAAAGACCAGACAGGCGAGACCGTGGCGCATGCATTCGAATTCAACGTGCCGGCGAGGTATGGGATACCACAATATGTCATTACGGATCAAGGTCCATGCTTTGAATCGAAGGCATTTCAAACGTTATTAAACAAGTGGGGCATCGAGAGACGGCGTACATCACCCTACCATCCTCAAACCAATGGAATGGCGGAGCGATTCAACCGAACCATGAAGGAATGGATAACGTGCACAAAGTTGGCGTGGGAGGATGCATTACCTGAGGTTCTGCTGTCGTATCGGGCCAGCATGCAGTCAACCACCAAGATGTCGCCATTTGAGCTACAGTTTGGTAGAGAGCCCCGAATTGCACTCGATACATGTATATCGAAGTGTGTGAACAGCAACATCCAGCACCACATCACAAAAGATTGCAGGATATGGCGTGATCACGGCAACAAAGGAACAAGCTAAACTACGACTCACAAGTGGAGACCATTCAACATCGGAGATCAAGTCAAGGTGCGCAAGCATGATCATCCAATACACAGAGGGCCCGGGGCAAGCAAGTTCAAAGAACGCTGGAAAGGTACCTACACTGTAGTTGACCGGAAAGGAGTGAATGTCAAAGTTGACAATGGAATGATGAAGCGCTGGATGAATACAGACCTGGTGAGACCATGGCACACGAGAGAGCAACAATTTCGAGGAGGGGCGGGTGTAGAGGCGCGGAGGACTTCGACAACACGGAACAGCAGAAAACGACAAGAGCAAGAAAGAGTATCCGACGGAGGCACCGGAATCAGTCAGCATAACGCAGGCCCTACCGGACGAGTGGAAAAGGGACCGCGGGCGACGACGGGAAGAAAGTCTGCTCCCGGAAGATCTCATACGATATTGGAGGAGAGGCCAAGAATTCAGACAAAGACGCCGACTGTTATGCCCCAAGGAATGACTCCAAGCCGAGAGCCTTCGAACAAATCCAGGCTGGTCGGAATGCGACGTACAGGAGCGGAGATACGATGCAAAACAGGCGAAGCTGAGTTGCCGAATTGTCGCCAATTGGCGGACGAAGGTGCCCGTCGACCGCATCGCATTTCTGGTGCGTTGTGGTGTAGAAATGTGACTATATGTGTGTGGGCGTGAGCGCGTGTGGACGGATCGTGACGTGCAATACAGATCGTGCTTTATTGCCCCGTCGTTCTTGCTACAACCGGACTGATGTCAATTGAGGTCAGGATTCTGCTGCGCCATACCAATTCTCAGCTCCTCCGGTTCGCCGAGACTGTTGCCATAAACCGAATTAAGCCAGTGCTTTGTGGGCAAAAGCAGTTATCGGTCAGCCTTAGGTTTCTCTGGTTGTAGGAGCAAGACACCCGCTTTTCCTCTCGTTTGTTTGCATGTATGTTTGTACCCTCAAATCTTTGTATATAATCACCACTTATGGTTATCGGCACTGACATGACAATACGAAATGCATACATCTGCAGTACTTCGTGCTCACACTGTACTTTAAAAAATACCAGACAGTCGGCAAGATAATCGCAATTCTGGACTGTTCCACAACTATTGATAACGCGTATGAGCAAGATTTAGGTAGGTGGGTTACAAGTGCGCTTGTCGATAAGATGGAAAAATCAGCTTTTGTACGTCAATATTTCTCTCCCGTTGCATCCCCGTCTTACCTGGTTTAAACTCTCCCCGTCGATTGGTAAATTCACTGGCATAACGGTGGACAGGACACTTGGACTAGTTTCTTCTCCTCACTTCATACTGGTCTTCAATATTGCACCTCAATTTTACTTGACTGCACTGCAAATAGGTAACAGTTGAACTACTAATAATTTAGTTGAATGGACACCAAATTCCAATTAACTGCATCTTCCCTCCCAAATTCTTTTCAATTTTAGCTGCTTGCAAACTTAACACTCACTAGTAAAATCAATGGTGTGTTAGTAGATTGACACTAAAGCCCCTCAAATACCACTTCAACCCATCTTATCCTACAATAGTTCCTTTCAGTCTTAATTAGTTTTATCACTGAGCATGGAACTACTGAGGCATTGACAACATGCACACACAGATCGTTTAAGGTCCCTTGAAATTTTTGCTGAATTTCTCCAGGACCAATCATCTGTCATGTCCAAGTTCTAGGGTTAGCGAACCTAATTCTTTTTTAATTATATCACACAGTAATAATGAACAACGTGCACTGTGCTAACTAGTCAAAAGGTTGTTTTAGACAGTCTTAAAAGGTATTTACTCAAATATTGACCGTTGACTAGCCCACGGAAATGTGCACTAAAACTTTTCCCATATACTAGGCGGATCACGCTGTGTCCACATGAGTTCTATGATGTATCATATCAGTAGGTAGCAATCTATAATATTTTCAAGTGCACGCTTTTTCTTTCCTACTCATTATATTTCGTTTGATTAACAATCCATCTGTATGTATTACATTCCTTCCCATTTATGGTTGCCGAGACCGAAAGTCCTTACGCAGTTTTGATGAAATGGTTATCATCAACGCTCGATGCATTTCGGTTGCTGTCTCGAAGCAAATCGAATCGAAATTTCTCATTGGTGGTGAATAGCCTGTTTACACCAACAGTTCTAAATGAAATCCGTAGATAATTATTCGATCAGGTTCGCCGGACCGTGTCTAGCGTTGCCGAAAAATATATATTACTACTCTGCTGATTAGCCAAACAACCACCTCGTGATGCGAGCTGGGTGGTTCGAGTTTAATCTATTCCAGCAAATAGTTCGGCGGCAGTGTTCCAGGACGTGATGGGCCTTCGTCTAGGAACCGTTCCCACTATAAAAAGTTATAAATACAGTATAACCTCCGTAAGTATACCACCCAATGGACTGGAGCAAAGTGGTAAACATACGGAGGTTCGATGTCAAAACGTAGCGCAAGCTACTTTCACTTTACGAGGAGTATGTTATGAAATGTATTTTCAATTAAACTCGTTTCGAACATATTAGACGAGGTCTGACATAAGGGCAAACGTAGTTCAACCACACAGTGTTATAATCTGCGTTATAATTAAAACGCATTGTGCATTTCGCGTTGGAACATTTTTGAATAAAAACTCAATCTGCATCTGTCTCATTCTCTGATCACAAAGGTAACTATAAATAGCACTCTCAGCAAAACCACAATAGTCAGAATGCATTGAATTTTCCCATAGCAAATGATTTAATTTGCATTAAAAGTAGTCTGACTATCTTCGTTCGGAGTTTCTGTGATTTCCAAATCATCATCGCTCAGTCCTTCCTCTTCTTCATCAGCGTCATCAGGTGATTTTACTTTGTTTCTGTAGGGGTGTACCGCAGTCAGTAGCTTGGAAAATAGCACCTGGGTATGGTTCAGTGCAAGTTACCAAGTCACCATCCATTTCAACGAACCCTTTAAAATCTATTCCGTCGAATTCTGCCAATGGAGATGGAATGTCTAATAACGTGACGGCATCCTTCTCGAGAGATTGGACAAATCCGGCTTTTCTGAAACACTAGTATTATTTCTGGTGAAACTTTGAACCAAGCGGAACGCATCCAAAGCACAGCATCCAAAGCATTGACTGAAGCAACAGATGAAGTTCCTCCCGCATGAGAATCATTAGTAAGTAATTTTGCCATAGCGCATTGCATGAGTTGGTCTTGAAAGTGCCTTTTAAATATCTGAATGATCGATTGCTCCAGAAGTTGAATGTGTGAGGTCATGTTTAGAGGTAGAAACTTAAGTGTAAGAAATGTGAGATTATTTAAATGAGTGTGACTAGGACAGTTGTTCACTGCTAGGTGAAGGTGTTTCTTCTTCATCATTTTTGTCGGTACTCCTGATCCACTCCTCAAACATGGCCGCAGTCATCCCCACGTGGATTGGTTTGATCTTCAGGGGACTGGAAGGCTACAAGATTTAGGTTTTTGTACACACGTGAACTAGCTTCTTCGCACCTGAGCTGGCACACAATAGAACTGTGAAACGTTCTCTGGAATGTTTTTAATTTCCCATCCTTTAGAGCAAGGCTTCTGTTAGTCATGGACCTGAAAAAGAGACCGCACTCGTCAGCGTAAAAACGTCGTCACTGTTGAAGCCTACGATGAATTCGGAAAATTGTTTGAATTCTTGAACAAATTCTTCAGGCATTTCATTTGATTCACCATATAAAACTCTCTGGGGAGTTTCATGCAGAATTGTAAATTTTTCTCATCAATCACTGGATGCCAGAAAATCTGCAGACACAAATTCCTGTGAGAACTAGTTAGCAATTGCTTGAATCATAGGCCCAGAAATTCGAGCGTTAGCAGACCTCAGTTGCTTGAAACAGCGCAACGTAGCCCCATCGACTTATCCATCTTTGCCGCTGTAGATCTCATCTTTCATTATAGTATACCTCAAAGTACTCGTGTTTATGCCATTAAAAGTTGCGAACTGTTGTCTTGCTAACACCTAAATGCTCTGTTGGCTCTCTTTGGCTACTGCTTGCCAGAAAAGGTAGCAGACTAATTTTGAGGGTCACTTTGAAGTACGCGTTGTGTGCATGGATTGCAAAGCGCAATCTCAATGTTTACCGCGATTCCCATTGAAGTGAACCTTGGTCTTTCCATCACGAGGCCCGTAGCTGAAGCAGATAGAAATTGGGTGTTGCCCCCCGTCCGAGAACACTGCACTCCTATGACGCGTTTTCATGTTATTTCATCTTATCAGATAGAGAGCAGTTATCATCAAACCAGGGACCATTGAGATGTTATTTGTGATCGTTACCCATAAGCCACCTTGTCAGGATACGCAACGATGAGATGAAATAACATCAAAATGCGCCATAGGAATGCAATGTTTTTGGCCGAGAAACACCAAATTTCTAGCTGTAGCAGACTAGCCTTTCCTTCAAAGTCAAATATCTGAGGACTTCCATTTGGGTCATAATGTTGAATTACTCATAATGATCAATCCTAAATTGTTCAAAGCACGGAGTGGATCTAAGGTCTACGGTTCTACGTAATATGAATTACCTAAATAACTGCAGCTGGTTTCAATCTCACGCCGAGACCAAATAGGGCCGGATAAACGCTCGATAATTAATATGAGCGTACACCTCAATCTCGCCGCAATCCAAGATGATAACGAACTGGTGCATAGGTTTGACAGTCACTGAAACTCCTAACTGCGATGAAGGGACACGGTCTTAAACGAATGCTTGCCTGTGGACAGGTAAGGGAAGTTGAACACAAATGGTTCTTGGTAATTCCGTGGGCGTGGATCTGTGGCGATTCACTTTGGTCAAGAGAATACGAGTGCGCGTAAACCCTGACGGCCGGGAGAAACACGCACATACACACAGAGGACATGCTGTATTCTCAAAAGTAGGTTCATTGATTCGGGGGTCGGAAGTCCACACTTGCAGTCCCGATGCACACCGTGTTATCGGAACAAATGAGCCATTCGGGAACCACTGGATGGTAAGACCTCAAATGTTTGAATTCTTACTGACTGTCATAGCCCAAGTGGTCACCATGCAACTTTCAGAGGTGATCAACATACAAAGGTCTGGTTCCATGAGGTTTACGTACTGACCGCAGAAGCTATGAAAAAGTGGTCATCGTAGAGAGGTGGCCAACTTTGGAGGTGTTACTGTATCTGTTTATCAACACTGTGACGTCGCGGTTGTGACTCGCTGAACAACAAGGTCGCCACGCAGAGACCCAGTCTACACAATCCAGAAGGTAGCTCTCCCCACAGAAAGTGTCGTCAAAAGTCCACACATCTGCGCAGATCACAAGTGAGTTGTCCTCAGTGAGAACGCGCCCAACGTATTTCGCACAATTCTCAATAAACTCGCCACAGTCTCATTATCATATCTCTCGGACTCTCTCAAGTTAACAGTCTGCCTCCTGAGCAGCGTACATGCCAATGCCTTAGCCACCAAGCACACTTAGCAATTGTGATGTGTCCAAGTCTCAATAGCATCGAACCTACCTCATCTCTGCTGGCAACTCATGTACCAACAAACATACGCTATCTCTTATGGTTTATACCATTATGCGTTCCATTTGCCTTATCAGTTACGAGTTCACGTCTACCGGCTACGTCCACTAGTCGTACCAATTGGAATTGCCTAGGCAACTCTGGGCGTGGGAACCAACGGGTGAAAGAGTTCGTCAGTTCCGAGTAGAACAGTCGAAATCCAACAAGGACGTATATAACACATATCCGTAGAAATATCCTGCTTGTAAGCAGGCAGACGGAGCAAATGACCGAACTATCGAACGCCACCAGGTTCGGCCAGCACACCAATGTGGGCACCAGAGAAACTGCTGATAAACACTACCTGATGAATCGCAATATAATTCACTTGCTTACAAGATATGGGCAATAGTTCAGAGGAACTGGTGGCCAAACACAACCAGCCATTCGTGTGCAACGGCGAGGTCTCTGATCCACAGTGTCATATAGTCATTCCTTAACCGACACGATTACATCACGCAGTGAGTAAAAGTAACTAAGGCTTTGAAAAGCCGCCCGGACTTCGGCAATGCATGCAACAATCTCCGGTGATGCGATCGCGAAAGGTGATACAGATAATTAAACTGACTGGCTGCTTCGGGCAGTTGATCGGTGTTAGTGAGTACTGTAGCAGAGCTTAGCACTTTGGAGGTGCAAAGAACACACCAAATCTGGCAGCGCAACATGTCACTCTGTTAAGTAAACCCTGCGTAGTAGCTTGGTTCCACTCAAAGAGGGCAACATTATGCGTCACTCTAAGGTTGACAGTCGGTCATCAAACAGGACTTCATCTGCGGAAGGAGTGGAAAAAGACAGGAGTCTATCACGATCATTTTGGTCTAGGAGTTGAAGAGAAAGCCAAAAGAGCCCGATACAATACGCTCATCGTTGCAATTTCAGAGAAGTTTCCATAGACTGGCCGCTGGCCGAGAGGATTACATGCTTGCCTTGTAATCCCAAAATCACCAATTCAAATCCACGTACATGCAGACAACCTCGCGGTGTACTCAACCCACGCGAGACAAGTGGGGGTCACGTGGCAGCGAAGCGTCGCTACGGTATGTCGGCGTAGCGTTGATGCCTTAGTTTCATAACAACATAAATACAGGAGTCGTGGTATGGGGACTTTGTGCCAGAGATGAGTATTTCTAAATAGACATCATCGTGACCAACAGAATCAAAGGAAGCTACAGATTCAAATAAGAATGCTACTAGAAACAAATTTAGGCGAACAAACTTGCTTTCAAGGGTTCATCATCAGGAGAACCCACCACGTGGTGAATCAGCAGGATGATGAACCACAGCAAACGAGCTTGTTCACCAACATTTTTATTATATCAAGATCATCATTACTGGCTAAGCAGCGTGCCGTGTTTGCATTGTATCGTGCAGCATGTCTTTTGTTAGTGATCGAACCGTACTTATAACCATAAAAGGGTATATTTAACATTGCTACATCCACGGTAACAATGTGACTGATTAGCGCAAATTGCTCGATTGACATTGGAGCAAAGGCCTGTGGAACGCACTGAAAATTTATCGGCCTGTAAGTGATGCATGTACCGACCAGTGGCTAGGGACGCACTCAGCGTTGCTGTCTGTAAGTGACCGGATAGCGAGAGATAAACTTGACAACGCACACGTGATCCAGTGGATCACGTGGAATAAACGAAAGCGGAAATGGCCATGAAAAATAGATACCATCCCACTATCCCGAGGTCGCAGCACTGGAGTGGCACGTGTCGGATACCACATAGAAGGACAAGGTACATCCGATAGAATGTGGGGTGGGATTGAGGACTGCGATTTGTAATACTTGTGTAGCGACGAGAACCTTGCCCCTATGTATCGCCTTTTCGATCTAGTCTGCAACAAAGTTTGATAAAGAAAAGAAGAAAGGCTAATCCCGTTTATAGGATTTGTCGTACGAGGACCGACGCATAAGATTGGGGCTGCACACACTGTCGCATAATCGGTTTCCAGTGGACCGGATAGTACAGCTGAGTGACTTTGCTGAGGCCGATCCTGCACGCTGGCGCATCAAGCAGCACTCGAGGGCATCAAGACAATGTTGTGGTAACGGACTTGAAGCGGATGACTCAATTTGAGCGGCGAGTGATGAAGCATTGGAACATAGTGAAAATGCATGGAAGCGATCGAGAATTCATGATTTCAAAAGGTTTGAAAATAACCTTACTGAAAAATATCGGAACAATTTGCCCGAGATAATAGTCGAGGCGATGTCGGTAACGGAATTCAAGAAATTCCTAAATACCCATTTTGCTGAGTACAGATTTCGAGAACGCACCGCACAACCGAACTGTGTTGATAACGCGCGGTAATAAATGACGGTATTCCGCGCGTTATATCGTTGGGGTAACACATACATTCAGTGATCAGCAGTACGCCGGTACGCCGCATCGACGCTTTGTTGCCATACGACCATCATCAATCGTGCGTGCGCTAAGACCATCGACACGTCACCCATGCATACGCAGATTCGATCAAGGCGTAGAGGAATGGTGAAACCGGCGGCGTTGGTGATCGTTCAATTAAATACGTAGTTAGACGACTGAAATTAGGGGAGACAAAAAAGGCATTAGCCTGAAATTTCGGCCGAAACATGATAAACACTGTGCTCAAACGTAGACCGATTGTTAGTGGGCAACAGGTGGCGCCTGCACGGAACAAAGCTACCGAAATTTGACAAAGAAAGAACCGCTCCTCCAGATGAAACCAAACAATCGGAAGGTTCAGTTAGACAACTATCATCCGGACACAGAAGTGTGGTGGATCCAGTTTCCACGACTCGTGTCACCGGAATAATGATAAATAACAGCAGCAAATGCAAATAGAATGTATACAAAATAAAATAAGGATGCAGGTCAAACTAGTCGGGATTGAATGATAATTAACACCTAAATGCAAGAAACCGAATGTAGGAACGCCACAAAAAAATCGGACATGGCATTCCAATTCTGCGGAGCTCCGATTTCAGTGGGTAGAACATATAGATGTGCACCCACTGTGAGTCACCGGAAGACCATAAAGTATCGGTGAGTATGAAGACGCTTGCATTCCGCTAATCAACCCATGGTAATTTGCTCGTAATGTAATGAACTGTACACAGGACCGGTTCCAGTCACCTACTTCTGTCGAACAGTGAACCTCTGAGGTATGCTGACTTAAATACATGGATCAAATTGTAGAGGTTTCAAATCGGATCAAAACAGCTAGATATGACGTGCCAATAGGCAGCCCACTCAGAAGGAGTAACACGCAAATGGGGACAAACAGTGCACGACGCGAGAGACCCCGATCACCGCAAGGCTGGTTTTATAAAAAAAGTCCAATCAAAAAGTATATCAAGGGCTAATAGAAAACAACGGGCACAATTAGTCTAGTTAATCAGCGGTGTGGAGTTCAATGGCCGAAAAGCAACTCCCAATCGCTGTGTCAAGTACTGCTCGCGGGGCTTAATGGCTAACTGAACAAGGCGACAGCCGCCAAGCACTATGCGCCGAGACGCAATCCCAGCTCCGCTACCTCTACCGGAGGAGTCAAAACCAGGACGAAATCATCGGTCATGGAGTGTAGGGATGGGAGAGAGCCACATCGAAACCCTGCATAATTCGAGGTGCGTTGAGTAATGTAAAAGTACTACCAGAGAAGGTTAGCTGCCAATCAAGGAGAGAGTTATAAGAGACAAAAAAAGTAAAAGTTGACAAATAAGAATTCATTGCCAACTTAAAAGCATGCGGCTAAGTTGATTTGCGAATAAGCTCCAAGTTTGGATATCAGAAAAGCTACCAATATGCCACAGAGCTAAAGGGAAAGCAGGTTTGAGGTAGAAAATCGGCACCATCATCATCGACACAATCAAGACAACCTCATTTCACAGCGAGGCAGTGTGAGCATAGATAAAACGCGTGTTCGGATGAGTAACAAGAGAGAAGTTGTCGAATTGGTCGGAAGTGCCAGTGAATTTCGCACAACTGCGCAGGCACTGCTAGGACTACCAGGTTGCTGGTTGAGTGGCTGGCGCGTCTAGGTGAATACTGCTCGAGTAAGTACAGCCTGTCCTTCGATCGATGAAGACAAATCTGGTGTAACTGATTAACCACACGCGCAGCAGTGAGGCGAGTCGGGTTAAATTGGCTTTGCTCGCGACGTAACTACGAAGAGAGCTAGAAGGACACACCAAGGTCAACACTGTACATACCTAAGTAGTATACACCAATGCTTTCCCTGCGTACAATTGCAAAATATCTAAGCAGGCTGAAAAGTTATCAGGGTGTCAGACAGAAGGATGAATAGAGGTCATAGTGAAAGCGGCTGGCGCAAAAAATTGAGAGAAAGGCAATGGGGAATTCGACAATTATCCTTAGGAACAAACATGGATCCTTAACCCACTCTGAGAAACTTCAGCACATTCTCTCCCTACCTAACCATACCAACCTCAAGGCCCGCAAATCAATCTGGTGGCTGAAGATGGGCGTCAAACCTAATCCTCATGTACCTTCATGCGAACAATGTTATATCCTTTCCTTACTCGGCTACACCGACCTCGAGGTTTTATGTTTACATGGTAGTCAACGACGGAAAGCAAACTGGGTCCTCGTTTTCACTCATTAGGCCACGGTTATATCCTCTCGCTAACCGGCCATACTGATCTCAGGGATTATATGTCCATATGGAAGCCTAGGAGGAAAAACCAACAGGGTACTCATGCACTTTTCTAATCATTTTGCAGATCGCTTATTCGAATGACTGCTACTTCTGCCAGAGATACGCATAGGCGTGAAGCAAAAAAGTACTAGACATTAATCGACTAGTAAAATAGTTTCACGCCTCCATGAGCTAGTTTTTGAGTGTCACCTCTGTTACGGAATTGCCAAACATTAGCAAGCCCATTGACAATCTGTGGGAACACAGACCTGACTGATTCTAATGAAGTAAGAACTCGAACATGCTGTGAATCAGTGAACATGCATGCCTTCCGTATCTACTTTTACTCATTGTATGCTACTGGACGCATCGTTATGGACTTGTGTCATAGGTCTCTTACAGCACCATAGATGTGTTTAAACTGACATCACCACAGTATCCTTCTGTACTTGTAAATCGGTTAACCTGTTCATTATTCTATCGTTCCAACATGTCCCTTCCTCTGAGACTCCTTCAATTACTGCGAAAAAAATCTTCGAATACGCCTGGCTGATTGGCGTCATGTTTCCATACAAATAACGCTGGTGTATTGATCATTTTACGTGAAGAAACACAACAATCATTCTAGTTCAAGCCGCCTCTGCCTGAAGCGCTTCACACTTCATTCAGTTACCTCCCGCTCCAATGCAATGACAGACTACACCATAAGCAAAGTATATGCCATCGTGTCACTAACACACAAAACGTTTACTCTGCAATATCTGTGTGAACTATCAATCAATATGTGATTGACACAGTGATTTCGTAGGATTGACTGACCATGTCAAATGACACGCGGCTCGCCAAGTTGAGATCACGTGATTTGTATATTTACTCGAATTAGTAATCGTTTTACGATGTTTTTGTGCAAAATGATCGGACTAGTAATCTGGGCCGTATCGAGAAATAAGCTGTTTATTTAGTTACAGGATTATGAGAAAGCGTGCGTGCAGTTTTTGGCCGTTGGTCAATATAGATGGAGTAGCCCTAGGGGTGTACAAAAAGACCAACTAGTCAATACAGAGAGGTATGCAAACTGACGCACTGCGCCCAGGTTCAACCAATCGCATAGCGATGGCCAACTCTGAAGACATGAAGTCTATCGTTCGAACAAGCAATGGGTATAAAAAGTGACAGAAGTAGTGTCCGGCGGCAGAGTGGACTCTCTATTGATGAATCCTACAACGAAAAATATGAAAGCTGCGAAGGACAGATTATGGAGTCTAGTTGGATGCTCACCTCGTCTGCTTGCGCCCTGTCTCGAGAGACTACCCAATCGTTGTCAAACATGCCTCGATTGATACCCTCGCTGGCTTGGTAACTGAAAGGAGTGTCGCAAGCGTCGAAGGCGCCTCCGCGTGCCACGGACCCTTTTGTGTCACCGATGGCTTGCTGCTCCTGTAGAAGACAGCAACGCAAGTGAAAAGGTGCAGAAAAAAGCAGTGTCGAGAGGTGGAAAATAGGATCGACGATCGGTGAACATGATATGGTCTCTATCCGGTGTAAACAAAGTGTTGGTGGTGAGTACGCCGGATGAAAAAAAGTAACAAACAACCGAAACAGCAAAGAGTGTTCGTTCCGAGTAGCAAAGAGCAAAACGGCGTGATCAAACAAATAAGAAATACGACTACGCTTGACAAGCTGTTTGGTCGCCATAAGGTCAAGTTAGGCGCAGTGCCAACCGACGAATGTTTCTTGAATAACCAGACGTAAGATATCCGGTGTCCAACCGACAAACAAAATCAGTGTGGCAGAGATGGTGCACCACTCGGGGGGGGGGGAGCGTTTTCCGACGTGAGAGAAGCAGGGAAACGGAGAGGATGAATGACAGATAAAACTGGGTGGGTGAATCTGATCCGCATGCAACCAAAGCTGCGCAAAAAGACGCACAAAATAAGCATTGATTTGAACACAAGAAACCCAAGCAGATGCTCGGTAGCCTTAAAAGGCGCGACGAAAATCGAGGGCAAACAGAAAATTAACGACCGAAAAAGGGGTTTCATATCTGCTAGTGAAAATGAGCAAGTGATTTAGTGCGGAAAAACGCTATTCAGATTGCTTACAACCACTCGAGATGTTGTGGTTCAATTATTCGTTCTCAGTCACCATAAGGGGAGATTGCTTAGAGGTTATTAGCGCAGTTCCGGGAGAAAACTATACACCTCTTCGAAAATCAACACACCGCTTTTCCAAGCGGAATTCTGTCATAGGCCATTCGAGTAACTTGCATTACGTGTGCCAAGCGAGAAACTATGATAGCTTGCCTCCCCTGGATGTTCATCTTTCACGCATCGATTGTTATCAACAATGACACCTGGTTGCAAACGTCTACTTACATCGCACCTGGGTTCTAGGTCATTTACCTCGAAAATATCTGGTCGCTTAAGTAATTCCTCGGCAGACACATTTATGCATTGAGCGAAAGAAGATGTAGCCAAGACGCCATAGACAAGGTAATGCATTAGTCGCACAAGGATCAAAAGAAATTGTCGCATTTAGTCGGCGTCGCTTGAATGATCGATGCGGTTTACCAAATAACAGCCAATCTTGCGCTCACCCAGATTCGCAGGAGGGAATTGCTGTAGGACAGCTGCACAGTTGCGAGTTGTGCAACGTAGAGTAGTGAGGTAAGAATAAATCACACGATTTGAACTGATGTGTGAAAATCTGTTCAGTAAGTCATTTTATTTATACAACTGCTTTTAAATCGCCTTCATAACAAATTTCATACGTTCACAATACCCATTCTGTCATCAGAAGTTATGGTGCTGCACACTTCCCTTGATAGTTCTACTAGTCCCATTAAAGCCTAAGATCCTCTGTGCTATCATGGGATTTTGACTGTGCATATATTCTCAACTTAGAAAATCAGAACTCGCAGATGTTATGATGACGTCGTCAGCCCGTGCATTCCCATCAAGCATACAGATGCAACCAATAACGGGCGCAACATGAACAGGGTCACGTGAGCTGATTGGTGGCCAAGTGATAGCCGATTGGTGTGTTCGCGCCACCAAGGAAAATTCAACATCACTATCACCTGTGCAGAATAGTGGGCACCTGTGATCGATTGTAATGGCTTCAAGGAGCTAGAGCGCATTACTGATTGCGCATGAAGACCGTAACCGATGCTTCAAGACTGACTTGGTGACCAGCGTCCAGTTAATGACTCGTGACTGCTAATGAAGCCCTGCTTCTCAATTCACACGATTCAACTGTCAATGAGTTCATGTGGTCCAGTAAGCACTAGGATCAATGTACCCGACACAGCTGTTTTCATAGCTAAACGTGAATCGGCATAAATAGTGAGATGTGCACTGTTTAAGGTAATTGTCCTTACTAACCACATAAGCAGTAGTAAGGCAAGAAGAGCCACTGCTACTGAGCTGGATAGTTTGCCTTTTCAATGACGTAATTATCCGTTCCGATGCAACTTCATGATGTGAGTACCTCTGAATGGCAGCCTAATAAAAAAGTTTTTGTAATTGTAGTCATTCGATCTCGGTTCGTCGTGTCACTGAAGCGCTTAGTGAAGTGTATTCGTCAGCTGCTCGATTGTGGTAATGCGGGTTGGTTAATTCAAAAGATGTGCACACTCTAACGTCTCTATCAATATTTACAGCCACTGTGGGTGTTCACCGTGTCACTGATACCATGGGTCCAAAAGAGTGAATTGTAACGAAACGATTCTGTGTATAATTTCCCAGCGCGTTGTCAACTTAGCCAGTCGGTCCCCCAATTATGTCTCTTAGCGAAGCTGTATAGGAAGACTCAGAATCACGATGATCATTGGCTTAATACATCTACAAAAGCGTCGCTGTGTAGAGGGGCATTCGTCTTCGCTGTACTGCAACAACTTATCGCGCGATACTTAGTGTGATGTGTCAAGTAACCATTACCCACTCTGTGCCTCGGGTTAACCGGAATTCATGGCTAGTCATTTGTGATTTCGGAGCAGCACAGGGCGCAGATGTGCATGAAAGTGGGAGATAGATTGTAATAGGTTGCAAGAATTCAATTAACCAAGTCTGCTGGAAGCACTCGCTGCGGTTTTGTGAAACTACTTTCTGAGTTGAGTTATGAATTAAAGCAACTCAAGGAACCGTTTGGTGCCTAGGCAGATATACCAGGTTTACTTTGATACGAATAAAGGTCCAGATTAAAACTGTGTTTCAATCCATCCCCACACACTGAGTGCCGCCTCATGCAAACTAGCAGTCGGAAACGGGTTACATGGATAATGGGTCTTGCCCACCCGAAAACACTGAACTCCACGAACAATCTGGAACAACCTGACTGATCTCATCAGCAAGCACTCGAGGAAGACCAATAAATTCGAAACCCATCATGGTTGTGCAGTATTTTCGAGCGGGTAACACTAAGTAGCCATCTGCCTCAGCTACGGTCTCGGTGGACGAATTGACACAAGTTCACTACAAAGTGTATCGCAATCCACATTGAGTGTCTGTGTCGTGACGAGTGCTTCAAAATGATCCCTTCATTTATTCATTAACCGTTGTGACAAACATCGCCAGGCGAGATTCGGTGATCTATGGAAGGCGGCTTCGGTTGACATCCAAGGTAGGAATCACACTCCTGCTATCTCTGCTTGATGAGGGCAAACAAGTAAGAAGCAGGGTCGTGGCGTGCAGTTGGTTGCCTTGCCGATCAAACTTCACGCGGTGCCAGCTGGATGGTTCGGGTTTCCTCCGTTTCAGCCAATGGTTCGGCGGCAGTGTTCCAGGACTTGGTGGATTTTCGCCAGGCAAACGTTTTCCCTATAAAAAGCCACATACGTCTGTTTGACAACACTGCGACGTGCCAGATGTGGCTCACAAATAAGTAATATCACAGGCCCTTGCCTCCACTCCGGTGGATTATTGTATTCCAGCAACGTGAAACAGAAACTGTGGGGAAGATGGGACCACTGTTTAGCAACCGACCAAACTAAAGGCGTATGAACTAAACCATCAGTCACGGTCTCCTAATGGGCGCGATTCCCTGAATTTGTTCTGCTGCCTTGCGGACAGACTATTCAGCCAAACGTTCAGGGTGGCGTCCTCTAGGTCAACGCCCTATCACGGCTTGATCAATCGGGTAATATCGTGCCTTCTGACGAAATCATGGACTTTTCTGTGCTGTGTTCAGTTTACTTTTACGACAACTGGACGTTCATTTGATCATGGTTTTTGATGGCTCCATGTCTATTCGTAGACCGTTGCGAACATATACTATCAGGAAGTAATTTAATTGAAGCTGGTGGCAGGATGCCCTGCTTAGTAATAAAAGTTCTGTCTATCATAAAGAGTGAAGCATTTGAAGTTGTTATTGAAGAACAGTGTCCTCAGGAAATTCATTCACATACGGTACCTCACAAAATTGGCTTCATTAGACTGGGAACTGGAACCACCGAGTACCTAATGACGGATGGATTATTACGTATAATTTCGACTCGAATCGTGTCCCTAAGTGATGACCTTATTATGCCACCATGAGTTCACTCATCATGTGACTGAACGGAATTGACATAACCGACTGAATATATGCTATAAATGCACTTATTTCTTGTCTATCTAATTAATTGTTCAGGCCTGTCCTGGAAAATCCGATGATGAGGTGATTGATCGGGACACTGATGGCTCGGAAAAATGTACGGTAAACGCCCAAGATCGGAAACTGAACAGACCAAACTTGGGCACCGGATATGCCATCTGTTCGAATTTGTTTCGTATCTGTGTGGTGTAATAAAGAAAAGCGGGGAACGATTTCGACGACCACTTCGTACTTTGAAAGCATTCACAAATTTTACACGATATGTCTAATCATGACTGATAACGAGAGAATAGGTGTGAAGCAGCAGCAGCAGCAGCAGAGAAAAAACGACTTAAAAATCGTGGACACAAGCAACCAGACTGGGTACATTTGGAAAACCAAGGACGGAAGTAGTCACACGGGTATCCAGACTTCAAGATACGGGAAAATTCGATAGTTGTTAAGTGATATCGTCGCACCTAGCGGCTTTGGGGTGAAGGAGGAACTCGACGCGAGTTTTGAAAGCGAAAAAGTGATTAGGATAAAAATACATGTACCATTAAGACGCTGCGGTAAACATTTGCAGACAAAGTAAGGAATGCCAGTCTAACGAATTAAATGTCCAACAGACTAATTCAGCCATTTGAAAGTCCACAATAGAAGTGCCACGGCAGTCAGCGAGCGCAGATGTGTGGTGAACAAATATACCAACGTTTAAGAAAACAAGACATATTCGTCATTGGAGTTCAATTATCATTGAAAGGCTAGTTTATCCAGTGGGTTGAGAGAAGAAAATGCGAGGATATACAATGGCTACGCTTCTGCACATATTCCGAAAGAAAAACTGTGTGACTGGGGGGTTAGAGCTACCAAAAACGAAAGGTGGATGAGCAATACGCACCGGCGGACGATCCTCAGCGTGCGATGCCTGATGACCAAGGGACTCAGCGCAACATTTTTACAGCCTCCTATATGAGATGGTCGGATACTTCATCATCATCAGCAGCATCATCTATCATCAGTACATGTTAGCTGATGGTGAGAAACACACCTCACCTAATGTGCCGTAATACAAAAAGATAACAGACTAAAAAATTACACTACAAAGTACACAAATTACAAAAGACATGAGGTTAGATATTATATTATGCGTATTGCATGAAATTGGGATCGCAGGGGGATACTAAAAAGGAGGAGGATGGACAAAGAAACTCACAACACAAACGCTATTGGGATCCGCTGCAAGCCATATCAACAAGTGTGTCCAACCAAACGTGTTCACCGTCCTTAGGACCCCAGCCAGGCAGTCGGGATGCACCAACCGACGCCAGCTTCGAAGTGAGGGTTTTCATTTCTCTCGATCAAGTCATCACTTAGCCTCCCCTCCTCCTCTTCCAACCGCACCCACAACGCGCAAACAGTGCACGTCGTGGGAGTCGGTGTGCTGGCATGCGCAACATGTGGCCCAGCCATCGGAACCTGATGCGTGAGATAATGGTGCTGAGCGGTTCACTCGCTCTTCCTGCACCAAATACGCAACGCCGAACACGCTCATTGCTCACGCGGTGTTCCCACCAGACATGAGCTAAGCTGCGAAGGCAGCGATGATCGAATGTGAGGAGCCTCTTCATATCTGTCAACCTGATAGGCCAGATTTCGGAACCATATAGGAGAGTTGAACGGACGGCTGCGTTATAAACCCTGCCCTTCAGGGCGAGGGTAATGTCGCGCCTACGCAATAGGTGGCGGAGATTGGCAAAAGCACCTCGAGCTTTTGCTATGCGGTTCGTAAACTCATCGATCCCATGGGCGCTAATATAGCTGTCTAAGTACTTGAATTCCTGAACGATTTCTAGCTGATCACCACCAAGGGTCATTGCAGTGCTGGGCCCCTGGCAATCTTGGAGAAGTACTTTGCATGCCGATGGAGCAAAGCATAGCCCAAAGCAATAGACAGCCAGTGCTAATCGGTCCAGTGCGGCTTTTCACGTTTGGGAGCTGTCACAGATTAGGTCAATGTCGTCCGCATACACCAAGTCAAGAAGTCGCTCACCAGGAAGTAGCTCCACACCTTCTAGGTCGTGTCCAGCGAACGCTGTTTCCGTGACTTCATCAATGGCGAAATTGAAGTGAAAAGGTGACAGCGGGCAACCTTGTCTCACACCGCTGGTGATACTGAAGGGTGGCGACAGTTTGTCATAAACTCTTACTCTGCGCGTACAGCGTTTTGATAATGTTTACGTATGTATCAGGCACACGTTTCCTCAGCAGACAGTCCCAAACGGCACGTCGATCGACTCAGTCGAAGGCACCTTTTATGCCAAGAAACACGATAACGGTGGGTCGCCAATAAATATGATGGTGCTCCAACAATTGACGCAAGGTGAAGATGTGGTCGATGCAGCCCCGACCTCGAGGAAACCCGGTTTGTTCTTCACGATTCTGGCTTTCATGAGTGCCAATCAGTCTGTGGAGAATGAAGATGCAAGCAATTTAGAGGCATTCAAAATCAGAGTGATCCCTCTATGATTGCCGCATTCCAAACGGGAGTTTCCTTTGAAAATTGGGACAATGACGGAGCACCTCTAGTCTATCGGGATAGTCTCCTGCTCCCAAATGTTCACTAGAAACTCGTGTAAATCATCTACTAGAGCAAGTCCCCCGAATTTGAAGAGGGCTAGGGGAATTCTATCTGCCCCTGCGGCCTTATGCCATTTCAACAGTCTGATCACACGTTCGAATTCTGTGCGTGAGGGCGGATCCAAGGAGACGGCCCAGGGAAGAGGGCGCTCAATGCCCGAAAAAGAAACCGATAAGGCAGGTTGGTCAAATTGCTTTGCAAAGTGTTCGGCGCAACGCTCCAAGCGTTTTGACAGGCTGTGGATCGGCTGCCAAATCTCGTCGCGTATGGTCTCGCTAACACCAGGTCCCCTGCTGCCTGTTTCCCGTATCAGACGGAATAACTGATTGCCTACTGATTGCCAACGGTAGCGGCTGTTTCCATCTCAGAGGCACGATGAGACCACCAGGTTTTGTGGGCTTTCTTCAGGCTAGCACGTAGTTTTGCGCTGAGATTTTTGCGAGCCTTATTGTATTCGATTTCAGCCGGAATACGTCGGCGAGCATCTATAAGTGCCAAAGACTGTGTAGAGACCCAATGTCTAGTTTGTCAATTGGATTTGCCACATGAAGACATGCCTGCTGATAGTATGGTCTGGCGAAGATGCGACCAGTGATCTTCAACGGTGTTCAGTGGGCGCTTACTCAGCCCGGATGTCAGCGCACTTCGATACACATTCAGAACACCTTGTCTCGCCAGCTGGCTGGGGTCAATCCGTTCACATTGACGTTATGGACGTCCACCGAAACGTACCCGGAGGTCAACGCAGACAATTGCGTGGTCAGGGTCCACGCTCGTGCTCCAAATCGAGCGGCAGTTTTGGACACAGCCTCTCCAGCGGTAACTGATCGTGATATGATCGATTTGTGTCCATGGCTGGTGTGAAGCTGGTGGGCCTCACGCTTCTACAGGTGCAGTGATGAAAGTTTGTTCTCGTGTGAAAGAGACGAGCATCTTCACGCAGGTGTAGCAATTCCTCACCGTTATCATTACGGGAGCCTACACCATGCTGGCCGCCCAGATGAAGCTCATTAGAGGACAATTTTCCGACTCAGGCGTTGAGATCGCCAGCAAACACCACAGTATCGATGCTTCTTCTGTAACGAAGGAGACCGTGAAGTTGCTGATCGAAATCATCTTTTACCGAATCAGTGCTACAGTCTGTAGGGGGCGTAGGCCGCAATGACAAACAGACACCGTTTGTTCCCGTGCGACTTCGTAGAATGGAACGAACCAGCTACTTTAACGGCACACATCCTACTGTTTCCTGAGATCCAATCAATCAGGGCAGCTTCAGCCCGGGGACTCAAAACAATTCTGACGCCAGCTTGACCGGCATTTGAAGCTGCATCATCGCCAGACAGGCGCAAGGAGAATGTGCCGCCAGTGTCGCATGCGGTGGATCGCAGGGTAAGCACGGAGCTAAAATCTTGCAGGCGGGTTGCTGATAAATAGCAAATATGTAGCGATAGGGTCTCTAGTGTGCGGGCAAGTGCTGCCTGTTGGCCAATCTGCAACAAAGTGCGCACGTTGAGGCATGCCAGTCCTAGCGAGACTCGAGGACTCCAAATGGAAACAGATGAACTGACGTTGTCCACTTGGTTGAACATGGAATTGTCGACTGGATTGGAGCGAGGCCCTGCGACTGTGTGTGATTTGAAACTAGAAGACAAGCGACTATTGAACCAAAATGGGGGAGGGCAAAGAATTGGAGGATTGAAAATTGGGGGGGGGGGGATAAAAGTAAAGTTGGAGCGGGACGATAAGGATGAAATAGCGCAGGAAGGGAGATAAGAAGACGGGAAGGCCTGAGAAGTAGCATCCAGACCCCTATCCATCCCGTTGGATGCAGCATATAGGGCGCCGTTGATTATCCTCTGTGACGGCCACAGCCCCAAGAAATTGTTGGAAGATACCTAGCCGTTAAATAGTCATCACAATGCTGCCTGGCTCGTAAGGTGGGCCCAGAAGCGAGCAAGCGTGGAGCACAAGTTACGTAGATAAGGACAATAAAACAAAGCATGACCTATCACAGTAGTCACTTTCTGAGAAATCAATTCCAAACAAATGAATTAATACGTGCAGATCGAATGGGAAAAAATGGACGTGCAATTTAGCGATGACCTTGAGGTACAAGATCACATAGGGGTCCAGCAAATGACCTGCAAAACGACCAATCAATGGAACTTTGAGGCGGCGCGGAGAATCGGAGAGCATTGGTAACCGAGCGCACAGCAAACGCGTAAACAAAAATTGCCACACTCCAGTTATGCAAAGGTGCATCCGCAACCAGATCACAGAACAACAACTGTACAACACCATTGTATGAGGAACGAAGTAAGCCTACCTGTCCGGTAAGCTGTTGTGGCTAAAACGAGCAATGAATTGGAAACATGCGATGTAAAACGATATGTGGGTGAAGACGCAGAACAGGGAATATTGATCAGAAAAATGCATGAGTGATCGAAAGCAAAGGGATGGGAATTTGGTGAACAGGGGGGGCAACCAACGGAGAATTTCAAAAACCAATGATATTGACAGGTTGTACTGTTCACTCATGAGAAACAGAGCTGATTTAGGGATGAAAGCAGGTGAAATAGATGGTGTTCTTTTGCGCTACGACGGCTATGATAAACAACGTCATTGGAATGGGAAGTGGGAGTGGTAGCTCTTTCTGATGAAAGATGTGCATAATGAAGAAATCAAAGGAAACGCGCTGCATTCCTATTTTAGTCGCGATATAAATAAATTGAACGTTGTAAATGTGATAACGTAAAGGGATTGGTCACGGTCAATAGGTTTGAATAGTCCCAACAAAGTGAGGGTGAGCAGAATTTCAATAGCTCGCAGTAACAAATGTTCAACGCTGACCAGAAGAGAATGAGAAGGACGTTCAAAAGATAGTTCGTGATAAAAAGAGAGCATGAGATGTGCAGGGAACGTCGCGTTGATCCAGTAGCTAACTGGACTGATGACTTCGCGTCGCAATAGCGAGGATGATCATGCTTTAACCTTGGTCTGCTGCCTACAGTTGTTGAAACCGTTAGTTTGCGTTCCCCAAGTTTTTGCGCTTCATCTCTGTTAATAAGCAGTGCTGCGTTGATGCGAGTGACGGCGAGTAAATCCAAAAGCTCCCAGGTTTTTGAATTTAAGTTTGTCAATTGAACAGACTGAACAAGGTGTGATCGAAGTCAAAGAATATGGCATTAATTCACCACTATGTGAGGGTAAAACAGGGTTCTTTAGATGGTAAGGAGATCGTGAACGTTCGAACTGATATTCCAAATGAATTAGCTCGGTCAGTGACCAAATAGTCTGTCTACAAATCCACAGGTCGACGGTTTGAGCATGCGTAAGAGTGAGGGCGGCGTTGCAGTGTCCCCAGACCAAAGGATACCGGCGGTGATCGTGTGGCAGAGAAACGCCGGTGAACCGGTAATGATTTTCTTTGTTTTTCCCCTCCACATGATGACTGATGTGATCGAAGTCAGGGAATCCTTCTGGCTTCCTCGGTAAGTGAATGAGACTGTCCGTTCGCTGGTAATGATTCGATTAGGCAATAGCTTTATTCAGTGATAACCGCGGTACTAACCTGGCCTATAACTTTTACTAGGCGGGTTTCTACTTATGGCAAGTTGCAAATAACGCCGATGCTGAGTGCCTTAACGTGACAACAGAATAAGTACGAGGCGTACACGCATCAAGGCACAGTTAGAAGTGAGCATGCAGCTGCCTGAGGTTGACGGCCAATCTTGTACTATCATGTGCAACCGCCAATTGGTGTTTGGGTCGTCAATTTCTTCATGAGATAACTTTGACTGCGGAGTAAAAAAGATACGATATGGCCACTGGTTTTCGGACACAAGAATTGGAGTAGGCGAACAGCTGAAGGAGTCAGTCATAATCGGCAGTGCGACATGCATAAAACAGCATATTAGAGTGCGATTTAGTTAATTCGGAGTTTACATCACATATAATGGTGGGAATACTTGTGATTTTTCTCGGTTGGTGTTGCAACGTCATCGCATTGAATACAGCACCATAGTCAGACCGAAAGACTCAGCTCTTCTAGACTGTGCCCAAAGCGCACAAGTGGCTGGCGCTGCTGTGTGACTTGGTCGCGCAACGGCTCATATCGCATCGCACCGACACTCACACAGAGACGGCAATACTATTGGTGACCCCCGACAGAGAAAAGACCCTGACCTTCAGCAGAAGCGCTGTTACGGCCCAAGCCAAAGACGACACAACTTCGTATTTATAGCACGACGGGTGCTTTTATAGGAAGGCAATCGTCAGGGCAATGTGACTGCCACTCGACAACTGTCGACTAAAGTATTTAGTAGACGTAATTGTCACTGATGAACAGACGCACTGAGGGATCACACAGTCGATGAACTGGTAACAATGTCTCTGGAATTAGAACAGAGATAATTGACATCTGATAGCGTTGTCACCGACAGGGCATTGCGCAATTGTCGCAAGGTAACAGTATGACGAAGTTAGAGATTGGAAAAAGACGTTCGGCGTGGATTTTTCGCGAAACAATGAGATCACCACAACAGTTTTACTGAAGAATCCAATGAGACAGTCAGTACTGATGATTCTGGTGATGGACACTGACAAAATTAAAGGATACTGGGCGCCTAGATACTGATTGGTAACTATATCTGAGACCCGCACTTGATAAGCGCAGACGCATCGATAAGTGGGCCCGATGTAACTCAGAGAATATAAAAATGAAGCGTGGATTCGAGATAGTCAGAAACGGAAAGCATGCAGATGGTACCGAACATGCTAATGCGATGAAATCTATTATTTTATACAAATGACCTCGCAAGCTAACCACTGTTAGTGAGAGGGAAAGATAGGTGGTGCCATATCCCAGTTAGTTTGCAAATTATGTAGCCCAGCCAACGTCCCCCATGGCTCAGTGGCTTAAGCTGTTGGCTAGTTGGCATCTGCCTCTAGCGGTCATGGATTCGATCCTCCTTAGAGGACCGAGGGAATGCGCACCACTGACGAGCTCCAATAAGGGGGAAACGCGTCTGGCGCTTTTCTGGACTAGGCTCTGCTATGTAGCTTGTGAACTACTGAGATGAAAACCTTAACAAAATTACAAATGAGAATAGTTTATACTGTGGCAGTGTCGGCCGGTGGTCGCATGGTCTGCACGCCTGGCTTGCACTCATATGGTCATCGGTTCGAATCCGCGCAGGGGCGGGTGACCTCGAAGTATACTCAGCCCACGCGCGACTGGTGGTGTTCGCGAGGCAGTGAAGCGCCGTTACGACGTGCAGTTGACGATTTGTTCATCCAGTAACGTTACGGGGTGCGACACAGTAGCATATGATAGTTGCAAATCTGACTAGTCTAACACATACTAAAGTTGATTGATTAACCGATAACGGTACTGATGGCCTAAAGAAAAAAAGGCCAGAAAAGTGATTTGTCTGGTTGGACTAATGACATCACACTGGTGAGGTAGGTGTGGGTTGTACGATGAGTTAAGTAGTGATGGGAAAATAACGAAAGTGACGCTAAGAATTGGAGAGTAGGTGGATGAGTTCACCATTACTATGTTCGGATACAGGTCAACATTGTGTGGAATTAGCAATCAGTTACGTAGCGACATGAAATGCTGTAGAAGCAATATATGAAGGTAACTACATAACTGAAAGTGAAGCAATTTTAAGAGGTAATATGCAGAATCCATTGTGATAGAGATCGAAAAACATGCGCAACTACGCGAGGTCTTCGGTGCCAGTGTGCGCAAGGCTCGAAATGAGAAAAACAACGTCGTAAATGTTGTTGTCCCGCTATTGCACCACAATGCCATTACATATTTTCCTCATAACATTTTTATAATCTATATAATATCGTCTGTAAGAAAATAATCGAAGCTTGAACTCGTTATTTCATGATGAGGTTGTGGGCCAGTAGAAATGTGAATGCGGGCCGCATTTGGCCCGCGGGCCGGACTTTGGACATCCCTGGTCTAGACAATGCACTTTGTCACACCGTTGCGTAGCGCTTTTCACTTAGTTGCAAGTCCAATAGTTGTTCGAATGTCGAGATATGTAGTGTGTTCACTATATGTGTTGGCAGTGCGTATCAGTGGAAACAGATTCTAAGCGAGTAAAAATACTTTCTGCAATCCAAACGGGAGTGTTGCGTTACTAGTTTCAGGTGGTGGTCTCGACGTTGTTTGTTAAGAGCTAGTGTCAGCAGTGAATTATATGGGTGACCGCTCTCAGTTAGTATTCGGTGTCTCCGCGAAGCCGTCGGTATTCCGAGGAGAACACATCGAGTACACGGAGGCGCAGTTTGTACCTGGGACCGGATAGTCCATGCGCTGTCTTGGTGGCTCTTCTTTCGGGCTACTGCAAGGGACGAATATTTGCTTTTAAGCATGGAGGCCAAGCCTGAACAGCATATTCAACGTGGGAACGAATATACGAATTCAGCAGCCGTCGTTTAAAAGTGACGAAAGTTCGTCTCGAAAGTCTCAAGTTCAAGTTCGCCACATTTGCTGCTTTCGAACAATGGAGCGAATTGCCAAGACATAAGATTATACTAGGTTTGTTGGCATATGAGAGAAATCCAACGGGAAAAGAAGTGTGTTGGTTGTCGAATCGACATACGACGATGTTGTAGGATGATTAAAAGCCAACTTGGTCAATTCGATGAGGAATATACGCCATGTACTATGTGGTACGGAGTAAGTGGCAAAACACGATTTGTACTGGGTAACTAGTGTCTTTCAGCACTGTCTACGATTATGAATTCAGTTGTTCATAGAAAGACGTGTTTCGATTGCAACAGAGTGTTCGTAGCACCGAAGGTAGAACGATAAATGTGGGTTTAAAAAATGACGTATTGTGTAGGTGGAGAAAACGTATTGCTAGGTGACAGAATGATAGATTTAAACTACACAGACGATACAGCTTTTGATGGTTTGGTTCTATGTGCAAACATCTCAGGATGAGCATATGTGAACATGTCACGTGACGTCAAGGTGGGAAGTGCAGTTGCTGCAACACTGGGTTATTGCGGCCACTAAAAGGTATCGGTTGATTCGATTACTTTCGCTGCTTGTGCTGATCCAAGAAGTGACCGCATGTATCGGTAATAGCAAGGTGGTTTATCAAAGTGTCAAACATCTATGGCGAATACTGGATTGTGGTATACCAATGAGGGGTAGAACGGATAAGATTGTAGTGCAGTTGGGATGGTCGCTGAATGATGAAAGAAGACCATGATTGTCTTTGGTGTTCCATGATTTAAGCACAACAAGATGAGCGCGGATAGTCCAAATGTTTCCCATAAACAGGGATATCTAGTCTGAAGTTGTTGTGATGACAGGCAAGTTGACCCAATAGCGAAGAGCAGATGATATCGGTTGAAAACGAGAGTCGTCTCTAGTCGATTCACAGTGGTTCTTCGTTATGACAGCCGACTCGTAGCCTTAGGGATCACAAGTCTGTCTTGGAATCCGACGGTGCGGGTTTGAGCCTGTGTAGGAACTGGGCGACCCTCGTAGTATCCTTCGCCAACGTGCGGCTGGCGGTTGTTGCGAGGCAGCGAAGCGTCGGTACTGCGTAACGGCGTAATACTAATGCTTGCCTCGTTACAATACGTAATGAATTGAAGTGGAATCTATCATTCAAACTCCGTGGGAGCAATATGAAGCTCTTTACGGCACTTCCACCCTTATTCCACCACGTAAACTTATGATTCTGATGAGATTGTACCCGAAAAGAAGTTTTTACACACAATGCGATTTCTAGTTTTGCTTATGAATAATGAAAAGGATAAGTGATAGAGTTTACTTAAATCGTCGCGAAACTGGTGGATTGTAGTTTGGAAAGTAGTCATCAAAGCATGGTAGCATTCGAAGTGTAGCACTACCACTATGGTGGTGTCGATGTTCGATAGATGCACCAAAAACGCCAAAACATATGCAAGTGCGCTCTAGAATGCAAGCGCAACAGATAGGAGACACCCCAGCCGATTGCACTGAAAGCGCACAACGGAAATCTCATAAATTCGGCTAATTTGACATCTCTGATATCGTTCGTCCCAATAGCTCACAGATACGGCTACGCAGTGGAGTATCCTATACTTCATTAGGTGATCCGTCCCACAGAAGGGATCATCTGATCATCGGCATTCTATGTTCTAATGAGAGAATAAACGGCTGGTCATCACATTGCTTATCGTAGACGTTGGCCGTAGTTGGTTGGAAAAGAGTGAGCGGGTCGATCGTAAACAAGTATTGTTTTTAATATTATTCTCACTTTCTTGCCGGACACCCTAGTGTTATACCCGGATGATCCACAGAAAAGCAACAACGTAAAGGGATTCAGTAATAAAGACAATAGAAAGAGATAAAGGTTAATACTATGGACGACAGGATGCTACGTCAAGTATCATTGGTGGATTTATTCAAATACAAGGGATTTTAGGGTTATATCCGGATCCTGTGGGCATGCTCATGGACCCAACAGATTGGATGGAATACAGAGCACCCAAGTCTACGGATGAACTACCCACGAGTGACAATGCGTACCGATGTCATCTGGATGTCTGTGGTCCGTTTATCAATCTCAAACACTAGGGAGGGAACAATAAAAAATGAAACAAACTCGAAAATATCCTAAATAAGTCACAGATTCAGGTGACGAGTCAAGGCTGTTTCGAAGTAGTTAAATAGACAATGGACATAGTTTTCGTTGCTGTATCAACGAGTTCTGTGAATTAGGTTGGCGACTGAAAGCCGCTTGAAGTACTGTCGAAAGAGCATCCATACTCCAGATTGTAATCGGTGACAGACATCAGAAGGGAGTCAACCGAATACATCTGCATTGGTTATGAAGCTGTATTTGTAAACTAAGTCGCTGCGTCAAACTCCCAACCAGTCTCAATAACGCGAGAATCTAGGAGACTGGCGGTAATGTCAGTTTCCGAAAATATTCAACCAGAAAAAGAACATCAGCTTAAATCAGCACCAATTGATAGATTTTTCATATTCCGATAGGCTCTAGTTTAAAGCTACCTTACAGAACAATCCCCAATGTTGCCGAAAGTAAAACTTAGTTGCCATGACATGCGATAATGCTCAGCAAAACCGTCGTACATAGGAGGTTAACAAGCCGGTCGAGTTCATGGGCACAAAATGGAAATCTTCGTGTCCCTGAAGGAAAAAGCCGATGCTCCTGGCGATTAGCAATCAAGAAGCAGCGTAGCTGAGCGGGGTCACTCCTAGCAACAGCGAGAGCCGATTAGAAGATAAATCGATTGGTGACAAAACGTTCGCAACAAACTTGACAAGCTTAGTGAACAGTTCGGCTGTCACCGGAACAACCTGAGCTACCAATCTACCAATTCCAGATCATTGACCAATTTCTGAAATCCATCATCCCAATCGAATACGAAGTAGATAGACGAGGTGGTGTGTTTACACAACAGCCGAGCGGGCGACAGATGGCTGATTCACTGGGACAAAAGGTGGACCAGATGTATGTGGAGCAAGGGTAGTAGCGATACAGTGCGAGTGAATCACCATGTGTAAACAACAGGTGGGACAGGTAAGGATTCAATTATAGTAAGGAAGAGTGCTGCCAAAAGATAGAACCCAAGTTGAAAACATGCGATACCTCCACGGGGGCAAAAGTTATGGGAGCACCGGGCCCTTGACGTACACTTGCAAAACTGGCGTTTAGGAAGGGTGGATGGAGTACAACTGGTGTACTGGATTTAAAAGAGTGGTTATCATCTGTTTAGTGCCTGTTTGTCGTAGCTTTGGCTGATGGGAAGTGGCGCCTTCACAAAACGCATGTGACGATGAGGTGGGTCCAAGTGTTCATTTTACTATGCGTGTCCGATAGACAGACTTGACTGCCAAGAGAAACAGCGAAGCAAATCTGGGGTAAGGAATGACACGAACTCAAAACACGCCGCATAATGGGAAGACAGAAGCGATAAACTGTCCGAATTCCGAGATAACGAGTAGCAGAACTGACTGCCATACCGTATGATGAGGAATGATGTGAATGACGGTTGTTGCGGAACGAGGCTGACAAACCAGTGAAGAAGAGCGCCTTCGAATGGGAAGAGATAGCGCTGCTAAAGACAGGTACTACTCATCACGCCGACAAGATAGAGGCGGGGTAGTTTAGACGAGTTCCGGGATTGAGACGTATAGGCGCCTCAAGTCTCAATGTTTGGGAGTAAAACTGTTCGCATAAAAAGTTGCGGGGCGAAAAGGTGACCACAGACAGACCACATGGGTGATAAAAGACACGAACTCATTGTAAGGAATGCAGGTACAACAAAGGAGACAGGAGTTACCTGAGGAATCATCTGCATCAGTTTGGCCACGTCGTTGGCCAACATATCGTCCACCGCCTTGATCAATTTTGGCTGTAGGGAAGTGAGATGACGGAAATCGAACAAGGTCAACGATTCTTGCATCCGGGTCACATTAGGGAAATCACCGAGAGAGATATGATGCGTTCGAGACAGGGTTTCGTACACTTTGCTCAAATTGGCGATGAGTTGGTTCTTTTTGGAATCTCGAGCAATCAATGCGGGCATTTGTTCTTTTAGGTAGGCGATGATGTAAGCGTGGACCTGTGGGGAAAGATGGCGAAGATATCGTAAACACTGAGTATGTGGAAGAAACTAACATTGTAAAGACAGCGTGCGAAAGAAGTATGGGACACATTGAAGCTTGTAGAACGGAAGTACATTTTCAGTAAGGAACTGATATAACCAACTTACAAATGATTCGACTTTTGCGATTTCGTATAAGATGGAAGCGGGGACGAAAGCTTAGGTTGTCAAACATGAGCTCCTATCCAGCTAGTAGTGTCGTACGGAAGACACCAGAGACTCCCCTGAGGATTGGGTTTGGTGGCCGAAGGGATGGTGCGTCTTCCTTGCAATCCGAGAGTCACCGATTCGAACCTGTGTGGGTGAGAGACCTCATAGTGCCCCTAGCCCGCGCGACTGATGGTAGGCGCGTTGCAGCGAAGCGTCGGTGAGGTACACTAAGGTACTATTGATGACTGCCTTTTCGTCTGGTGGTGGCTCGCATAAACAAGGAGCATTGCAGAAAGGAATCTGGGTGTTCAATGAATGTTGACTACCGCTGCACCCGAACTGAAAAGAGAGGCTTTCAGTGCTGCGATACCACGCATAGTAAACTAGTCAATTCAGCCCCAGAGGATCGCCAGCCTAAGCAATGCTGTGGCGTCGTGCTCAGAGCACGCTAATCCGAGTTGAACGGTACCATGCGGTTATCAATTATTTACCCCCTGTTGCGTCAGTGCCGAAGGAGGTGGTCACAAGTGCCGAAAGAGTATAGGAGTTCGCACGTAAAGTTCTTGTAGATAAAGGGAGTAAAGCCATTCAGTTGCACTCAGGGCGGCTGGAATGTCGCACAAAGGACAGCAAGAGGTAATGGTCGTCTAGAAAAATAACGATGGAATTCGAGTAGAAGTTGGCTGAAGAAATGATGCCGAATCGTCCACATTTAACCACACATTGTCAAACTGTGACATTTAGCTAGGCTGAATACTGAAAAGAGAGAGCTAACAGAGATACGTCTGCGTTGCCCCATCCTAGTTAGTTCGGGCACGTGCAAAAGCACTGTACAGCCGGTTCATGTTTTTGGGAATCGCCAACAGTGCGCATTCCGTCTTGCCCCTATGGGGCTAGAACTAGCAATTCGACTGCTACCATTCTGTTGTTGGGACCAATGAACTACGGTGGACACCAAGCTGTTAAAATGCCTGACGAATTTAGTGCAATGTCCGGCGCGGTCCAAAGTGCCCGAAGACTGCGTTTTGAGTTCGGAACTGACGTGCTCCTAATTGCAAATGAGATAAGCTTCCCCACTCAAGCGGTGAGCACTCTTGGCCTGAGACCCAGACCCGTGTAAGTGCTGTGACCGCGTAATGGCCTTCAGTGTCTGGCTCTCAGGTTCGCCAGCGCAGCAATAGGTGGGATCAGCCAGCCCATCCGATTCGGGTCAGTTGGATTCGCTTTACTTGATTAATACAAGTGTTGGTCGCGCCATTTATTGGGGATATTCCGAAGTAACTCCAAGTCGGACAACCTACTAGACCTCCGGAAAAGCGCTGGCCGTATGCCTCGTCTTGTTGGGACTTGCTAGTAGTGTGTAACTCTAGGCCGACAGCAGGAACCAAGCCAACGAGCAATCAACAACAGCAGCTTAAGCCACTAGATCATGAATGACGGTTGCAGACTGTCATGACTTACAGGCTAACTGTTATACAGCGCAGTTGTTGCTCCACTACCATGCAAGTCACGGAATAGGCAGAGGGCATAGTTGGACCCCAGAGCCATGGCTTTTCGTATGCCAAATCTACACGATATCGCTATACTTAGAGAGTTGAGTGGGGAAATGAAGGAACAGTTAATCAGAGACAACAGGCGAGGGAAATTGGTTTCGGAATTAAAGAAATCGCTAGACACCCATTTTGTGGTTTACAGATTTTGAGGGTGCACAACAGAACTGTGTTGACAATGAGCTGTAACAGACGGCGTTATTCTGCATCTGCGTTCGATAATATTTAGGGGGGGACAACAGATTATCTATTCTAACTCTCTATACAAAAAATAACATTTGCAAGTCGTACGGAAGGGCGTGACGAATAGTTGTGAGCTAATGAAGATCCATGGAAGTAGCAGTAAGTTGGACAGTCTCCAACGTATTCGAAAAGGTGTGAGGTGACTCCGGAGATGATGCGATAAGAGTATCTTGCTATGTCAATACGGTTAGCCAAATTGGACTACATAAGAAATTAACCAGGAACCTATGCAAGAGTCGGACCCGTTATCACTAGTTATGACATCCGATGGGATGGGTAGCATGTCACCTGTTAACCAACACGTATGAACAACAAAGAAAAAAGGAATGTAGGCAGCCTTGCGCCACGCTTTGAAAGTGAAGAAACATCCCGGTTTTAAGTCAATAAATTTCACCTCCGATTGCGCAGCAGAAGCAGAATAGAATAGCAACCCATGGAAAGTATGCTAGAGCACATGGAACGGCAATTGTGATTTGATGAAGCGGAGTGGAATAGACGAAGTTGATGTACATAGGATCCGTGAGGAAAGATGGTTCACAGAGAGTGAGTATGGATAACTGCGATTACAGTGACTCAGGCTAAGCGGAGGGTTTAGATGTAAAAAGAAGACAACCTTCCATGGAGGGAACTGACAGTAATAGTGACAATAAAAGCGAGGTGCAGGGAAGACACTGAGCAAAAGTTCGATATAGCAGAAGCTGAACATGGTTAATCGTATCTACCCATTACAAAGCATCAGTTGGCTTAAAAAGAGGCGGGAACGGAAAAAGAACGCGTGGTAGATAAGGGAGAAGTATGGGTGACCCAAGCGATAGTGTGGCCAATCCGACACATAAAAGAATAAGAGAAAATAGTGTAATATGCACAGAGGGGCAGTAGGAAGAATTGAACGATTTTCAAGAATTGTCAGGGCAAGACTCAGTCAAATTGAGACAACACAGTCGGGTTGGCACTAGACAAGCGTTTCGCCCACGGTGATCTTCGTGGGTGCTGATTATTCTAGAACTCGTTGCATTCCAACCCAAGAACACTCTTACGAGACGTCGGCTCGGGCCGGTGTGGCTGACGGAGTTGTGACAAAGATACCAACTGCGATATGGCGTTGTCTCTCTACCACCGCTGCGCAGAGCACTTAGTTGATTACATTACAGTATCCCCGGCCAACTCGGGCAGTTACCGTTTTCTCGAAGAAGCAGTTAAGTGAACTGAATGACGAATGTCTTGAGGAGAAGCAATCAATGAGAGTATGCCAGTACCATATATCACGGTTTAACCACCACAAACAGCAAGGAGCAAGAAGCAAGAGAGAAACCTAAATAACCTGATAAAACCTCTACATCGAATCACCTGCAAATCACCAACAAGGTTGCATTAAAATGGACCAGATAAAGGGTCATCAGGCAAGTCAATAAACCAAGTATGGCCGATAGACGCCATTACAACCATTCTCAGGTAAAGAGAGGAAAAGCTGATCGGGTTGGTTCAGAGTGCGACAAAGCAACATAGGTGCGTACTGAGGGCACAAGAGACGGGAGCAGGCTTCTTTTAGTATTGTACAGATGATGCAGATGAGTTCAGTTGGCACCAGATGTAATATTTCTATCAAGTAATCGTCCAAGTAAAAAACGAAACCCAACATTTATGCGAACCAGTGAACCAAATTTGATGCGATGGTTTAAAAAGAGCGAAAAAACCAAAGCACACAAGTATGTGCATACGAGTAAAATTGCAAGTGCACGGCTTTGCGTTAGAGCACATCGAAATTGGACACAATCCGCAGCGTATGTCTGCACAAATGCAAGTGCATTTCCGAGGACAGAAACACAAGCTAACCTTGTGAACGCGAGTTAGCAAGTCAGAGTAAATAGGTCAATTTCGTGCGGGGAGAACAAGATATTGCATATTGACACTAGTCCACCGTGTTCCGGTGGGGAAAGATGGATACATCGTGTAGTGAGAGAGAGAGCAGGAGAGGAAATGGGCCCAAATGTTGACGTGGCGTAAGGCGAACCCTAGGGTGGCCGCCTCCAGCATTTTGAAGTACACTTGGAACTAATCGAGAACTCGTGATTCAAGAAGGGTTAAAATACCGGTTGGCACATGTTTCGTGAGTATCGTTTCGTCTTGACACAAAAGCTTTTGGACCAAATGGACCCTTGGATGAGTAGTGATGTACAAATAATAGTAAACTGAAAGGATCCGCGACAACCCAGGGGGTCAGTGGCAGGTTAATCTCGTCACAGCTCAATGTGCCATATCAAGTGATATATTAAGAACGGAAAGGCTTCAACTAGTTACTACTACGGCACCTTCACACGCAAGTTTGGTCGGTGATGGCTTATTCATCATTCATCATGCCAGTGGTTTTATTGTATGGCGTTGTATCGATAAAGCAACAGAAAACGTAGGATGTGTATCGGCAATCAACCAGGCAGTAGCAGACTTAATACACAGAACTATTGATTTTAACTGTCCGGTATTTTACACAGGCAATGGGAAGAGAGTTGCTGTGTTTCAACCAGCCAAGTAAAAGTGAATGCAGAACATCGCCATTAAAACGGCCACGACACATGGTACAAATATAAAGGGGAACAAGTTTAGCTTGGAGCAGAAATAAAGCCGATTTGACGGAAAAATGTGGCATATGTATGGTATTGTATTCAGAAATTTAACACTGAAAAGGAGGACTCCTCGAAGCAGCTTCAAGAAAAGATTGTTTGAAGGCACTGAATCGTCACGTGATATTTAGATACTCATCGATACATGGAAAATAGTTAAGCGTTAAAGTATTGCGAATGCAAAGGAAGTAACGCCGACTGAAGACGGGTTTAGCATTGGTGGCGAAAGTGAACTGCTAGTCTGGCGGAAACAGTCAACTCACGAAGGATGCTGCAGGCGTACGGGATTAGCTGGTTGATAAGCCTTGGTAGTAGTCCATCAAATAGCAACTTGCGTGCTGAGGTGGAAAGCAGTACAACCAAACTTGGTCACTTAACAAACAGAGAAAAGAGTATCAACGTATCTTGTTGAGAAATATAACCACCTAATTGACACAGGGCATTGAGGGCAGGTTACTAGCATAGATAAGGACGAATCATAGTAGGAAGTAAAATAGGCAAAAGGATGATTTACACGAGTTACTAGTCAAACTGTGGGAGCAGGAAACTGTCCCAACCAATTGGAGCCGCTCCGTCATAGTCCCAATTGTCAAGGGAGGCTCACGATCAGAATGCGGCAGCCATAGAGGAATCAGTCTGATCTCCATCGCCTCCAAATTGCTTGCCTCTGTCATCCTTCACAAACTGACTGGCACTCGTGAAAGCCAGATTCGTGAAGAGCAAGCTCGATTTCGTCGAGGTCGTGGCTGCATTGACCACACCTTCACTTTGCGTCAGTTGTTGGAGCACCGTCACATATATTGGCGGCTCACCTTAGTCGTGTTCCTCGATATCAAAGGTGCATTCGATTCGGTGGATAGACTTGCACTTTGGGACTGTCTACTCAGGAAAGGCGTACCTGAGAAATATGTGAATATTATCCGAACATTATACGCTCGTAGCTCGGGCAGAGTGAGGGCTTATGGCAAGTTGTCGTCGCCCTTTAATATCTCCAAAGACGTGAGACAAGGATGCCCGCTGTAACCTTTCCTCTTCAACTTCGCTGTTGACGAAGTCATGGAAATCGCGTTCACAGGACACGACTTTGAAGGTGTGGATCTGCTCCCAGGAGAACGACTTCTTGACTTAGAGTATGCTGATGATATTGCCCTAATCTGTGACAGCTCACAAACGTGCCAAGCGGCACTGGACAGATTAGCACTAGCTGTCCGTCACTTCGGGCTTTGCTTCGCACCCTCGAAGTGCAAAGCCTTTCTCCAAGATTGGTCTGGACCGCCTCCTGCGCTGACCGTTGGTGGGGATCAGCTAGAAGTCGTTCAAAATTCAACTACCTGGGAAGTTGTATCAGCGCCCGTGGGATTGAAGACGAGATCACGAACCGTATAGCAAAAGCTCGAGGCGCTTTTGCTAACCTTCGCCACTTATGGCGCCGGCGCGACATCACTTTTGCCATGAAGGGTAGAGTGTACAATGCAGCGGTACGTTTGACGCTACTGTACGGTTGTGAAACCTGGCCGCTTAAAGCAGCGGACCTGAAGAGGCTAGTTACGTTCGACCACCGGTGCCTTCGTAATTTAGCTCACATTTGGTAGGAACACCGCGTTACCAACGAGCGTGTTCGACGCCTTGTTTACGGCACAGGAAAAGGAACTGAACCACTCAGCACCGTTATCTCACTCACCAGGCTCCGTTGGCTCGGCCACGTGTTACGCATGCCAGCCCACCGACTCCCGCGACGTGCGCTGTGTGCGCGCCGAGGATGTGGATGGAAGAAGAGAGGTGGCCAAGCGATGACTCGGTCGAGAGGAATAAAGGCCCTCGCTTCTGAGCTGGCCTCGGTTGGAACGTCTCGGCTCCCTGGTTGGGGTCCGAAAGACGATGAACACTTTTGGTTGGACACACTTTCTGATATGGCTAGGAGCCGACCTCAGTGGCGTTCGTGTTGAGTTTCTTTGCCCCACCCCATCCCTCTTAGCCTCCCCCTCCAACCACGATCTCATTATTTAGGCTTATATAATTTCGCATAGTATTTTTTATGCACAGTAGCTGGCTGGTAGCTTACCGGAACGATGCCCATCCGTTACCGGTAGCTCAGCGGGCTTGCACCAGTTGCATTTTTCTCCTTTTTTCTATGTATTGCGGCACAGTAGCTGAGCTGTCCTCCACCTCTAGCTTACGTGTATGATGATGATGATGATGATGATTGGGTCCGTCACCAGTCTTACTGGATACCGCTTATGGAACCTTCCACCTGGGTCACATAAAACAGGGCTAGAGATAACACAGAACAAGGGCCGCAAAGGTGTTGTGGAGAGTTTATTCAAAGAGATTGACGCGGTGTAATCATGGCTGGACAGTAAGATCCGGGAAGGCTATTCTCGGCGTCTTGAGATTCAGGGTGCAGAGGGACGCTAAGACTGGATCACAGCTCGATGTAGCGCGAACTACTACGAATTCCGGTTGACTGGTTGATCTAACAAGGCGGCTACATCGGTCAAAATTAGCCGACAAAATGGCAGAGATAAGAGAAGAGCCCTTTGGGTTAAATAAAAGGCAGTGTAAGCCAAACGCTAAGGTAGGTAACTGCTATTGTGATCGAGTGGTTTGGTCATTGTGTGCGAGGACATAGATGCCAGTAAATACGACAGGTGTTTGAACAGTAGGTATGAGATGACAACGGTAAAATATCCACATTCGTCTTAGGTAAGAAGGAACAGCAGCAACAGTAAAGGGTGAACGAGCGGCGATGCCCTGCGCCAGGTTCTGCAGGCTAGCTCACTATACTTCAAGAAACATGCCCCACATAGACATTCGGGTGCATGACCGAAGACTATGTGAGGTTGTATGCCCGATCGTGACATGTAGGAGCGTCGGTTCAACCTTTATACCATATAGGTCAGGTGCGAAGTAGGTTCCGTTCTGCATTATGACTGCCGATGCTGATTTGACCAAACGCCACCAGTGGATAATTTTTGTCAAGGATAACTTCTAAAAAGTAGGCACTGCATTGGATATAAATAAACAATACTCTGTACTCTTTGTCCCTCTTCTCCCGCCTTTAGTTGCAGCTAGAACCTTTCAAGTGATAAGGTGGCTAGGGATATCGAACCATCTGCAACAGATATTCGTATGCTGATGATGCAACCGCCGATGATAATGATGACATTGCGACTGAAACTGGTAAGTAGCCAAGGTTCTCGGTGATAAGCTAGAAGCGCCATCAGCAGTGCAACACTATAAGAAGAGCTCAAATACGTTTACTTAACAGAGAGAGACAACTACGCGTCAGCGCTATAGACTTAGTGTTACGCAGATGAAAAAGGTCCACAGTTCGGCTAATCGACCATGACTGGAACACAGGAGTGAGGTTGGCCCAGCTACTTTTAGGTCAACAAAGGTAGACAAAAAGAAGTGCAAGGTGAATTAAACAAGGAAAAATTACCGAAAAAGTTGTCAGTTGGAAGAAAAAGCCACAAAAGGTGAAGAATCCAGTGCAAAAGCGCCAGTGGTTTTTCGACCGTGGAACGTACGACGGAGCGGCCGGCTCGTTACGGTCTCTTAAATACATCTTCGAACAATGGGACTTACCCAGAGTACACTGAGCGGGTATATCAAAGGAGTCAGTGCGAAGCAAGAAGCTTTGTTGTCAAGCAATAGTACGGGCAACATCACGGGAGTGGTTACAGATAAACAACCAGTTGGTGGCAACAGTCAGATGAAACAGGCCGCTGAATGAATTTCTGGTGAAGCTGGTCAGTACGGTGGGTGACCCTGGGGGATGGGAATGCGATAGATCGAGGCCTCGTTTCTGTCAATATTTGACAGTATGTGAGACCGAGTAACACCTCTCGCGGTCGCATGGCATCGGTATGAAGTACCGGTAGCATCGAAGAAGCACCGAAGAGTCGATTCCAGGCTCACCCTCTGGTAGGAAAAGACATTTTAAGCGTTCGCCTGGCTCTTGTGATACTCAATCGTTGTTTGTGAAGTTTCAACTTTTAAATCAAGTCAACGTAAGCTCTGTGTACCAGGATGGGTGCATCTTCAGCACTTTACAGTATTAACTGCGGATGAAGTAAGATGGGGTCATCAAAAATGCGAAATTTGATGAATGGATAGAGAAAATGAAAAAGAGTGCACTAGTGTCACTGTAGTAAAACGACCCACATTCTTGAACACTGAGCGCAAAGTGCTAAACAAAATCCGCGGCATTTTCAGCCTAAAAACTCGTGGCCAAAGGCAACAGTTCGCAAATAGAGCGTGGAAGCTCGATTTAGTATTCAAAATATATAGAGCAAACGATATGGGTGACTTGGAAGTGTCTCGGAGAAAAAATGTTGCCAAAATATTCCTACAAAACTCATATATCGTAGTAGATAAACTATAAATGATGTTCAATGAAAGGGCAACAGCAGATTTAAAGGCCCCGCCAAAAGTCCCGTTACACAGTCGGATGAATCATCTTAGCGATGAAGCATATGGACGGCTTGACCGTTGCAAAAGTCACAGGTGCCTACGGTGAGACCTTGTGTGCAGATTATTGGCAACAAATGGACTTCTACCATGAATGACGTACAAGTTTAACCATCAATCTCACTGTCGTGGCAGCCAGTGACCCATGCAATTGTAGTCTTGCTGTTTGTTAGGGTATCGATTGGATGGAACAGCTGGGTAGTAAGCAAACACAGAAGTTGACCACAGACAAAACCAATGGCGCCTTTCGGGACTAGTCCAAACGGTTAAACAAGCCCATTCAACGGTAACACAAATCAAAAGTGATGAAGCGTAATAGAGTTAGTGGAATGAAAACTGGCACATAGTCCTAGTAAAAGAAGGAACGCTTATAGGAACAGAGGTTAACTAAAGCGAGATAGATCGAAAAGATCAATGAAAAAGGAATGACAGAGAAGAGTGAAAGAGCCGGAGATATCAAAATCAACGACTGTTACCAAGCATTGAGCAAATGACGCGTGCGAGGGCAATTCGATTTGGGCGGCTGTTGGGAACAGAAACCCAGGACAAAATTGGCCATGAGGGAAACGGCGCATACTTCCTATCGTGCAGTGGTGTCCGCGAGAAATTTTGGAGCGAAGTTGCACACCATCCGTTCGTCTCTTCCACAGCTAGCGAAGACGCAGTGTCCGTCAACGCAGCTATTAAGTGTCAAATGTCTGGACCACTTTGCCAGTGCGAGTGCCGTTGAACTAATGGACGAGGTGCACTTCGTGAGTTTGAGGCATTGGGTTAAGACAACAGATACCTCGGACAATGTTTGCACGCGTTTAGTTCAACGGAAACGTCCCATTAGACAATCAGCGGTTAAGCTATGCAGAGCGAAGCGACAGGGGCCCGAAAGTTGGCCGAAGATTGTTCGGTGAGGGCGAACACAGAAGCTAAGGCGTCTACGGTACCACTATAGGAATCGGAATTGTAATAAATAAATAAATGGTATATTCCTCGACGATGCGAGGTGCAGTCTAACAATGTGATCTGATCAATGTGTGGTCCGATACATTTGTAAAGGTGGCGATTGTGCCAAGGGATAAATGTGATCGTTCAGAGTTCGCTTGACTCAGCAGCTAAACCATACCCTAATTGGGCAAGGGCGGTGTGGGTGCGTACAAGGTGCCATGGGCCGTAGACTAAAGGCAGTCCATAAAGACACTAAATCTGAGCATATAAGACCGGTAGATGTAAAGAGGCTAGTTACATTCGACCACCAGTACCTCCGCAGTTTGGCACATATCTGCTGGGAACATAGTGTGAGCAATGAGCCTGTTCGACGCCTTGTTTATGGCGTAGGAAGAAGAAACGATCTGCTCAGCACCGTTATTTCACGCACCAACCTGCGATGGCTGGGCCACGTGTTGCGCATGCCAGCCCACCAATTCCCGCGGTGCGCGTTGTTTGCACGCCAGGCGTGTGGATGGAAGAAGATGAAGGCAGGCTAACTGATGACTTGGTCAAGAGGAATGAAGGCCCTTACTTCGAAGTTGGCGTCGGTTGGAGCTTCTAGGCTCCCGAAAGGCGATGGGCACGTTTGGCTAGATACACGTGTTGATATGGCTAGGATAGGACCTCAGTGGCGTTTGTGTTGTGTCTCTTTGTCCTCCCCTTCCCGATTAGCCTCTCCCTCCAACCACGACCTCATCTACTGGGTATAATGTAGCTCTTTTGGGGCATAATAGCCGACTATTAACTCGCCGGAACGATGCCCATCCGTTACTGGTGACTCAGCCAGCGTACCTCAGTTGTACTTTTTTCTCCTTCGTCATGTATTGCGGCACAACAGCTGAGGTGTTACTCACCTCTAGCTAATGTTTATAATGATGATAGCAGATAAGAGGCCATCCGAAGATAGGGAAAGGAGTACAGATGTTAGACCGTTTGAACAACTTAGCAACTTGGTTGAAAACTTTCATCAACAATTGAGATGGCATCATCGGCGGATAAACTGCAATTGCCGGTACTAGGCAAAGTAACATGCTGATAAATGTGGAACGCACCGTATTCACACAAAGGCTGCCCTAAATGAACCTGCAATGAGTCACTCACTGCTGTGAGAAGCGTTGTCTCAGAGACAGATGCGCAGGAGTAACGTCTTTAGCCAGTTGGTCTAAATTGTAGTTATGCGCTTTTCGCTTAACGATCGCAAACAAGTGAGAAGCCAGTCACGGAGTGCAGTAACGCTGCAGGTTCAGACACGATCTCCTTGACTGAAAGGAAGAACATCCGTTTCAATGTTACCTGCGATCCAGTTTGCAGATGCACATCGAAATCCGTTCACATTCACACACATCGTGAGTTCAAAATGGCCCTTTCAATCAGTCAGCAATCGTTGTGACAAAGGTTGCCCGTCGCGACTCGGTTGTTAAAGGGGTATAGGTTCCGGCTAACAGTCCCATAGACCCGGGTTCGATGCTTGCTGTCCCTAGCTGATGATACAAAACAAATTCGAAGCCGGTCGCTAATTACGACGTTTTCGGACGGGCTTATCCAATATGGATACACTTGTTAACATGGCTAGGAGCCGATCTTAGTAGCGTTTGTGTTGTGAATTTCTTTCTCCCTCGCTATCCCGCTTAGTATCCCCCTCCAACCAAGATCTCAATTAATAAACATAATGTAACTGCGGCACATCAGCCGGCTGTTAGCTCTGCAGAAGGATGTCCATTCATTACTGGTGACTCAGCTGGCGTGTCTTTGTTGCATTATTTTTTTCTTTGGTATTACGGAACAATAGCTGAGGTGTTTTCCACCTGCAGCTAACGTGTATGATGATGATGATGATGACGGGGAGGATGATGATGACGATGATGTTGTTGATGATGATGACGATGATGATATCCAATATGCCTCTGCTTCACCAATTCCGATCCCAGTGACCGAAGGTTTACTTCAATGATATTCGTGATCTAGATTGAGCTTGCGCATCGCAATCTAATCACACAAACAACGGGACTTAAAGGGAAAAACTCTCAACGACGCATTTCAAATCCGTCTACAACACAAGTTATTTAAGATGAATTGGGATCCAAATAGGACATGACCTGGTGAACTGCTCCTATGAACAGATGCAACCAGCAATGAAGTTGACCTACAAAACCGAGATTATGAGGCTTGCGTATAGATAATCTGTAATCATCGCCAGGAACTATGTGCGGGCAAATGCACTGGAATAAGTGATAACATCGTAAGTCCAAAACTGACGTACGCGAACAAGCCAGTTCACATAAACCAGTCAGCGCATCAAAAGGTCATCTTGGGGCGCGAAGTGGGAATGTTCACAGGGGGTGAACAGACTGGAAAAAGGAAAGCTGCGAACCCCTTGCATTGTGTGTGTGCGCGCATGCGTCAATAGGTGATGAATAAGAGGGTAACACGCAGTTGTCAACACTCAATCAGATAGCATGGTTGCTGTGATGACATCATCCATCCTATGTTGCTACACACATAAGACCAAAGGTAAATCGCTGAGGTGTGAGCAGACCAAATATTATCATGAAGAGCGCCGGCCTGATTAGCAACAGCGGCCGACATTGCGACGTTCCCCCGGCTTTGGGGAAATAGGGGACAAAAGCGGAACGCCGTTATCTGCTCCATAACTTGGATTAGTATAACGAGCAACAAGTAGTGCGCAGAAGTTAGGTACCTGTTCAGTACTGAATGGAAGTGCATCGTAATGGTAGTCGAACATGAGAAAATCGTAAAGTAGTGAGGTCGGAAAGAAAATGCAAAACTATTGGAATAAAGCTGTAGTGGTAGGAGGGCCGCAGTTACGGTAGCACTGGCGAATCGGCAGCTGTTCAATTGAGGTGGATAGTTGCCGACCACATAATGGTCGATGCACTGATGCTCAACCAAGTTGATGGCAGGAACAGGTTCGGATAACTAAGTAGCGAATTCCTACTAATCAACTAGCCAACAAGATTGCAAAGTACCTCACAGAGAATATCTATGCGCGGGGTGTGTAGCGGATATAGTTCCCGTCTCTAGGGTAGCCAAGGCTGTTCGCTCGCACACATTTAGAGTGCGTGACCGCGCTAATGGATATCACTGATATTTAATAAGTGCTCTAATGAAGCCCCGGAGGGTCGGTTACCAAAAACTTCGTATTACTCATTCGGTTTACCCACCAGATATCAGCGACAGTTCGTAGACAGCGATGGTCAAATACCGTGGGCTTCCATACGTCAACAGCGAGCATCCGCCAATCTGTGGTCCACGCAGCAACACCGATGGTAGAGCACCGTTGCAAACCCTTCCCTCTTAATTATTGAACATGCAGATCATCGCACTCATTAGAGGTGGAGACTATAAAGCCATATACACGCTGGTAATGCGTTCAGTAACTTCATCGTTGGTATAACCGACAAAGGTGACACAGTTATCCAGGAAAGTAAACAGATTGACCATTTCGAGAGGTTGATGGACAGCGCTGAGAAGTGGTGGTGAACCGATCCAGGCATGTGACAATGCAGTGCATTTAGAAAGTTAAAATTACTTACCAAAGTGCACAGAGCTGTCAGTAGATATTTAAGAGCGCTTGCATAAAGGTTAGAATCGAGTTAAAGAAGACAGTGTCGTTCGCACGCTCCAAGTTTAACACTTAGTCACCAAATGAAACCTGGATTCCGTTGTGTCTCATGGCCTAGTGCAGGGGTCACCAAAATACGGCCTGTGAACTTAGTTCATTCGGCCTGTCAACAGTACCCGGATTTGAGCACACAAATAATTCACAAGTCCACCCTAGCTCTGTGTTTACTGCGGGCAACACCCAATTTTCATCTGCTTCGACTACGGTCCCAATGATCGCATTAACCAAGGTTCACTTCAATATGAATCGCGGTCTACATTGAGATTGCACTCGCAATCCAATCACACGACGTGTATTTCAAAATGGCATACCAAGCTCTATTATGTCATCGTAGAATCCCCCCTCTGTCAGAATACACGATCATGCAGTAGGATCACCACACACTGGCCATACTTGACCGTTTCACGTCGCTTATCAGCTTCGAAGGATTGAGCGATACTCATCCGGTAGAATATCACTATGCCGCATTTCGCACGGTAAGATCGGTAGCACGTAGCATTCCTTTGTGCTGAACACCCGCATTGCTCTATTCACCTGTTTGCATGTTAGCCTCCAAATGACCCAAGCAGTCTAGAATTCGTTTGACTGCAACCTTGATGATTTTCCGGTTGGACTACTTTTGGCGTTAATTGATTTCCGGGCAAATGATTTGTTGAAACACAAGCACAGGGTGTTATAGAGGAGGTAAGAATACTCCAACACCCCGTGAGTTTTGCCCCATTCACCACGCCCTCTTTTACAGTTCCTCGTATACGTTCCCTATTGCCTCACATTTGTATGCACACTGAATCTTATGCTTATTAGCTTTTCCCATACTTTGTGTATTTCGCTCGTTCGTGAGGCAACTTATCGATGCTCCGCTTTTTGAACTAACCAGCTTTGACTGACCGAATGATAGCCTTTCCGCATAGCCTGTGTTTATGCGCTGATTTGAAACATTCGATTGCTTTGAACACACGGACGTGGTGGCCGGTTTGGTGTGCGGCATGTCACATTGTTTTCTACCCGGTCTTTCGTGTTCTCACTACCGTTAGTTAGTCGCGGGGCTCCGACACAAGCACAGGGAAGGAAAAAAATACTGGATTTTACCGCTGGTTACATGATGTCGGATTTATGGAATTGACGACATTTGCCGCTAGTGTAACAGTAGTGTTTGGGAAGAGTTATGTCTGTGAACAAGCATTATCAAAAATGAGGTATGCGAAGTCAACTCACCGAGCGATACGAACCGATAAAGACTTGAAAGCAAGTCTCTTAGTTGGATGTAACCATTTTAGAGCAAACTGAGGAGAATTTGCAAGCCAAACTACAAATTCACAAATCTCACTAATACTTTTGCTGCTTAGTTTGTGCCACTCGGATGTGTGCACACAACTTCGGAGGTCTGTATCGGTTTGCGAACGTTGCCTCCGTGGATAATTCCTTGAGTTAACAAATTGCTTTTCGTACACTGCACGCCACTCATTTATGCTTAGTATAGAATGCTCAAGTTAGTTTTTACCATTCTTAATCAGCGCTTGCGTTTTGACCTGGGAGAATTGTATACAAATCCAATGCAGCCAGCGCTCGTCATTTTCTTCGGTTATACGCTTCACGGTGATTAAGAGGTTTGGTGAACCTTAGATTGGTGGATAAAGCCACCAGGTGGATTCCAGTCTTGTTCATTCGGACTCCGCAGCACCGGACAAGAGCAGTGGCACGTAATCACTAGTAATAGAAGACAACCAATTTTCAGCATTTCAAGGAAACCCCGCAAGTTAAGATGACTAGCTCACAAGACACGACGAAGCAATGGCAGGTGTGTAGGGAGATTCGGTGAGATGTCAGGTGAGTGAAGGGCAAAGACCAGCAAACAAATCAGGACAATGCCAACTCCGCAATCCGGAGAGATACGCGGACAGTGTTTGGTGAATATTGGCAGCAAAAGGGTCACCAGAAATGGCCAACATACTGTCTACGGTTCTGATGCACACAATTGCCCAGGGTGTAACGTGGCGGTTTACACCAAACCTTGGAACGAGATCTTGAAATTTCGGCGTCCACATTGGTGATAAGAGTGGTGAAGGGGCAAAATGAACCCGCTGAAATCTGCAGTAACACTCTTCTACGAGCGATATGACTACGGTTGCAGATCAACCGATCGACCATAACGGTGCTCGTCGGAAATAAGTGAGTCAGTTTAACTGAGCAGCAGCATCTAGCAGAATAAGCTAGTAACAAGAGGTTCGGGGCGAGATTCGCTTCGCACTCGACAACGCAAGCGCAGGTGTGTAAAATAGAAGCGCAAAAAATACCACACAAGCAAAAGCAGCCTCTCAAGGTCAGACAGTGAATCCACACTGATAGCTAACCGGTCCAGCCCCAACAAGCGCACGTTGCATAGGGTTAAGAAGTTCAAGCAGAACCGGATTCGGCAAAGGGACCGCGTACCAGGGGCAGGTTGGGGAATCTACTTGTCGACATGGCCTCAAATTGAGGGTAACCGCAAAAGAACAATGCGGTAATTCTACACACGGGCCGCTTGCATGAACTGTTGGGCAGAGTCCACCGAGTGATCAAAAGCGGTCATGAGGATGGGGAGCGTCCCAAATCGGAGTTCGAACTACTGCAATGTCGAAGACGGAGTGTCGCGTTGGTGACCAACCGGATAGTGACGCTATTCGAGGGAAAGAATGACTCAAAAACATTACTGGGTTTTGGAGTACACGCCGTGTGTCTGGGTTGCGGTATGGAATCTCGATTGAGGCTACAGTTCGCCTCGAAGTGAACCTTTGCCATATCGAGCACTGGGACCGCAACCGAAGTGGCGAGTTTCGGAGCTACTCTTTCCAAACAACATTCGACTAGAAGTTAACAACAACCTAGAGAAATTGAACGAGTGGTTATGTATCATACGTGCGGATGAGCTAGGTTTGGTGTCAGGCGGAATGATCCAGGATACTTAACGATTCGTAGGACTGATTTATCATTATTATGTTGCCTTTCAGGATGAGATAGTTCGGATTGGCCACATCGTTCGTCACATATCGTGTAGAACATTAGGCAGTTATGAACCCTGTGAGGTACTTGAACCTCGAGTTGAATCTAGTGTCTATACCACTTGAATTGTTATTATTAATTATCCTATTATAGCGAAAAATCAAGGCGACTAGGATCGTCGCATTTCGGTGACCACAAAAGCTAAAAATTCCGATTTATGACGGAAATTGTGGTAGACCATGGAATCGCGCACATTCCCAATAAGAAAATCTGCGTAAAGTTTTCATGCAACTTTTCGACCGCTGTCCAGTTTCGGTACGAGTGTCAGACAGTAGGAAAACGATACCTGCACCTAGATCGGTGGGGCAAAATTAGGTCACAACGTCCGGCACAAAACGAATTCGCTTAAAACATGAAGCATGTGTAATCAGGATATCCTCTGTCGCTGTCCACAAACTGAACTACTATTGGCATTCGTAATCTGATCTCAATTCGAAGACATGCATGTGGCGTACGCACAAAGACGAAAAGGTACTTGGCCCAGTAAACTTACGATACTTTACTGTTAACTGAGGGGACTGGGTTTCCGGCTGTCGAGTAGAAAGATCGAGTCTAATGTGCACACGATGGGAACGAGAAAAGTTAAGGAGATAAGAAACCAAGCAACGGGAAATATGTCGGGCACATTTGCGCAAAGGGCCAAGCCTATGAGACTCAGACACCGAGGGACTGCTCATTCCTTAAATTTCTACGAGCGTCAAATCTGATGACGTTAGTCGGTTTACGTTCAGAGCTAAGTGATCCACATTGGACAGTGTTGTGTCCCGTGCAAAATGGTGTATACAATTTGTTGAGCGAAAGTTGATATATATATATATATATATATATATATATATATATATGGCTGGCGGCATCCGGTTTCGGATTTGCCTGTCACTGTGGCCAGCCACAGGACGCCTGCGCCTACATAGGGACCATGGGTGGCTTGCGCTGCACCACCCACAGCTCCATCCACACACCCCATATCCAGTGTAAACCCGAAGGAATAAGACCGGGAGGCATGTGGATGGGAGATACGTTTCATCAACGGAGCCGCCCACACTCCTTCAGAGACAAACACAAGCACGTTGTATTTGGGGAATCAAGTGCTCACAAGGCGGTGGCTGGACCGTAGTCCGCTCCACACTGAGTGCATGGAACCACTCTTCGAGCCTAACACGATCACAAGGACCGTGCACCCCGTCCCCTCCAGCAACGACCAACTGTTTCCTGGAGCCAGTATGGATGAGGTAGTGGGTAATAGACAGGTAGGCACCTTGCCAACATGCACATCAAGCGCAGACACACCTGGGATGTTAAACAACAGCCAATTACTCGAAGTGCCAATATCGATTAAAGTAAACGCATGTGACGACATAAACACTCGCTAAATGAGCATATAGAAGAAATTGGTTATAAGTGAATCCGGGATAAGTACAAAATGTCCGGAAGTTATTTAAAAAACACCACGCGATAAAATTACGCAAGTGTACCCCCAATTTGCGAAAGTTACGTGTGCAAGTAAGGAGAAGATTATCAAGTACGCAGAAAAAACCAAATAACATGTAATGAATTTTAGCCACATTAAAAAGACCTAGTTTAAGTGCAAGTTGGTTTAGCCCAACTGCGGTGAAGAAGCATCATGAATGCAACATCAGCCTCAGCATATATATATATATATATATATATATATATATATATATATATATATATATATATATATATATATATATATATATGCGTAGGTAAGCGCGTTCCATTGTGTTAGGTCTCGAACGGCCTACTCCGAGGAAAATTGCGCTGTCTGAGAATCAAGTCGAGTTGGCGCCATTGATTCAGACCGAATTTTGTAACTTGCACGGAAAAACAGAATTTCACACAGACCAAAGGCAAATACGAAAAGAAACGAAACAAACTGACTTGTTCGGGAAGGTACGTGCGCAATTCCCACAAGTAACCTTGTGCCTTGTATCAGAACAGTCTCAGTTACAAGCAGACTAGTGTTTTTCTGTGTTGCTGAACATTTGTTACTACCGCTGGTTTCACACCACTCACACGTCCCGTGATTCTTTGAGATCGATAAATTCAAACTAGCACACAGCTGTGATTTTAACTGTATCGGTGTGTTTTCATTCCCACGTCGGTCCGTTCTGTGTTTCGCAAATATACTTCTCGTCCGGTGGGTTGTCATGACGCGCGTGGCGCAATCTAAGAAGCTGCTAAGTCGAACCCCTGAGAACACAACAGATTCTGGCGATGGAGGTATTGCACAATAATGTCCATTTCATTTGAGCAGAGGCAGCAGCTTCTCCATCAGCAGCAGCTCCAGTCCGAGAAATCTCAGAGGCAATTGTTCGAGTTACTTATGCAGAAGCTGAACGTTCAATGTGAGCCCCAAGCTGCTGGCACACAATCTTCAGTAGACGCGGTCACGACATCAATCACAGGGTTCGTTTTCGATGAATCAAACGGAGTATCTTTTGATTCTTGGTTCAAGAAATATGAAGATATTTTCCGTGTTGAGTTGGCGGTGCAAGATGATGCACGGAAAGTTCGGTTTTGCTGCGTAAACTTGGTGTAGTTGAGCATGAACGCTATACCAATTTTGTGTTGCCAAAGAATCCAAGAGATTTTCGCTTCGACGATACTGTGCAAACTCTAACATCCATTTTCGGTGAGCAAGCATCTTTGTTCAGTATCCGTTATAATTGTTTAAAGTTGTTCAAACGTGATAGCCATGATTTTATGACACATGCTGGAGTTGTGAATCGAGAGTGTGAACGTTTTAAACTCGGTACGATGACACCTGATCAGTTCAAAAGTCTCACATTTATCTGCAGTCTTCAGTCTCATGACGATGCTGATGTGCGCACACGTATCTTACACAAGTTAGAGCAGAAACCGCATTTGAGATTATAGGACATTGCTGCTGAATGCCATAGACTGATTAACTTAAAGCGTGATATCAAAATGATTGAAAATGCTGACCCCAGGAGTGAACCACAGATTTACTGCAGGGCTGTTCGAGGTAAAAATGAGAGCCATAGAGTACCCAACCAGAAAACTCTGACCTCATGCTGGAACTGTGATGGATGACATTTTGTGCGACTCTGTACTTACAAGAAGCATCTCTGTCAGAAGTGCAAACGTCTGGATCACAAAGAATCACACTGTCGTAAAACTTACGATTCCCCAAAGTTGTACACGAACTCTAAATTCCAAAAGACGTCATTTCAGGGAGCAAAGGCAAAAGTAGTTCTCGCGGCTTGTCGCACAGAATTTGCGGGCAAACGAAAGTACCTCACCGTCAAAATTAACGATGTTCCCATATATTTGCAAATAGATACGGTATCGGACATTACCATCATTTCTCGGTCATCATGGACGAGACTTGGAAAACCTCCACTGAGGTGCACCAATCTCACTGCCCAAAACGCACCAGGCAAACCACTGAGTTCACATGTGACATCAAATTCAAAGACCTGAGCCTCCGTGGAACCATATACTTGTATGTATGTATGTATGTATGTATGTATGTATTCTAGTGGATAAATGTCTAGTGGGCAATGCGCTGTGCCATTTGGGGCCACTACAGAAGTGACGACGGGTCCTGCAGAGAATTACGACGAGCCGGCGCAGCGTTTGTAGGCACGCTGATTTCGATTTACTAACCGCGTGCATGCATGCTAAGTCTCTCTATTTCAGGTGGTGGGTTTACAGTTTGTGCCTAATGCTTTCCATTCTCATATGAATATCTCCATGTACTCTATTCCATTAACTTGCACACATAGCTTCAGCCAATTGTATTCGATTTCCATAACATCTTTGTGTTCGTGGCATTCCGTGAACTATACTTCCTGACCGCGTGCACTTAGCTAGGATTTGTTTGTAAACAACTTATTACGTATGCTATTTAATTAAGGTTTATGTCACCGTTTCCTTATGCATTAATCGAGTTTTTCTCTTCCTCTTTCTCTCTCTTTCAAGTTTTTGGCTGTTGTTTGATATCCCCGGTGTGGCTGCGCTTGATGTGCATGTTGACAAGGTGCCTACCTGTCTATTACCCACTACCTCGTCCATACTGGCTCCAGGAGACAGTTGGTCGTTGCTGGAGGGGACGGGGTGCGCGGTTCTTGTGGCCGTGTTAGGCTCGAAGAGTGGTTCCATGCACTCAGTATGGAGCGGACTACGGTCCAGCCACCGCCTTGTGTGCGGTTGATTCCCCAAATACAGCGTGCTTGTGTTTGCCTGTGAAGGAGTGTGGGCCGGCTCCGTTGATGAAACGTGGTTCCCATCCGCATGCCTCCCGGTCTTATTCCTTCGGGTTTACACTGGATATGGGGTATGTGGTTGGAGCTGTGGGTGGTGCAGCGCAAGCCATCCATGGTCCCTCTGTAGGCGCAGGCGTCCTGTGGCTTGCCACAGTGACAGGCAAATCCGAAACCGGATGCCGCCAACCATGTATTCTCAACAGTCTATTAGCTAGACAAAGAGCCAGCCTAAAACCATGGAGATAAGGAGATAAGCAAGATTCATGGCGTCATAATCATCGTGGCATGCTAGTTGAAGGTGAGCAACACACTTCAACTAATATGCCGCAGGAAGAATGGAACATTTTGATAAAAAGCAGAACAAACATTTTTAGTTTGTTTTTCACACGCCGCTTTTGTTCTTTTTTTGTCATTTTAATGTTTGTAGAATTAAACATGTGAATCAATACAATAATGTACACAATTCTTCCACTGATTCCGGTTGCGGGCCATATCTTCAAGAGTGCTAAGCCATTGGCACTCCTCATCTTTGGGTCCCCATCCTGGAAGACGTACGGATCCTACAGCGGCTAGACACGACGTCAGCGATTTCATGTGCTGCCGCCAAGTGGAAGGCTGACCACCACGCGGTCGCCTCCAGCCAGGTCCTTGACGAGCGAATAGAGCGCGACGCGGTAGACGCTCAGGTGTCATGCGTAGAACGTGACCGAGCCATCTCAACTGGCGCAACAAAACCAGTTTGTTGAAGGGAATACTCGCATTCCCCAAGATGCGACGTCGAACGTCATTACTATTAACTCGATGTTGCCACCAAACACGCGCGATCCTCCTTAAGCAACCGCTATCGAACGCAGAAAGACGACGCATGTCTTCCACGCGAAGCGGCCAGGACTCGCACCCATACAACAATATTGAGCGAACTGATGCACTGTAAACTCGGCCCTTTAGTGAGAATGAGACGTCGCGACGACGCCACAAGTGCCTCAAATTGACAAATGCCGATCGAGCTTTAGCGATACGAAGAGAAACTTCTTTGTTGATAGTGCCATCAGCAGAAATACAGCTCCCAAGGTAGACGAAACTATCTACCTGTTCAAGTTGTGCACCATCGAGAGTGAGTACGGGAGCAGGCGAATGCCAATCTTTGAGCAGTATTTTACACTTCGATGGGGCGAAGCTCATGCCATACTTAGATGCTTCAACCGCCAAACGATCCAGAATGAGTTGCATACTCTGAGGATCGTCACCAAGTAAGGCGATATCATCAGCATAATCTAAGTCGGTCGCGCGCTCACCCGGAAGAAGCTCTAGGCCAAAATGTTGGAAACCTTCTAGAGCATTCGACAGAACGTCTTCAATTGCGAAGTTGAAGAGGAATGGGGACATAGGGCAGCCCTGTCGCACACCGCTATTGACAGTGAATTGCGAGGAAAGCTTGCCATAGACCCTCACTCTGCCGCATGTATGAAGGTAAAGTGCTCGTAAGATGGCGGTATATTTCTCTGGCACCCCGTTCTTTAGTAAGCAACGCCATAAAGCAGGACGATCAACGGAGTCAAAAGCGGCACGTATGTCTAGAAATGCAATGATAGTGGGCCTGTGATAAATGTGGCGATGTTCGAGGAGCTGGCGGAGCGTGAAGATTTGATCCACACATCCGCGGCCAGGACGGAAACCAGCTTGTTCTTCACGGTAGTATGATTCACGTACTGGGGATAGCCTGCGAAGCAGAATGGATGCCAATAGTTTAGAGGCAACCGAAATAAGACTAATCCCGCGATGATTTGCACATGAAGTGCGAGCGCCTTTCTTGAAAATCGGGATAATGACTGATTCTCCCCAAGAGGAAGGCACTTTCTCTTCATGCCAAATTTTTGCGAACAGCGCGGTCAGCTGGTTAATGATCGCCACACCGCCGTACTTGAATAGCTCCGGAGGAAGTCCGTCTAATCCGGCAGCCTTGAAGCGCTTCAAGCGTCGAATCTCAAGGCCGACTTCCGCTTCGCTGGGTGGATTCAGAGGGACGAGCCAGGGTGGACAACAACGTGTACTGCATGTACTTAGTTTCTTGTGTCAACATTAATCTTCTTGGCATTGATTGGATTGATAGATTGAATTTGCTCAATAAACCAGTGAATAATGTGTGTTCTGAAACGAACGTCATGGTGCGTCATATAGCCATACCACCTATTCCAAGTAAAACGGTTGCTGAACAGTTTCAGGCGAAGTATGCTTGTGTTTTTCAACCTAAACTTGGACATTGTAGCAAGATGCAAGCAAAGCTTACTCTGTTACCTTGTGCTATACCAGCGTTTCGACCCAGGCGCCCGGTCCCGTATGCATCACAAGTACTTGTTGAACATGAGCTTAACCGATTGCAGCAAAATGGCGTGATTCAGCCAATAACTTTCTCACCATGGGCTTCCCCAATCGTCATGAGTAAGAAGTCGAACGGTTCTATTCGCTTGTGTGCAGATTTTGCAACTGGTCTGTATGATGCATTGCATCCACTTCCACTTCCTGAAGACCTGTTCGCGAAGCTAAGTAGTGGTAAATATTTTGCGACCTTGGATCTGGCAGGTGCTTATTTACAACTAGAAGTTGAACCTGAAAGCAGAAAGTTTCTCACAATCAACACTCATCGTGGTCTGTACCAACACAATCGTCTGCCATTTGGAGTTAAAACTGTACCCGAAATTTCTCAGCAAGTCATGGATGCCATGTTGACTGGGGTAAGTGGAGCTGCAGCCTAGCTGGATGACATCATTATAATGGGCAACACACATGACGAATTATGCCAACGACTGGATGACGTGATGATGCGAACCAAAGATTACGGATTCCGTTTACGCGCAGACAAATGCAAATTCTGCTTGAAATCCATTAAATTCCTGGGATTCGTGAATAATGAACGAGGCCGACATCCCGACCCCGAGAACACTGAGGTAACAGATCGACTGCCTACACCAACGGATGTCACAACTCTGAGATCATTCCTCGGAATGGTGAGTCACTATAGCGAGCTTCTGCCAGCTATGAATCGTCTACGCCAACCCTTGAATCATCTGCTGATGTAAAATGTCGAATGGAAATGGTTCAGGCAATGCCAACAGGCATTCGAGAAATTGAAATCTCCGCTGAAATCAGACCTATTGCTTACTCATTACAATCCGAATCTGGATATCATCCTGGCTACAGATGCTTCGAGCTATGGAATTGGTGCAGTCATTTCACACCGCTTTTCAGACGGTTTGGAAAAAGCTGTGGCGCATGCGGCACGAGTCCTGACCACATCTGAGAAGGATTACAGCCAAATCGAGAAAGAAGCTCTCGCTATTGTCTTTGCTGTTCAGAAATTCCACAAAATGATTTATGCTCGGCGTTTCACATTAGTGACGGATCACAAACCTTTACTCACTGTCTTTGGAACCAAAAAAGGTATTCCGGCATACACGGCCAGTCGACTTCAAAGATGGGCCACCATGCTCTTGGGATACGATTTCAACATGAGGTATTCGTCAACCGACACTATTGGGCAAGAAAACGCCCTGTCCAGATTAATCGATACTAGTCGACGTGAGCCTGAGGATGCCGTTATTGCTTCAATCACAACCGGACACGGATACCAGCCACATGATACGCGATGCCGTGAATACCTTACCAGTAAACGCAAGAATGGTTCAGCAAGCCACGAACCAAGACGAATTGCTACAGGAAGTATTGACTTATACGAGACAAGGCTGGCCAAAGCAATGCCCTGACGAATCCCTTGTACAGTTTCTCACGCGACGCGACACTTTGTCCGAAGCCGATGCCTGTTTGTTTTTCGCGGATCGCCTCGTCATTCCCGAAGTACTCAGGCAACGCGTGCTGTGACAGTTGCATAAGGGCCAACCAGGAATCGCTCGCATGAAAGCACTTGCGCGCAATTACGTGTTTTGGCCCATGATGGATAGTCAAATAGATTAGTGATAATCTCAACAGTCTATCAACTAGACACAGAGCCAACAACAGGATGGTCCAATGCCTTCTGTAGTCAAATAGAAGACATTGGACGATCCTGTTCTAAATGCTGCAGTGTTTCCAAGTTACCGGTGCGGACAACATTGCAATCTTGGCCGAACCCCAATCACCCTGGTCGCGGATACATGTAGATTTTTAGGACCAGTTGAGGGGACTTACTTTCTCATACTTGTTGACGCATACAGTAAGCGGCCTTAGGTTACTGTGATGCGAAACACATCCACAAACAGCCCGATCCTTGCGCTGAAGCGTGTTTTCAGTCAGTATGATCTGCCGGAAACAATCGTATCGGATAAGGGATTACAGTTCACATCCTATCAATTCGCTGAGTTTTGCGCACACAATGGAATCCAACATATGAGGACTGTACCGTACCATCCCCAACCAAATGGGCAAGCAGAAAGGTATGTCGACACCCTAAAACGTGCATTGTTAAAATCGAAGGGCGAGGGAACGCTGGATGAAAGATTGGAAAGATTCTTGTTGAATTATCGAGTAACTCCGAATCCCAATGCACCAGATGGGAAGCCATCTGCTGAAGCCCTCATGGGCCGAAGACTGAGAACCACCTTAGATCTGATGGCTACAAAACGTCCATCGATATGTACGAATTCGGATATGGAAGCACATTCCAACAGACGGTACGGAGCACGGCGCAGAAATTTCAGAGTTGGAAATGCAGTGTTTGCTGCCTCTCATCGAGAGCATTGAATAAGCTGGATACTAGGTCAAGTCGTGGGACGACGTGGCAAAGTAATGTACGATGTTTGCATTGGTAGGCAAGTATGGGTACGTCATGCCAACTAACTGCGACCGCGGTTTGAAAGGATCCCAGAGACACGCGACTTTAAAGGATTTGATTTCAATGAATTGTTATGCACTTTGCACCCAAGCACCTCGACCGGGCAGGATATGCAACTCGTGGAACGGACTGGAAATGAACACCGACAAAGGCCACAACAGGTAAGAAGATGCGTGCAACCCATGCAGGTCGATCTCCGAAAGAAAACCTATACAACTACCGGTCTAACTATTTCAACAAAGGGGAGGTGTTAGGTCTCGAACGGCCTGTTCCGAGGAAAATTGCGCTGTCTGAGAATCAAGTCGAGTTGGCACCATTGATTCAGACCGAATTTTGTAACTTGCATGGAAAAACAGAATTTCACACAGACCAAAGGCAAATGCGCAAAAAAACGAAACAAACTGATTTGTTCGGAAAGGTACGTGCGCAATTCCCACAAGTAACCTTGTGCCTTGTATCAGAACAGTCTCAGTTACAAGCAGACTAGTGTTTTTCTGTGTTGCAGAACATTTGTTACTATCGCTGGTTTCACACCACTCACACGTCCCGTGATTCTTTGAGATCGATAAATTCAAACTAGCACACAGCCGTGATTTTAACTGTATCGGTGTGTTTTCATTCCCACGTCGGTCCGTTGTGTTTCGCAAATATACTTCTCGTCCGGTGGGTTGTCTTGACTCGCGTGGCGCAATCTAAGAAGCTGCTAAGTCGAACCCCTGAGGACACAACACATTGCTAACCAACTAACTTAATATACTAATTTATCGAAGAGTTATGTCTGCATTGCCGGATGCTCTAACAGATATATTTATTTGATGATGTCATTTCAAGTGACTGGCTGTTGTTTAACATCCCAGGAGTGGCTGCGCTTGATGTGCATGTTGACAAGGTGCCTGCCTGTCTATTACCCACTACCTCGTCCATACTGGCTCCAGGAGACAGTTGGACGTTGCTAGAGGGGACGGGTGCACGGTCCTTGTTGCCGTGTTAGGCTCGAAGAGTGGTTCCATGCACTCAGTGTGGAACGGACTACAGTCCAACCACCGCCTTGTCTGCGCTTGATTCCCCAAATACAGCGTGCTTGTGTTTGCCTGTGAAGGAGTGTGGGCCGGCTCCGTTGATGAAACGTAGCTCCCATCCACATGCCTTCCGGTCTTATTCCTTCGGGTTTACACTGGATATGGGGTGTGGTTGGAGCTGTGGGTGGTGCAGCGCAAGCCACCCATGGTCCCTATGTAGGCGCAGGCGTCCTGTGGCTGGCCACAGTGACAGGCAAATCCGAAACCTGATGCCGGCAACCATGTATGTGAGTTCACAGAATGTGGCCGGCCGGTTGCCAAGTGGTCTGCACAGCTGGTTTGCAATCATAAAGTCACCGGTTCGAATCCGTGTAGGGGCGGGCGTTCACGCGGTATACTCAGCCCACGCGCGACTGGTGGTGGTCGCGCGGCAGCGAAGTGCCTTTACGGCGTACAGCTGACAATTTATTTATTTATTATTCCACAGAATAGGATGTTATTGTCTGATTTAGGGTTGTTCACTCGGGGAATAGTACATTTTAGAGTCGGTGGTGCGCGCTGCATGTGATATTATAGTGGTCAACACCATATTGAGAGAAATGTGGAGGAACAGGATTTCATTAAAGGGGAAATTGAAAGCAATGTAAATGCGACTGACTGAGAAAATGTATAAAGATTTTAGATTTTATATGTAGTTTTTGTACAAAGCTCATCCCGGTGAACTCTGCGAAACTGGTAAAATGCATATCAGTGAGGGATGATCCCAGCCATGTCGCAATTAGCATCATCATCATCAACAGCAGTACATCAGCCATTTGAACTGATGCTTCGCTGCCATAGATGTCATGGCGGTCTGCCGCCGTCGCTCATGGATGCGGCATAAGCCATTAGCGTGGATTCGATTCCTGATGGAGCCGGGGTATGCGTACTATTGCCTACTCTCATTGAAACAAAACTTCTGTGGAGTGCTTTTCCGGATGCATAGTAGTCTACACGACTGAGTTAACTGCGATAAATAATCTACAAAAGCTCATAGTTCCATTTTCTTACATCGCATCATACCATATTTATGGATTGTCATCTGCCTTTACCACTTGCTACTTGACCCGACGTGTGATACGGGACCGAGTCGGAAATCGACATAAAGCCAATGCCGAAATTAGTTGATTCGCACAGTTATGTGTAATGGATGTGCGAGCGGAAATTGGCAGTAAGATTGCCGAGACATTGAGATCGAAAGCGTGACCGGCTCAGCCGACTGGTCTGTACATTCGAAAGGCAGTTACAAAAAGTAGTGAATGCACAATACATACCCATCTTGCCTAGCACATAAGTGGGTCAGTTAATTGCTGGATGGTTTGTAGCAAGCCTTTCCGTCCGTCCGTCCGTCCGTCCGGAGAACGTAACATTGTCATATTGATCAAGAACCGCCAGATGATAATTTCTAACCGATCGAGTTAATTCGTTTCTTTATGATTTTTGTAATCTCAAAGAGCAAAGTAGCACAGTGAAATCCTCAAACATCATTCGACGGCGCTACGACAAAGCCTCACACAAAGAGAAAGTTGAATAATTAAGCAAACAGCGCGAGTTGTTGTCCATCACAGTAATGAAAGCATACTCCATGTAAATGAGGGTCCTAGATGTCTTAGACATGGGACCAGTTATATCTACATAGCATCTATTACACTGAATGACACCGATGAAATCCCAATGAGGATGGAGGTAGAACCGCTACGTAAGGATGAACGAATGGTAGTAGCTCGGTTACCAAGGAGCATGGAGGTCAACCAATAAGTCAATAGTGTCACCGAAAGCACTCGTTTGGGCGTCGCGTCGCCAACCTATTTTGCTTCCCGAGTGATAGCACACACGAGCCCCGTTATACCCGATGCCACAGGGAGTTAAGGTCGAGGGTGACAGTCTGGCTGTATTACAGTGGCAGAAAAGAGAACGCGTGCTCGTTAACAAAGGCAACAGAAAGTTCAACTGATAAGGAAATTAAGCATTCGATGGTGGGGAGGATGTCACACGGATATCCATGGTTAATTAAGTGGAATCGAACAAATCTCATAGGGTGTGGGCACTTTGGGCTGTATGGCAGCCCAGGATGCTCGGGCCAACCAGAAATGACACTTGTGCCTTCAAGGTGAAAAAAATCAAAACAGGACATCGGTACATTACTGAAATAGATGAAGATATCAGCAGCAATACAAGTAGCAACACACAGCAGTTGGAAGAGGAATACTGATAAGAATAAGAAATCCGGAAGCGAATGTGCAGAGAGCACCTTGCCGAGAAGAAAAGGATAACTGATAGCAATGCGTCGGATGAGAAATGCGTGCGACAAAAAAGAATTGACTAATAGATCCCAACGTAGACAAGGCCGATCCAAAAGTTATTACCTGTGGGCCATCGATAACTTCTAGTGGAATCTTTACGCAGTGCTTCAGTTCGATAGGGTCTTTCGAGGACAACATAGAAATCCGGTGGAAACCACATTAACAGAATTACAACCAATTAAGTGGGGTGATCGACCCTCTCGCTCGGTAAGTATCAGGTGTCAACCCCATTTGTTAAACTGAAAGCTCGCGGAGCAAAATAGGTTTTTAGCGAAACAGGAAAAATCTGATACTCATAAATGGCGATTCTGGATGGCAGAAGCGCTTCTGATATAGTCTGGTTAGCAAGTGAATGATTCTCGTGTATACATCTTACTAATCTCTGAATGAACGAGCCATGAGTCGACGCTTTTACTTAGGTTGAATTTATTGGGCCAATGTGGCCGCTATTTTTAGATGCAATGTTTTGCGCTTGAGGAAGCGGAAAAAGTAACCTCACCCTGTTAACTCCCATATTATTCAACGTAACCTTAAACACAACTGGGAACGATACGCACTGGCTGGTTGTATTAAAAAACCATATGAAATGGAATATGTACCACCAGCAGCAATCGGGCGTTGTCGGACAAGTAGGACGCCGGAGATCTCTTACCTCCGAATCGAGTGGTCGCAGCATAGATCCAGGAAGAAAAAATAAGAAGACAAAGAGTGAGAATAAATAACCGTAGCAAACCCAATACACAAGGATATGCAACAAGATATGTGATGCCGCGGGGACTTGTAGAAGGGTGTGCGTGGAATAGTGATATGAACCGACTAATAGATAGTTGAGTTATCGACAGCATACGCAATTCAAGTAGATGCAGGTAATGCATTGCGATCTAGCCTTGGCTATCTTAAATGAGCAATGGATGTCTACGAACCACACCATAGGAAAGCCGTCGAGCGAATGAAACCCTGAAACGCCCAGCGGAAGCCACCGATGAGAGTGACACTCGCTTCGAGGCTGTCACTGTCAAAGGAGGTAGAGATCCCTAAATAATTGAAAGGACCGATCGCAGTCAGAAGGTTAATCGGGAATATCGGAAACTTCATGACATGTGAGCACAACGCCACGGAAGTGGCTTATGGATTGAAGGCAAAAGCCATGAGTTACATGATGTTGTGAGGTGTGAAGCCATTTGGCAATTCCCGAAAACTGGCTAGTTCGGAATCCGTGGTTAAAATTTGCCACTTAGTCACCTGGTGTGATAGCCAAAACAGATAAATCAGCCGGGATATTGTAGCTCATGATTATTTCGGACACGGACGGTTACTGTAGAGACAAAAGGGGACTGAATGTTAGAATCACGGGACGTGTCTCGTGCACCCTGAAGATCGTGCTCGCCCACCGTGTGTAAGCACGTGATCGGAAGTGACCATCAAAGAAAAAAGTGCCGAGTGGACGAAAATATGAATGTGAACGGGGCGTCGAGAGCAACGGATGGCAGCCAGTTACGATTGGCGATTTTGACTGAACAATGCACTAAGACGTCAGGTCTAAAGCATAGGATGATGTGCCAGCGTCATCTGAGCAAGAACAATTTGAGAGTAGCTAGGACGGGACCAGTGGGATACGTGGACGAAGAATCTCAGTGTGCTTGTGTACAGAAAGCGAGAAAAATTAGCAGAGAAATCGTGAGGTTGAATGTTCGTGAACGATTACATCGGCCACGGTTGAAGGACAAGCTGCCCACTAGTGAGAAAGTAAAACGTAGCCTAGTGTGCTCATGCCGGTCTGCTACAACACTCGGAGAGGGCAATGGAATGTTGCGCAGTGGTAACCGTGGAACCAGAAACGAGGATAATGCGCAATTAATGTCACGTGATAATCACTACGGTACCTAAGGAAGTAATGGCAATAAGAAGCAGCAGTGGATCGCCGCCAATAGAGTGATCATACAAAGGATACCGTTGTTCAGTTGCACCAGAAAGGACTATTTATCACCATAATCATCAACAGCAATACACCAACCATTTGGACTAATGTTTCGCTGCAGTACAACCACGGTGACTTGCGGAACGAAGAATGATAAGAAGGAAAAGAGGTGACCAAGCGTAATACTTTAATGTTGTAAACAAACACTCAGGGTCAAAGCGTTTACACATCGTCCAAAGGACTGTTGGATCGTGCACTAACAACAGGTGCCAATGGAGCCCGTCCAGTAGATTTCGTGTGGTACCTGAGGATGTGGCAAATATGACCGTGTTTGCTCCAGACCAGCCAACCTGGCCAAGAGCAGTCTCTATCGAGGAGTCAACGGGCAAGTTGAATAGCTATTTTCCAACCCAACAAGCGGTTATTTCTAGTGTTGTATACTGAGAGAGGCTGATAATACGGCAGATGTGCTACGCGTGTTGTAGTGTCGATGCAGTTGGGCCGTACTTGTGCCAGTGTGCTACTGTCGTCGATTGTCTGACAACGTTTGAGGATTGGTATCTCAGGTTTGGTTGAGCTTGATGTGAATACCAACAAGATACTTACTAATCAAAAACCGCCACCTCGACTATTGGCCCCAGCAGGTGGTAAATCGTTACTGGGAGATACGGAGTGTGCAGTCTTTGTGATGTGCTAGGATCAAAGAATGGTTATAACGAACGTGGAACGAGCTACGGTTCAGCAATCGCCCTTTGTATGTCTGGTACACATGTTTCCCCATCTACTGCCTCGATTTTATTCATTCGGGCTTATACTGGATATCTGATGTAAGGATGGAGCTGTGGGTGGTTCAGCACAAGCCATTTATGGTCCCTCGCAGACGTCCTGTGGCTGTTCGCAGTCAGTAAGAGGTAACTCCGGAACAGAACGCCGCCAACAACATACAAAGAAGCATCAGTCACAGACACGAGTTACGGTTAACATCTATTGGAGAGTGATTTACAAATTATCCATGTGAAGTTAGCTACAGAGGTGTTCTGATGACTTGAATGTTTCATAGTATACATAGAAATCGGATATTAGATACGGATGGAAAATCGGTGATAAGTGAGTGCCGTCAGAACAATGAAGATCTTAAAAGCCGGATGATGGTCAGCTTAATGAAACAACTATCATTCGAGCACCGGAGAGTGGCAGATCAAGTTGTCGTGACCAACTCAACAATAAACATAAGAATTGACACAAGTGAAGAAATTGGAATAAAACGCAAGTGTATCTGAAAGAAAACGAAGTTAGGAGAAAAATCGCAAAATTAACCGAGCGGAAATATCATCGGTTACCAGGGACCACGGAAAGCAGTTCACTGTTGAACAGCTGAAGTAGTAAAAATATACATCAAAACTCCGGTCTGCCAGCTAAGCTAAATGAGCCTGTCCCTCGAGTGCAGAGGAATAACGGGTACGACTGATGGGTGTAATATTACTTACGTTTACGCACGACCCACCCAATTTCTTTTCTTTCCAACACGTGCTTGTGCAGAACCATCGTTCTATTTTAAGAGGAAGGCAGGTGAACTAGAGCAACTGCGATGAGAACAGCAGGTGCGTGAGCAATGCACCGATTATGGGGGTAAACAGGTGTTCGTGGTGACGGGACAGGACGCTGGAGTGTGCACGGTACCGGATTTCGCGCTGGGTGGCATTTTAACAGAGAGGTTGGATCCACCCGTGAAAGATGCGTCAACAGCTGGAGATCTGATAGACAGCCTCAGCACCATATTCATAGGAGTATGGGGAGGAGTCGAGGACCACAGTCCCTCAAAATAGCTGAAGGGTAACAGCAATTAACGACACGTTTTGTGCACCGCGATAGTTCACGCACCAACAGTTCTTAAAATCATTGACTAACCAAGAAAACCGCAGGTAAATAATTAGTGTCGCTGACGATCCAATCACCGGTGAGAACTGCGTGATCTGCTAGGTCCAAATTACTTATGAAAAAAGCGATGGATCCAAACCTATCGGTCACGAGTGAAGCGCAAAACGAGACATCGCTAGGAGCCCTACAATGTTGATCAGAAATATGCCTCCAATTCTTGGGCAATTTTTGATTACTTTTTCGCTATTAGATAACTATCATTAATTTCAGCATTAGCGGTAATATTACTACTCGTATTATGTAGTGATGGAAAGTAAGGCGTCTGCATTCACTGCACTGAGGTGCACAAATAACAGAGGATCGGAGGAACTGAATTCTAAGTGGATCGGGTGGTTCGTCGAATGACACATCACATCAACAACCATCCTGTAGTTCATTTGAAACGAGCAGCTCATCAAGAGGACGTCACAGTTCCAAATAAGTTTTCCACAGAGATAGGAGTGCGTGCGCCGGTCGGATATATGCCGTTTATAGCACCGTTCGACGAGGGAGTAACGCGCATCAGCAGGCAGACTTGTCCAATCCTAGTCCGAGACAAAATTACGATATGAGCTGCATGGACCTGACTACCAAGAGTAACACCCCATAATAGCGACAACAGCAACATCATCATCATCATCAACAACAACAACAACAGAAAATAAAGATGGGATGAACAAAAATGTAAAAACGTAGCGTAATGAGGGAAAAGGCAGGAGCAGTTGATGGAAATGTAGCAGGCAAAGGTAATACGCAGAATGTCAGCGTGTGGTGAGTTTGTGGCTGTGCTATCGAAGAAAACTGCCCTCAGCCAACGATGTGTTCAATGACGAGTTTAATTCGAAAAAGACATGCATCAGCCTTTCCTAAAGTTTCATCAAGCCCCTTTGGTGCGTCATCAACGGATTACCTCAGCAACTGCTTGATAAACATACAAAGATGATCCAGCTGGATTAGCGGAATCGAATTCAACGGACAGCCCAAGACGGTACGAAAGGACCTAACGCCAAGCATCGACAGAGGAACCTTAGTGTTGCTCATAAGGTGATCCCGCCAGATAAGAGTGATACTTTACAAGCACCCAGGTGGTTATGCGCACTCGGCCTCTTAACGTTATTTGTAAGCAGCTGTCAGGTCTCTGAACCGAGCCGTACTGTACCTGACAAAAACATTCCCAACAACCAGTATCCTTATATCCTACTGTCTTCAAAAACGACTGAAGCGGTGCGTGCAGGGTTCTACTAGGTGATGCAAGTGCCAAAACCGACCAAAAGCGCCAAGTGGTTGCTCAGTGATAGTGAGAGTTGGAGGTGGGTTGGCTCAGTCGTGTAGTGCGTTGTTGCGTCAAAGTGTAAAGCACAAATTGAAACGCGTAGCGTCACACGTCAGCCCATTTAGTAACATTTGCAAGATAGACGGTCCGATTCGAAGAGAGTTGTCGTCCGAACACCAGAACCAATCGCAAAACGCCGCAACGAGGACTCATCACAACAGGTTATGATGCCACAAATAACAAGACGTTTGCACTCGATAGATTTTGATCAGAGCAAAATATTTGTTTTGTGACTTAGAGAATTGTGGAACAGTTGTCCTCATTTGAAAAGCTAGTATAATAACCACCAGGAAGAAGAACAGGATTTAGGAGAGACAAAGCAGAATGGGCAGAAAAAAGGAAATATTAAAGCCAAATGAAAAGTGTTGATAGTCAAGAGATGGGAGAAAGTTGCTGAATGCAATAACGTGAAGAGAGAACGTTTGGAAGGAAAGGGTGCAGTAGAATGACTTAGACCTTCGCGCGTTGGATATACGAGTAAATGTTTTTCATACCGGATCGTTGTATCAGAAGCCCACACAAGTACAGCTATGCAGAAAATAGAAATCCCGAGAATGCGACCTAGACGGTGACTAGCAAGTGTGGAAATGAGTGAAGCCAATTGTTGTTGCGAAATGGGTTACGGTTGGTTTAGACGAATAGAAACATGGGGGAAATTTCAAAGATGAGAAGTGCGATAGAGCAATCTGTGAGATAGCTTTAAAATAGGTAACAATGTTATCTTCTGCTACAGGCATGATGACGTCCAGTCGGGGATTCAACCCCACAAAAGAGTGAATCTGGCAGTGTTTTCAAGTAACCTAGATGGGTGCAACATCAAACGTTAAATAGTATGAACTTAGCCTTTTAGTATACCCTACATGTCTCAAAGTCGGACTACAATGTGCCCCACTCAAGATACAGATAATTCCACTGTCATGATACGCTATCTGGGCTTACCTCCGTGACTTAAGTTTTGCGCACTAATAAAATTGCTATAACTATGAGTAAAAGAATATACTATAATTCTTCCACCCAACCGTTTTTTGCCCCGACTATGAAGGTAGTATAGGGTCCGCAGTACTTGTTAAACAATCCTTGCTCTATCTCTACAGATTCTGAACCTGTCGCTTGGTTACTACAGTTCCTTTCAAAACTGCATTTTGTACCAAAAGGGACAAGAACCTAGTCTCCAAACGTGGTGCAAGAGATCTGAGAAACAGGAGTGGGGCATCAATTCCAGTTAAAACGCTTCAGAACAAACAGATAGAGACAGTGAACAAGGAAAACACCGATGGGAATCCATTTTGATCAATCAATCAGGGGTGCGCAATTTACTGAGTAAATAAGGTGCCATCGCGAATTCAAAAACGCTGCATTCGTAAACAATGAGATTTCTAATCTCGTGAGGATGCAATAAACGAACTAAAACATCATTCCTCTGATGTACCGCCAAGTAACAACTAACCATGAAGCGGTCGTAATAGCTGGCGCTTCACCGTTAAATCTAAAAAAATATGTACAGTAATTCGGAAAAATAGAAAAAAACCGACCTTTGCCAAACGAGCCCGTCGGATAAAATCATTCAGTTTGCGCAGAGCGGCACTTCCAGGCAACGAGCTCAGCTCACGAAACAAATCGCGCTGTTCCAATTCGAACAACTTCCGATTGGCGTCAAACATCAGGCGATGATCCCAAAAGGTGCCAATGTACACGCGGGCCACTTCGGGGGTGTTGAGTATTTTGCCCAAGCTCCACATTAGTGCTCCGTAAACACGCATCAGTTGCTGCGAATCCACCATGTCGGCTTTGTTGAGCACAATGCGAATTTTATCCTCGTTACCCTGGAATGTGTCAATGGAACGTAGATGAAACGTCAGTGTAAACCTGTGCCACAGTATTAAGTAAACGAACAAAGGTCACGCATGAAGACAAAGTGGGTCGAGACGCTGGTACGTCGTGACCATATACGTCTAAGCGGGTGGCAACAAAAACACGTTACCCGCATGACAGATCATGCAAAGACTTTCACAAGAGTCGGTGAAATCAAAGTAGGGTTAGAGTAAGATGGTTAACTCTGCGAAGTAACCAGAAGTTAAGAAAGAAATTTGAACAAACAAATGACTCGGTTAGAGGGTAGAAAGAGAATAAAGCCGAGTGACGATTAGACATCAAGTAAGAAGAGTGGTTTATCCCATAGCGGGTGTGGCGCTTAGGGAGATTGACATACATCACTGCTGACTTAGGAGAACTGATGGTTACCGATGAAACATCACAAAAGCAATGATGACGTTTGTCAAAAAATCTCAAGCCAGATAAATTCTCTCCAATCGCTAAGTTGGAGACAATCAATGCACAAGCTTCTGTGCATTGGCGATGCGTTCCATACGCTTGATCAGCGATTACTGTGTCAGGATCAGCTTGTGCGCGGTTCACGTTGGCTGGAAACAGTAGAAAGAGGACCAACGCACAACTTGGATCCGAGGTATGGAGTAACGAGCTCCGAGGCTAATCGAAGTAGAATGATCACGACTTCTGGGTTTCGGATTCAGGGAACGCGAGCACACCTAGTTGGAAACGATCAGGGGAATGGCTACAAATCGTGTTCAGTGGCGAACAGGCTGTGAAGCTGATTTTATGGTTACAAATCTTTCGATTCAACTGTACTGTATTCATCCATATGCGTAACGCCTCGAGAATGTAAGGACTATTTTCGATATATATATATATATATATATATATATATATATATATATATATATATATATATATATATATATATGGAATGCAAAGAGAAAGCAAGCAAAATGCGAAAAAAACCAAAATTTCCCGAAAGCAAGAGATGTGACAGGAGACTGGGATTCCCCATAACATCCCCATGTCCATGAAGACAGCAACCAAAAAAGTCAATGATGCAGGTATTCGAATAGCTAAGTTGCTGAGGATTATTGGGCGTAAGCACCGCAGTCTGCAGTCATGCAAATTTTGACAGTCACAGACGCCAATCCGGTTAGTCTGGACTAAAAGAAGTGACGAAAGAATACCAAGTTTTTCAGTCGAAACGAAGCGGCATCTCAGGCCACTAGGTCGCACGAGGTAAACTTGTGTTGCGCAACGTTATTGAATCAGAGTGCAGATGCACCGGCTAAGGAGATTAATGCGCACCAAAAGGTTCGCAAAACGTTACTTGGTATACAACTGGCCTCCGTACACAAACGCGAGGAAGACGGTGAAAAAGTGCCTCCACACAATGAAAATTGCAGTCATCATCATCATTATTATACACATCAGCTAGAGGTGGGAAAACACCTCTGCTATTGTGCCGCAAGTACTGATTCGGTTCAACAAGCCAAGTAACAAACCAAGTTTGTCAGCCAGCGTGTTTTGGGTCAGGACGAATAGAGGGCAATCGAACTGCTGGTGTTACCAATGCCGTATCGTGATGGGGCGTGTGGGTAGCGTGTAACGATGGAGCCATCAGTCCCCTCTCACACACAATTCCTTCTGAGTGTGTTGGTAATAGCAATTTGTTTGCTATCAAGCTAGATATAACGTCGATACAATGCGATGACATAGACAACATGAGATTACCAATTCGTCACTCATATACCCGGTCGGATGAAGGGTAAGGAGTTAGGGGAGTAGTGTGATAAAACGCAGAGTTAGTCCTCAAAATCTACACAGGAGCTCGGGCAACTCAGGATTCAGCGAAACAGCATAAGTGATCGTCCCCTTGGGATTGCTGATGCTATATATCAAAATAGGCATTAGTGTTCGAGAAGGTAAAGGAGGGTTGTAGAAATGCGATGAGGTTCGACACATTCGGCCTAGTACACGCGGCCATCACACATCAAGAGAACAGCTGAGTGGTTCGCCACCGGTAGCAAGCAACTCCTTAAATTTCTTGAGATTCGAACCAAAGACCGTGCGGCTTGCAGCTTGTTAATAGTGCTTTGGTGGTAATGAGGGAGGGATTTATTTACGTAGGAAACATAAGAAAGATATAGAAGCTCAAAGTTTTGACATTTTGGCGCGGAAGGAAAAGAACAACGGCTTCGGTATGGTACAGCGGCACTTGGGATCGAAGCTACGCTCCCACGCGACTACCAACAGTCTCTTACGGGTCAGATAAAGTTTGAAGACATCCGAACCTTCGTATACTTGGACTGGCGACCAGCCAAATGCCTGAATACCTTGACTATCCACTGGTGAAGGAAGTAGTGCTCCTGGGAAACAAACCTGTTTCCTGCACGGTAGTGGAGAGTTAGGAGACCAGCTAGATCACGACAGGAAAATTAGGCATGTATAGTTTTTGACTTAAGGTCCGAAGTGAGGCTGTGTGTCTAAATCCAAATTCATAAGCATAGCAAAAACCCTAGAAAAATACCGGTGGAGTAGAACAGCTATCATCCAAGTAATGAAAGGTAGGGGTCTAGTTGCCGTCACTGGTATCGGAGCGATGAGATAAAGCAACGAAGAGAAAAAATGAAACAACAACAAGCAGTATGTTGAGCTGGAAGTGGAGAACGCCGGAGTTAAGTGAACAATTGGTAGGTTACCGACTCCACGGCTGGGATGGACACGTTCTGAGTCCCTATCAATACAGGTTGCCAACGGCGAGGTGCTCACTCAGAGAGACTGAAAGGGACAACTTGACTCAACAGCGGTACATCAGCGCGATGCAGTGCAAGGGGTCGCAAGCGGACTGAGATGTGCAAGAGTACCCAAACCAGTGCAGAAGTGGGGACTTGAACCCGAGACTTCGAGGTCATAGGCAAAACATCTAAAACACTACACCACGCACCCCTCAAGTCAGTATGATGTTGATGACATCAACAATCAAATCAAGTCGAAATGACCGAGTAACTGATGCGACCGAGTCAATGCAAGCGGTGCAATTTATCCAGCTTAGCCGGCTGGTGAAGACTAGCACTGGTCCTTAATCGGTGGTCCAAAAAGAAGCATTTCGGTGGATAAGGTGCAGTCTTGGTGGAGGATTGAGGTTAGAAAAACCAGTAAATATTGCACCGCCAAGCGAGTCACTTCCGCGTCGAAATCTTGTCTCTTTCGGTTGCCTCCAACACTAGACTCTGTGATCGGTTCCAGGTTTGTGTAGACTCTTCCGATAGTGATAGTGAGAGAGAGGGGAGTGGAAGTCGGTAGGGTGTACGTTCTTGACAGATGCTCCTAACCACTAGGCTATCTAGCCTTGTAATCAACATTTATCATAGCAGTTAAAAGTGTGCAGTTGGGTATGTGGTGTGATACACAAGCGTAACTCGGATCGAAATTTACATTGAAATACACTCATTCCGATCATCGGAAAAGGGATTGATGAACTGACCACCAAAGACGGTATAACCGCATAGATATAAGTGAACTGATCGGCTTTTTGATCCGCTTTTAAAACGATTGAGATGTAATGGTGCACCAACGTGGGCCCACAGCAGCACGTTGCGTGTACAACGTAACGTCTGGGTCGTTCATTCGCACCAGCGCACCACGGTGTGTACCGAGTTTACACTGAGTGATTGACCGCATGTCCACTGTATCCCCAACATTGAAACCATAAAAACAAAAACAAAAAACATCAGGTATTCGACCACACTATTCAGTGCAATGCTCAGGCTAAGAGAGAGATTATAAGAGTTCAGAACGAACAAAGACTCACAGTCTGTGTG